>OU342448.1:9507500-9882500 GCA_910589575.2 Carcina quercana
AACATAGTAGCTAGTCAAACCGCCACAGTCAGTGTCACATATAACCTGCACGGGAATCGAATCTGTGGTATACCTATTCGTTTTGCCAAGATCTAATCACTACTATAGGCCATTGAGGCACTGATACAAAATCAGCTTATTCTTTACTAGATTTCCCCGTTACTTCTTCCGCGTGTACTTCATAAATTATCCTAAAAACCGATTTCAACTGCCTTAAAAACCCTTAGAGGTAGAATTATCTGGGTACATATTTGGTTTTAGTTGATTTTCTCAAAAAACACTCAATCAATTTCGATAAAATTCATATGGGACCTGTGAAGTATGTTCTACCAATGAAAAAAGAATTATCAAAATCGGTTTATTATGGGCGGAGTTATCGCGTAACATACATACAAAAAATCACGTTAATTTAAAAACCTCCTCCTTTTTTAAAGTCCTTTCAAAAATCAAGTCATTCTAACTCTCTGTTGCGTAAAGCAAGGACAAACATACAAATAAACTCACATTCGCATATATTATATTTGTTCGTCAGTTATCTTCGATATATCAAAGCCCGCGGAAGTGATTATTTTGCATCAAAAGGCAGAACACGTGGTCATTTCCCTACTAAAATATTTAAATAAAATTAATAATATGTATTACCATAAAAATAAAAAATTTATTATGCGCCTACTGAACCAGATTCCAATTAAGTCATAATTATAAAACTGTGTTTTTAGGCGAATGATTAATAATATTACGAAATATACGGATTCGACACACGATGACCACATGCTATCACTTATACACATGTCAATCTTGGTGATTATTGTGAATACCCTCATGCAGTAAATTTGTTAATACCCTCTCGTCGTCTTCGCGATATAATTTCACCTGGAAAATAAATATGGACGATTGAAATGATGTACTTTATAATTAACAAGTATTTTAAAAAACTCTACAAAAAATGGACATTCTAAAAAATAACAATTTTCTGCCGAAAATGCGAAAGAACCACCACAAGGAAACTTGTTGTCACGTAAAAAAACGCATAAAAATCTTTCCATCCGTTCGAGAGCTACGATGCCACAGACAAACGTCAAACTTATAACACCCCTCTTTTTGCGTCGGGGGCTAAAAAGAGATTTAATGCCCTTTGGTATTTCGGTCAGATGCGAAAACTCTTTCCCAATCTTTTAGCTTTTAACTACCTAATGACTACACGATTCCACTCACAATCCGGATGGGCACTTACCACCAGGTCGGATGAAGGCCAAGTGTAAAATCCACTATGAGACACAAGCATATGATCGCTACGTCAAACTAGAGAGGATGATTTCCTATAGTTCGGAGAGTGTGCGCAGGAGCTATTTTTGTTGATTGCGAAGGTGGACCTTCGCCGTTCAAGTACCGGTCAAACAGAAGAACGCCAGACCTTCACCCGTACACTGTTGATATTCCTACAGCTCGCACCAAGCGTTTCGCTTCTACATTTATCATGCGTACAGCAAATATATGGAATACACTACCGGTTTCCGTGTTCCCCGAAAGCTACAACTTGGGAATCTTCAAAAGAAGAGTAAATAGGCACCTTCTAGACCAACACGTAACATCGTCGACCTCATCGTCACTTACCATCAGGTGAGATTGAGGTCAAGTGTTGGTCTGTCTTCAATAAATCGAATTTAATGACACCCGTTCGGAAGAACCTTCTAAAGCTGAGACCACACGTTCGTAATCCACATTAACTGCTATAAATAACAAGAGTTTCGCATGTTGCAGTTAACGATACGTAAAGTTCAAGAACAACAGTGATTTAAACGAAACATCTGCGTGATGTGGTTATGGATAAAAAACCTAAGTATTTCGACTACGGAATGTGAATAATGATTATATTCTAGTTTATACTAGACTAGGAGAAAAAGACCGTGTGGAAATTTATTTAGGAGTCCCCTAAATCCTTTTATCGAATGGATTGGTGCGGTGTTTCACAAGACTCCGCTAATAGACTAGACTTTAATACATTTATTTAAACAATTTATTGCACATAGACAAGTAAATGCGTTCAAAAAGAATTTGAAACCGACTTCAATTGCCCTAAAAGTCTACTTTTACTAAGGCAAATTTAATATTTATATCGTTTTCTCATGGATGCCGTTGTCAGAACTGGACCAAATTGAAATGGGACCACACGGGAAGCACCACCTTTCAAATAAAAAAGAATCATCCAAATCGGTTCACATAGTCAAAAGTTCTGAGGTAACAAACATTTTTTTTAAAATACGTCGAATTGATAATTCTCCTTTTTTGAAGTCGATTAAAAACAAGAATACAAACACAAAATTCAGATAAAAATATACACAATGAGACAGCTTATTTATACGAGGAATTTCTTAGAGCAGTCCTGTCCACCAGTCTGCAAGAGAGAAAATATACCATTATATAAATAAGTAACAAAATTGTAAGATATGTAGCAATAATAATACAATATATGATGGTTTCAATGAAATGACATTTGTCATTTTGCACTCACTACAAAAAGAATGATTTTTACAAATTGTATCTTGATTTTTTTAAATAGTGTTTAATGTAGGGGGCAGGTGAAATGTCTCAATTCAACTTTCTAGCTTGAGTTGTTTGCCTAGAATCCTTAGGAGTACGCTACACTCTATTAACCATTAGTGATCGCAGTAAGACGTCTTGGTCGCCTTCTAAAGCCGTACCCGCACATCTAACCAAGCAATAGTTCCATCTTAACGTACAATTACAACACTAGTGTTGTGCAAACACGATGACCGACCAAAGAAACCGAAACCAAAAACCGGTTCATAAATTATGTATGAGCAGCAAAACACTGATCTCGCGACCCCTTGGTTTATTACACATTGTGTTGCCATCATTTCACTCGTACATCTCAAAGACCATTATGTATTTAAGTTGTACCGTAATCGCATTCAATAAATAGTGTCTTATTGGGTAATTTCTATATACTAAATGATTAATTTGACATGTATTTGATGAATGAAAGGTTAATTTGGGTTTAAAGTCAGTGATTTTTTTGAATAGGTTCGGGTGATGATTTCGCAATGTTTTTGCGTTTTTAAGCTGCTTATACCTTTTAGTGTCAACTTGTGTTTTTTTGCGTGTTCGTTGAAATCGTTTTCTTGCGGAATGGATGAGTTTTTCGCCTCATTATTACAAAGTTTGAAATGTACCAGTGTATGTTTTTTGATACGTTTGATACGTAAACGTTACTTTTTCACGAATCTCCTGGTATTTTATAATGCTTTCATAGGGACACAGGTCCAAGGTACACAAGAGGCTCCTTTCTAATTTTAATTTAAAAAATTATCATTCTTTTTGTGTGTTTTCTTTTAATTTATTTTGTGTTCCTATTAAGTTGTTCTTGAAATTTATGGTGATATATTTCAAAATGTTATTTAGTATGTGTTGAGAAAATGTCATATACAAATTCCTTTTTCATAAGAGTTTTGAATGTATCAATTTAAACAAACTATTTTTTATTATTTTTACGAAAAATTTAAGCAATAATAAGTTACTAGTAATTTTTTTTTTCTTTGTTGCAGGATTTGATCAAAATGAGGCCCTGTTCATTATTTCCAAAATTCAAGTGAGAGAGAAAATCAGACTGATGTTTTGGGGCAGAACGAGGAGGTAAGTGCGTCACATAGAAACTAACATTATCTAGTAATAGTTACAAGTATGATTAACTTTAAGAAACAAACCTTATTCTGAGATGTAATTGACATTGAGGATAACGAGCAAATGTTGGCTATTGTAGCTGGTAGTTTTTTGCAAGGATAATTTGATAACACTAAATATCTTCTAGTTAATATTTGAACTAGAATATTTAATTACCTTGTCAACTCAGCGTAAGATTTGGTTCTAAGGGATCATTTCCACGAGGGCGCCTCACATAAATCAAGTATTTCATACTTATTAGCCATTTAGCCAAAACCCCATTCTCTAGAGAAAACTTTGGTTGTTCCAGCTTCCAGTTAAATCATGTAGTTTTTAAATGATGCAATCTCAAAGAGAAAAATAATAAATATCCTTTAATTAATTTGTTTAAATTTAGTCATACTAAGCCTAGTCAAAAAAATTAAATTCACATGTCTACCAAATCATTTGAATTAACTTCACACAGCGAATAAATAAGCGCCCCTGCGGTAATGTTTTCTTAAACTACCGAATATGTTCTAGAACTGACTCAACACTCAAGTCAGACATTTTTACAGATAAACAAAACGTACCGATGATACCGAAAACAAAACCGCCCAGTTGACAGTTACCGTAAACCGAAACCGGGGAGGTACCAAAAACCGGGTACCTCTGAATCCAATGTCCGATGAAACTGGTATCAAGTGTGAAAATGCCGAAGATGGCGATAAGGTAGCCAAAGACGAAACCGGAGTAGATACCGGTACCGAAACGAAGGAACCGAAAGAGACCAAATCGGTCTCATTTAACAGAGACGTACACGTCAAGCGATTCGGTGAGTCAGTTTTTGTGATGGACTCAATTCTGAATTGGCACTTTGGTTTCCTTCTCAGTCATACTAATGCTGCTTCGGGCATGTGTGAATGAAATAGATGGTGGTTTAATTGTGATCAGTATACAGTTGCTATTCTAATCTAATATAAATCGAATATTAAGGTTTCATAGAAAATTTGTTTTAACATGAGCTTTGAGAATAGAATATTAGCTTTAGCAAAGCACATCTTGTTATGATCGAATAGCAACTTTACACCTAGAAACAACTATATAGCGTTTTGATTAATCAATCAATTTTGTTTTATTTATTGTAAAAAAAGTGGCATTTAATCTTTATTTGACGACAAATATTACGCCGGAGTGCTTTTAAGATCTATTGAAATCAATATTAATCTTGTAATTTACTATGTTATATGTATACTGATCAATAACGAACCACCATGTAAATAAAAACGTTTTGCGTGTCTTGGAGTGATCTTAACACACTAATTTTCACATAACCGTTTCACGTAACCGGTTTTACGGTTTGCTAAAATATGGATGTTCGGTTTTTCCATCGGATTTTAGAACGGCGTTACAGCACTAGTTTTAAAGGAAATACCAAACAGTTCCGAGTAGAGCTGACTAATTGTTTGAGAGGTTTCTTGATTCACTAACGAAATATATGACTAATTTTAACAAACAATAAAACTGTTCTTCTAATTAAACTATTATATTTTTAGTTGGTAGTAGGTAGACTGATGTTAATACCAATTAATATTTTATTCTTTATTAATAATGAAGCTAATATAATAATTACATGTGCCTTATATTTAGATGCTTTGAAAATTAAATCCGCGCTCTCAAGTGTAGGGAAGAGAACTAAGATGGCAAGGCTTTAGTTTGCCTACAAACCCGTCAGTGGTCAATTTTGAATCTTAGACGATTTATGCAATAAGTTCGTGTTACAATACAACGAAAAAACATAACAGAGACTGTAACATACGAACGTAAAGCTTACACGTAATATTTTATTGCTTCCCTTTTGACAGATTCGGTTGATATCACACCATCCATCTTGACATTCTAAGTTTAGATTTTATATTTATGATTTTCAGCACGTTTATGATTCATATTCTGTACGGTACCCTCTGTGCTTTAGTTCATAATTTATATCTCTATTTTTGTAATTACGGAACAAATAATTCTCAAACGGCAGTTAAGGGTTGATGCTCGCTTAGCGCCGCCTACTGAGCCCACCATACATGACACGTGCGGTGCACTGACGTCAACTCTTGCGCATGTCAGGAACAATATCCCTGGGTCAGTGCCTGTGGAGAATCCGGTCACTTAGGCACAATTCCCATGAACGTCACTTCCCTGAACGGCCACTTCCCTAATCAGCCACTTTTCTGAACGGCCACTTCCCTGAACGACCACTTCTAATTATAACAATAATTGGTGACAAAATGTATCGAGGGTGGTAGAATTATCGCGGGTTGTACTTTTTCATGAAACTTAAATTTTGCTGATACACTATTTTAAAATGTATATAGAAAATAAATTATATCGTTCTAAAAATATTTCTTTAATATTTCAACATTTAACTGACCATATCTTGTAAACCATTGACCGTAGAATAGTGGTGTCTTTAGCAAAGTCAAAGGTCTCGATGTTTATTAATACATCTTGAAAATGACATAAATTACAATAAAATAATTAATTAATTTTAAGTTAAAAGTTTTACTTCGTTATAATTTTTTACGTAAAACTAGGAAGAGCAGGGCCTCCTAACACAAGTCATCAGTACTTAAGAGGAGGTTCTGACAGGATTGTATAAGTTTCAGACTTTTAAAAAAATATTTAAATTTTTCCTACGCCGAATAACAATAGGAAGAAGCTATCCTATCCTATCGACCATAAGAGGATCATGTTCTTCTTATAATTATAACGACAAGCTAAATAATATTGTTGACCGTAAAAACGAAACTAATACACTAGCAATAAGACATAGTAAATATAATAAATTAACAATTATCAAAATATCTAACGGTGTTGATACAAATGGAGGCCAGACGTATCACGAACGAACCAATGACGCTGCGAAATCGCTAAAAGCAGATAAAGTTATTAATTCAAAGGAGATAAAGCTTGACATAGCTGCGAGTCGTGTTTACACCTATAGTTCCGCCATTTTAAAGGTCACACTGGACACTTATCGATAGCTCTTTATGGTGATGAAATATAACATATACGGACTTCATATTATATGAGATAGACTATTAATATAATAAATGCAATCTGTTAAAAATACAATGACAAAACGAATGTAAACAGTCGCAAAGACCATTTATATAGTTGCGGAGAAAATGAAATCATTTCTGCTGCCGCGGTTATTTAAATCTGTTTGTTTTTTTGTCGTTTTGGAAGACCAAAAGCTGTTAATACAAGTATAAAATAATTTAATCAACAAACAGTAAGCTAATTATAGGTCTTCACAAATACATAATTAACAAGAAAAATGCGTTCAAAAAGAACTGGAAACCGACTTCAATTGCCCTAAAAGTCTACTTTTACTAAGGAAAATTTTAGATTTATATCGTTTTCTCATGGATGCCGCTATAAAAACTGGACCAAATTGAAATGGGACCACATTAATTAGTACAAGCTGTATAAACTCTTCAAGCTAGAACTCTGACTTATGCAGCGTTTAATAAGAGCTTAAGTGATAGCTAAGTTAAGGGCAATGAATAGCAATGAAACAAACAAGCAAGCAAAGCAAGATTGAAAGGAAGCAACGATCCTGGCCAGCATGACCACGGCTGATCAGCTAATCAAGTCTATCCTGTCATTGTAATTCAAAACAAGACTATCTATAGGATAGATCAAACAATGCAGTACTCGGCACAAGTCGAGAATAGCATTATAGTGCTTTACATAACGAGCGGTCGGTTCTGCCGCGGGGCAGGCGGAGATTACACCTTCGCATTGGAGCGAAGGGAGTTGCGAAACATACTGGGGTACCGAACACTGATGCACCAGAATATAGTAACGTTATAGAAGCTAGAAGTCATATTGGTGAGCTTAGAAACAAAGGAGGTGAAGTTGAAGTGGGGCGATTCGGACTCGTTCAAAGTGGGTTCCATAACTTAGGAAATGTACAGGTGTTATTAGATGCATTAGCCCTTGCTTGATAAGGATTTTTGGCCATAACTAAAAAAACGTTATAGGTACAGGTCTAACGCATAGCTTAGTCTGTTCCTGAGGTATGAAAGCGGTACGGGAGAGTGTATTTACGGAACGTGAAACGACGCCCAACTGAAGTTATGCGTAGTTTGACTTTCCGTAAACACACTCTCCCATACCGCTCCCATGCCTCAGGAACAGACTAAGCTATGCGTTAGACCGGTAGATATTGATGTACGATGATGTTTATCAAAAAAGGTCAGGTTTTTCAATTTGACTATACATTTTTTAAATTCAATAATCTATGTCTTAAATTCTGAGGGTAGTACAAATGATCATGTTCCTGTAATAATTATTTCCGACAAAACATAAATTTTATAACTTAGCCTCTGAAACAAATTTAAAACAATATATAGCTTTTAATTGCACAGTTACTGAAAATTTCACGACTTCTGCTTCACTTTTCTATTATTAATTCTAAATTTTATGACGTAAATTCAAAATGGATGACGCGGCGCTCGATAGATATAGCTCTTCCATTCTCACCTATAAAAATCAACATAAGCGAAATGAAATACAATGTTCAAGTTAATTGACTCCTGTAGCCATCACAAGTCGGAAAACCTATTTTCACACCCGTAAATGTGTAATATAATGGCCATAAAATCTAGTAGCAAGTAATCCAGCTCATGTTGCACTTGGCCTTCGTAAAAAGTTGTGCAAAAATGTATGTTCCCGATGATTTCTGATTCGTATAACAAGTTGTTAATAACCGGTTACTGACTATGTTAAATTGATTAGTTTGACAAATCTAGAATTTTGGGTAGGTCGACTGGAATGGATAGTTGATAAATTATTGTGGTATTTGTGTGTTTCATGAGTAAGGCGTTGAAAAATTAAAGAATGTGAAACGAATTTGTTTTGAAGAAATCAATTTGCAGTATTTAATTTTGATGTAAATGATTTAACAGTTTCTTAATTATTATTAACTAATGCAACTTTTCTTTCACCCTTTATTCCCTCCAGGAAATCTTTTTCAACGGTACGGTGGGAGTAGATTTGATAACGTCAGCAGGTGGCAGAAGAGTCAGAATTCTCTTTTCATTTAATAATTTAAACACTTACTATCTATTTAACTACTACTATAATAGAGAAGATGCATGGAAAAATATTTTTGTCTAAATCGACTGTCCATTTAAAAAGGTCTACTAGGTACCTCTATCTTTTTTCTCTCGATACGACTAAAACTTTTTTAGTATAACCCACCAAAAAGTAATTCTAGACACGCGGTGCAAAAAAATAACACTGTTTATTTCCAAAATAATACACGTTATCGAAAATTACAGTGGGCAAAATCTTTTTTTTTAATTATGTGCGTTTACAAAAGCTTTTATTTAATTAGCTATATTTCGAGCAAGTGTCCGGGGGCGCTTCCCCCGCGCGTCCTTGGACTTATTCTGACAGAGGAATTGTTTCATCACGTTTTCGAATTGTTTATTATTTAGTACTTCGTTTTCCTCTGTCAGATTTCTATATTAATCGTTAAGAATACGTAGAATACGCTGCACCTCCACACCCTTGCTCCATATACATTGTTACTTTGTTGTTTTTTATATAAATCGGAACCTGCCTGACAGCTCTCATATTTGTGGGCCTAGTATTTTTTCTAAATTCATAATGAAATGGATATATTCTTTTACAATTGTAAATTTTACTTTATCATAAATATTTAAAACGCTACATATAAATCGGGTGACATTTGTGACGTCACACATGTTTCAGAGCGTTAAAATGTTATGATATTTTGAGTTACCGATCTACACAGTATCCATCACGACAAATCAATCGAGTACAAACACGACGGCTTCATCATGCGTAGTTTAGAAGATCCTATGGCCACCTTCCGTATGCAGCATCATGCTGGCTCGACGGTGCTGTACGGTACGGTCTGTCATTAGAACTGAACCAACAGCAATTTTAATTCAGCTCGCAAAAATTGCCCTAAACAATCAAACATACAAACATAGCATGTTAAATAAAAGCTTGTAAAAATAAAAACAAACAATTCATTGTTATATAATAACTTGGTGAGTAAAAACTAAAACAAAAACTGTGCCCCTCACATTAAATTCACTCATCTAAATTGACAAAAACTATCACGTTACTCATTATTGCTTTTTATTTGGATAATCCATCGCGAACCGGTTTAAATCAGACTTAACAAAGACGTGTTTTGATGTCCTGCGTCGCCACTGTAGCCGTCATTTCTCATTACACCGATAAAACGAAAAAGAAATCAAATTTAACGCAGCAAAAAACTCTAATATAGTTTCCGAGGAGCGTCACAGTTGAACCGTTACGCCTTGAATTAATTTTGTTTCAGAAATATGATTCTTCTACTCGGCTTGATTATTTTTATGCTACTAATAATAAGTATCATTATACGAAGAAGAAACTGTAAATAATATTCAATATAAATCATTCACTACCGTCCAATATCAATAAGTACGGTCCAAATGCGTCACCCTGGGGCAGTCATTAAGCTCCAAGCGGGGGCGGCCAGATACAAATCTGACTTCACTCAGACTGGCCTAAAATGGTCTCAGATGACGTTATTAACAGCATACGGCCCGTTCTGTACCGACATTGACCTGGAAGGGTGTTCCTTATGTGGTCGACTGTGTCGAAAGCATCGTCAAGTCCGAGAATGTGATTGCTGATTAATGCTTTATGATCTGCTGTTAATCGACTTTGATTTAAACTGGAATTGTGCTAGATTTAATCTCAACTAGTTTTTAATGAGTTTTTGGCGTTGCATTCAAACATCGCTCAAGTCAGCTTACTCTACAGACAGGTTTGAGACAGTCCACCCTCATGGTCCTCAATAACCGAACACAACTTGGTATTTTTAAGGCCCTTCTCCATGACAAAGGCTAAGTGATTGCAAAATTACATCAAGATTGGTTCAGACGATTAGTCATGAAATGAGACTTCATATTTAGCTTATTGCTTTGATAGATATCCTAGATGATGATGCTTCATTCAAAAAGGCGTTTTCCAGATAACAGGGCGCTAATGACATTTGTGTATCAGTTAAATGAACACCATTACATTTTATTTCAAACGCAGCTCTAATGAGTCTAATGGAATGTCCTATAAACTTACAATCTGTAATCGCTAACGAAACAATAGCTCTGATATTTAATATGTCAGTTACTTCGATAAACTGACAACATTATCAATGGTTTCATTTTCCATTAGTCGTATTAATTTATATTTATTACATAATCATTCTTTTGCGTAATCAATTAGCAAAGTCATTGATTTGAGACCGAAATAGCTCGTTCGAAGCAGTCATCCTTCTTCCTACTAATATTATAAGTGTGAAAGTTTGGATGTTTAGATGTTTGGATGTTTGTGACGCTTTCACGGAAACTACTGAATGGATTTGAATGAAACTTTACAATAATATAGCTTATACATCAGAATAACATTTAGGCTATGATTTCTAAAGACATATTATGTAAATTGTCCAAAATCACAATTATAATATTAGTGGGATTTTGGTGGGATTACATGGGAAATTTTGTCATAACAAAAACGCGTTGCCTAGCAACCGACCATAGAATATGTAAATTTGTATATGCAAACTTTCGCGTTTATAATATTGGTGTGAAGACTATTTGAATGTACTACGTCAGATATTGACATTTATTTTGTTTCTTTAAATTATTAGACTACGTAACAGAATAAACACTATTTTGTACCTTATGCTGTATAATAATTTGTCATATACGTCACCTGTGCCTATCGAACAAGTAGAATACATCCTGAAATACACGCGGACAAAGTCGCGGGTGGAAGCTAGTCTGACATAAAATTTAGTCTTTCAATAATATGACACATTTGTTTACCGATATGGCTTTATACTTAGTATTGCGGCTTAAAAGCTTGCTCGAGTCCTTATGCTAACAACTTAAAAAAAACGTAATTATTTCTTTTTTTACCCTTAAACTTATTGTAGAGGTGTACTCAAGATGTTATCTCTATCATTTACGGCCGTTCAAATTTCACTTGCCACGTGGGCTGCAATATCATTGAATCTATCGTCATTACTACTATTACTAAAGGTTGTCATACATCTCGATACCATAACAAGTGAGCCATTCATCCCACATGTCGAATTCTTTGCATTGACCTTGCTCGAACAGGTTTCTTCCGCAGAGCAGCCAGTGTTGCAGTGCGACCAGTCAGTGTCAATATATCTCTTATGATTCACTGAGATTGTATCATTGCTTATATCCACGTTATTGTCATGTATGTGTGTCAGTGCTTTTTTGGATTATGTTTAAACTTTTGAAATACCTGTTTTATTGACAGAAAGTTCATCGGTGCAAACTAAACGCAATAGTTTGTTAGTATTTACTGCTTGCTTCTGCTCAGTGATTCAAGGAGCATATTTGCCTGTGAGATAGCAGTCTAAATTAATCAATACGATCTTATACTAGAGCTCAAATTATCTCCCGTTTGGTCTAACCTTAACACTATATTGAAAGAATATTAAAAATTTAAGACTGTTGATAGTTTATCCGTAGCATCCAATTAATCTATTATATAAAACGCATAACTAAACAAATTGAGCTAGAAACTTGAAAATTAAATCATTGATACATTTGACTACTTAGCGAAGTAATGAATTTCCATGCGTGAAATATTTTCTCTTCGATACAGTCTATTTATTTTCAACCGACTTCAAAAAAGGAGGGGGTTCTCAATTCGACGCGTATGTTTTTGTTTTGTTTTTGTATGTGTGTTCCGCGATAACTCCGCCAAGAGTGAACCAATTTTTATAATTCTTTTTTGTTTGGTAAAACATACCTACTTCAGATGTGGACCCATATAAATTTTATCAAAATTGATAAATCGCTCTTTGAGAAAATCAACAAAAAACAAATATTTAAGGCAATTCAAGACGGTTTTCAGTTCTTTTTGAACGCGTTAATTATATTATAGTCATAAGACATAATATTCTAATTTAAATGCATAATCAATTAAAAGCTGATACTGCATGCACCACAAAAATCATACCAAAAAATTAAAGATAAAAAAGATCAATATACTAACTTAACTAATCTAACAAACGTGGCAAGCGTGATGGAGACCTTTGGATCGGGACCAGATCCACGCTAGTTAGGTTAGGTTACGTGTCTCTTTAGGTTGTAGGTTTAATTTTATTACTAATCTAGGCTAAGTTTACTAACAAATCTAATTTAAAATATGTATCTTTGACATGTCAATATCTTTGACATGTAAATATCTTTGACATTGAATAAAAAAAAATCTAACAAAGCTAGTCAATTTAATACATAATTAAACACTGGGTATATTTATGCAGTGAAGTGTTGTCCTACTGACATCTCTACCCTGTCCCTCATCAACGAATTCGTAGACAATATGCATTGTTTAAAACCTCGTGCATGATTTAATAGTACTAATGCAGTGTATCGTATCGCAGTCGACCATCAGCTGCTATTGGTCCGTAATGCTTGTACGCTCATAGAGATAATAAGGTGAACGTTTGTTATTAATGACGGCGTCGGTTTAGAAATGTATTTGAGGTTAAACAATGCTTGTGGTAAACAAGTCACTTTGAATCAAAATGGACAGGGGATAAGTATCAATTTAAAAAACCAATAGCTCGCACAATAAGTTAGCCTCTCTGAAGTTAGTCACAAAAGACCGTAAGTATCAATTATTAACGTATAAATGTGAGGCAAGACAAGTTAGCGGGTGGAAAAAAATGTCCTAGTGTTTTATGTCATCTAGGGATAGTTATTATCGAAAATAATACACACACATTCCGTCTGTACGTGTTTGAAATTGCGGAGAGCTAACTTCAGAGGGGCAAACTTATTGTGCGAGTACTGTACTCAGTTTGGTTGGTGGTAGCGTATTTTCTATGTCCTCCTGGCTAGCTACCACCATGTAACCTAAGTCTGCCGCAAAACAGCAGTGTTAATAGCACTGTTGTGTTCCGGTATGAAAGGTAGCAGAGCCAGCTCCTCATTGGGGCTTTTGTGTGCGCACACTTACCATCCAACGGCCATATCGTCACTTGAAGGCCAAATGCAAACCATTGAAAATAAATAAATTTTATTTATTTTAACCAAAATATAACTAGTAATATGCCTAAGCTAGGATGACGACGCTCAATCAACTCTTTGTAGGCCTGAATTTGGTATCAGTCAGTGTATTTAGTGATCGACTCCTGCGCAGACGATGGCCGCGCCGCGTCAGCCGGAAGCCGTCAAGGCTCGTCGCTCGCTACACGTTAATAACAGTCTGTTCTTCTTTGTATCAATCGAGTGGAGCGAACTTGAACCAACTACACTTAGCACCTGTGAATAGAAAGAAAGATTGGCATCTTCGTATGTACGTGGTTTACAGTGTTTCTGTATCTCAGTTTCGAGGTGATGCCGAAAAGTGATGAATTTACTGAAATGTAATCAACCGTCTTCAGAAAAAGAGGAGGTTCTCAATGCAACTGTATGTTACGCGATAACTCTGCCAATTGTGAACCGATTTCGATGATTCTTTTTTTGTTTGGTATAGAATACTTCAGAGGTGGTCCTATATAAATTTTATCGAAATTGATTGAGCGCTTTTTGAGAAAATCAACAAAACCAAACATGTACCCAGATCAATCTCCCTCCAAGGGTGAATATTTTTAAGGCAAATGATGTAGGTTTTTATGTCTTTTTGAACGTGTTAATTATTTTTAAAATATATTATAGATAATAATTTTATTTGCAAAAACAAACACAGACACACAAAATCCAGTATAATCTGTACATACACTGGAAGTACAGAGTAAAAATAACAATAATAACATCGTTCACTGAAGTGTATCTGCCCCAACTCAGAATAATGTTCTGGACTATGAGTCCAGAAGACTGGTAATTCTTCTAGAGCCTAGAAGGTGTGAAAGGAGAGATATAAAATAGGGAATCGAACGATAAAACAAGCAAAGAAAGAATATAAACATAAACATTGACATATATGAAATAATACTGATATAATTAGGAAAGAATAAGCATGAAGCTGAAGTCCAACCGTCAGGCTGTCAGCGGGCTGTATCTCACGATCCGTAATAGGTAAACAATTGCAATTATGCCGCTATAACAACAAATAATAAAAATTAAAATGAATTAAAAATAAAAATACAATCCACATGCTGTTATGATTACACAGTTAACTTTGTTGAAAACTATACATCGGGTATGAAAACGTCAAAGTTTGTTTTGTTTGAGAGACCGGTCACTTGCGCGATTTATTGTACTGGTGGCGCCCTCTAGTGCTCGCAGAGAATAACTAAAGCGAAAATGTTTGCTGTTTAGGCGTATTCGTTAGAGAATTTTTCGGTGCATAACCCTAGCTATTATTTATGATTTTCAGTGTGTAAATTATTCATACTCTGTACGGAAGTCTATGAATTCACCACCGCCGTGGCGAGCCTTTCGTAGCAACTCAGGGCTCAAGCAATGATCAATGATCCTTTGAGCTATGGATGGATATAGTTTGAGCATGAACCATGATCGTATCATCATGTGCGTTTGTCTAACACATTACGGTTCCGATGTGTCAGACCTTGCCGGCTCGTAAACACCACTTGTTCAAACAGCGGGCTCTAACTGATGCCGTCATCGACCGCAAATACTGCTCTTAAATGTATCACTTGAAGTTAAGGCGAGGCTAGGCGGCATTGATCGACATATCGCGGCATTCGTGTACCACCAGAATCATAAATCTGAATTTATACCTACTGCAAATGAAAAAGATTTTGTTGTAGCAACGCGACTATTTTATAGTGCAACCGTTCATAATTTGATTCCCCACTGCAGGGCTCAGACCTACTCTCCTACAGAGAGCGTATGGGACATAGTCCACCACGCGGGACCAGTGCGGATTGGTAGACTTCACACACACCTTTGAATTTCTTCTCAGGAGTGTGCAGGTTTCCTCACGATTTTTTCCTTCACCGTTAAGCAATCGGATGTACTTGAATTGAAAAACAACTCATAGGTACACGACTGGATTCGAACCCGGAACCCTCAGATTGAAAGTCCGCGCCTTATCCACTGCGCCACCGACGCTTCATACGTAAAAGGATACTCAGAGGGAAATGCATAAGGTGTCATAAGGGTCCAACAGAGGTCGTGGTAATCCAAAAGCTTGTAAAATAGATCCAGAAATATAAAAAGAAATAAACAGGCAATTTCCAATCAAGCACACAGAGAAATAGTCTTTAAGTTATCTTCAAAATAATACCTGAAATGTACAGCGTTTGTAGTAGCGTAGATCTTAGTGTTTTTATAAGCGCAGAAAAAAAGAATTTCTTGCAAATCTATGACAATAGGTTTGCGCTTGGCCTTCATTTCCCGCCCTCTCACGTCCAAAGCTAATGAGGCGCTGGTTCTGCCACCATTCACAATGGAACACAACAGTGCTATTATATTAACACTGCTGTGGCAGGCTCAGATAACATGGTGGTAGCTAACCAGGCGGATACAGAAAATACGCTACCACCAACCAAACCTATTACGGACAGGCACCACTGGGAATCGAACCCGGTATCTCCGTATTGTTATTGCAAGCGTGACTCCAAATTAGCCGATTAATAATAACAGCACCTGGGCGACTGAGCTTGGCTCGGAGTTTTTGGCCAAAAGTACAATAACTAAAAACTTGAATAAATACCCCAAAAAATGAAGAATTTTTTAGTATCCTATCGGGATTTGAACCCGCTCATTTGTGATGAGTCTTGCGCCTTAACCGCTTGACTACTATGCTTTTGCCCGAGCGTGTGAAATTAACGACCATATTTTGCGAGCGAAACAAAACAACACGTTTTCCCAGGTATAAGACCAACCTAGGATCGATTTTCCCGAAACATATAACAAATTTCAGCGGAGTCGTTACAGCCGTTTCTAAGATCACCGGTATACATAAATAAATATACAATAATTGCTCGTTTAAAGATATTAGTTAAAGAAATAATTTCAATTAAACTTTAATACTAATGATATTGGCCAAAGATATACACTGTTCCTTGCTAGATCTAACAGTACATACCGGTCTACCAAGGATACCTACAGATTTTCGTAAATTACATATAACTATCTTTTTATGGCTATTATTGGATCCGGTTTATACATTATACTCGTACATGGCCGTTATATTTTTTCTTTTAGGTTAGTTTGTAATGTTGATTCAAAGTTTATTATAACAATAAATTGAATGTATTTAATTAAATAAAGGTAGAAGGAAAGGTATAGGGAAATACAATGGTTATTTACACTTAAAATTTTTAAAAACTGATCAAGAAAACGGGATCGTGCGCCCGGCTCAAATGTACCCATGATGCTGGCAGCGTTGCCCCACTGAATGGCCAGGGAGATACGTTGAGGCAAGTACGACCCGGAGCGGGGCGCAACAGATTTTCCCTTAGACAGCGGCAGAGCAGTTTAAAGAAAGCCTTTGCTTCGGAGCACCAAGGACCAGCCGTTTCCACCGCAAAAGATGCAAAGTCATACGAGGAATTATGTTTTCCAATATCATATAAACTAAAATAATGGAAGTAAAACAAACAGGAGGCCACGGGGACCAAGCCACCATATTGTCCAAGCTCTAGGGCCTAGAGCTTGGACAATATGGCGGCTTGGCTAGAGTCTAGGCAATATCTAGTATCGCGTCACAATACAATTTAAATTTCTGTTTGAACTCTTCCACGTCACATGCGACGGTGATTTATGTGGTAAAAAACTATTAGAAAATGAAGTCGGTGAAATACGTTCAAATCATGAGTCAATTCGTAGTACGAATTCTAATAGACCATGTCGAGTTTTTTATTTTTTTAAAAGGCGAAGTGGTTGTCGCGACATGATGTAAAATGGTTCCGCAACAAGTGTAAAACAAGACGCCTTCAAACGACATGATCATGGCTGCTTTTATATGGAGTCCTAGAGAATAATGCTATCAGATGTCATGAATCCGTAGAATGTTTAATTAATTAAGTAATTTTGGCATCATCAACAGCCTAATATGTACTGCAGGAGCTCAGGCCTACTCCTACAGAGAGAGTATGGGCCATAGTCTACGAAATCCCAAATTACACAGGTAGAATATGGATCATTTGTTGAGAACACTAGGTCATTAGCTGAGACCAAAAAAATCGTTTGATCACGAATTCTAAGTCTTTCTATAGATATGGGTGTTAGGTGTACCATTAGATAGAATTATGGGGAGATAAGGGACGTCTGCCTGGACATCGCCCATTGTTATTAACTTTAATACATTTTATGCGATTGTGCGGGGCTGCGCGGTCACGTTTTGCTGTGTCAGCCCGCTCGGTACAAAGCGGGGCACAGCAACCGCGTGTCGCGCAGTCCCTCGCCCACCTCTCACACGTATAGCACGCGGTTATTATTAGGCGCAAATAATTGTACTCAAGAATATAATAAAGAAACCAGTACGAGACTAGAGTCTTTCCATTCCCGAATTCCACTAATGAACACGCACAGACATCGCTCCAGAATATGTAAGGAAACGCACGCACTCATCAGCCCTTACACGATGTAAAGGGTTACCGAAAGTGCGCAGACTCGCTCTAAATCCTATTCTTTTTGGGGGAGGGGAAATCTTTCAAAGATATTCGGTGCTTCGGGGGAAACGCCTAATCATGCTGGATTTCCACCAGCTAAAACTCCTCCGATGTTCATCTCTCTCAACATGAGATTCTTCATACCCTGAGCTACGGCACATCTGCTCCTATACTATAAGCTCTCCCATCATTCAAAATCCTAAGATAGCTAAGCGGGGAGTATCCTATTCTATACACAGACCAGGGTTCTTTTTAGACTCGCGTTACGGTACCCTAAAACTTAATAAAACCTGATAGAAGCGTATCGTTCCGCGCCGCCGCCCAGCTGATATTTTACAAGGAACTGCAGTTTTTATAACCGAACTTGACTACCAGTTGTAATCCAAAACAATTTTAATAGGAAGCAGACACTTTTTACGATGCAATAAAGCCAAATTTTAGGATTTCTGAATGATTATGCTTCGTTAATCAAACAACCTACGCTTGGCTGACGTTGGAAACATATCTAGGTTTTGTATTTGCCAAAAGACATTGGAACTTAGGACCAGCGGGTCATCTTAAACTTTTTAGGGTTCCTCGACTCAAAATTAAAAAAAGAACCCTTATAGGACCACTTTGTTGTCCGTCTGTCTGTCAAGAATCTTTTTCTCAGGAACGCGTGGAGGTATCAAGTTGAAATTAATATCGAATACTCAAGTCTGTTGTCCCTTGAATCTGTGATAAACCACACTTATTACGTCAACGTAATAAAAAGATATAGCTGTGTTTTAGGACATTTTCATACAAAATCCAAGGGACAAGACCTGTAGGGTACTTCCCGGTGACCTAGAATCCTGAAATTTGATAAGAAGCAAGTTCTTACAGCACAGTCATAAGAATAAATACGAAAATCAAGATTTTAAAATTATAACACAGTAAAAATAGCTTTTTTTATTTTTACAAACTTAGCTTTGTAGTTAAAAGCCATACGTCGGGTATGTGATTTAGCTGCAAAATAAAGTTGGTTTATCAATCAGAATTTCATTTTCGGTAGAGCATTGTTGGGTGCATATTATGTACCGATTATTTATGATTTTAAGTGTGTTAATTATTCATATTCCGTACGGAACCCTCGGTGCGCGAGTCCGACTTGCACTTGACCGGCTTTCTTAAGACTAAAAAACGCAGTTATATTCGTAATATTTGGACAATCCGTCCCATATTTTACGACAAAGCATCACTTTTTGATATTTTACATGAGTCGTTCGATTGCGTAATGACTCCATTGAGCCGGTGCGATCATTATGTTTTGGAACATTAAGCTTTTTGTGCAAGTGTATTGACATGGAGGTCAGTAACTCGTGTGGGCGGCAAGTGATGGCGGACTGTGATGATGCATGCTCATACAAGAGCCTCGTCTGACACCGCAACAATTAAATACAACAGCGATTTATAAATGGTTGTACTCGTGCATACACGCAGCGGAGGGTCGGAGTGACGCGTCTTGTCCGACTACGACGAAGTGAACAGGAGAGTTATGATTTTAGCAACCTTTTTAGCTCTTAAACTCCGCATCATATTTTGACATTGATCAACAATGAAAGCGTCTTCTTTTTCCACGATTGTAACACATATAACTCGATACGTCGCGTCACATAAGACGCGTTCAAAAAGAACTAAGGAATCGACTGCCACTGCCCTAAAAGTCTACAGCGTTCATCCCCTAAAATATTCACCCTTAGAGGCAGAATTATTTGGATACATATTTTGTTTTTGTTAATTTTCTCAAAAAACGCTGAATCAATACGGGACCACTTCTAAAGTATGATCTACCAAACAAAAAAGAATCATCAAAATCGATTCACGATTGGCGGAGCTATCGCGTAACATACATTTAAAAACACATACCGTCGAATTAAGAACCTCCATCTTTCTTGGAGTCGGTTGAAAAATAGTAACTCTAGATTAAAAATATATGTCTTGCTTGGTATTAAATGAAAGGTTGTGATGCTTACATTCCGAAACTTTTGGGTGCGCACGCTTCCCATCCAATACCGTGAGATGAAATTGTACAATAAACAAAAAAGAACTTTTTTCGAACTAATTATCTGAATTATAAGATAACAGATATATTATAAAGGATGCTGCATCTTGAGGTCATCTTTATTTTTAGATTCCAATCCGAGGATAAACAACTGAGACCTGTTTCTTTTATTTTATACAAAATCTCAGCTTTTTATCCTTTCTCGGAAAAACGTGATAAAGTGGCGGGATTCGTTTTTTTTTAAAGGACATTAAACACTCAAACACGGTGCCTCCATTTAATTTATTCATAAGCTAATTATTAGGTCGTTTATCCCAACCAACGTAGATTTTATGCAATTTTTACGTATGGTAAAAATATAACAAAATATATAAAATTATCTCTGCTTACTAACAATCTGGGTTCGATTCGAAGTGACTAACTTGGCAGGTTTGTTTGATGGTAGGGGATTTTATATGTCACCCTGGCTAGCTACCACCATGTCACCTAAGTCTGCCGCCAAACAGCAGAAGCGTCGATGGCGCAATGGATAAGGCGCGGGACTCTCAATCTGAGGGTTCCGGGTTCGAATCCAGCCGTGTACCTATGAGTTGTTTTTCAATTCAAGTACATTATCCGATTGCTTAACGGTGAAGGAAAACATCGTGAGGAAACTGCATGTCTTGAACAGGCATGTGAAGTCCGCCAATCCGCACTGGGCCCGCGTGGTGGACTATGGATTTTCTAGTCCTCTGAGTACTGTGACTTTTAGTTCCTTAAATATCCGCCAGTAAAACTACAATCAGTCCAGTTTATTTTTGTAGTCATCGTTCATAGTTTTCCGGATCAATTCGACAAAGCGGACCTCGAGAGAATCCGTTTCATTTTTAAACCCGAGGTCTCCGGGCACTGCACGCGATAATGCTGACATTTTGCTGTGTATGTGCAAACCTAAAGACAAAATTAATAATCGATTAAGGAAAATACCATATGTCCAACCGGATTCTGTCTCAATGCAATACATCAACAGCAAAAACCAACGCTTCTGACAGCCTGATTAATGTAGTCAAGTATAATCATATCACAATACTAACTAATATTGTGTTTCTTTTTTCTTTTTATATTTATACTAAAACATCGTTTTTTCCTTCGAGGTTTGTGTATGGAGTTTGCATTAACAAGATTGTTCTTTTTAACCTATTCATACGATTAACTGTGGTTCTTAAATCAGACACCCCTGAATCCCCATAATTTTAAGAGAAACTCTGAGATGATATTATATTCGATAAGAGATCCAATATACTTCACTTGATTCTCAAAATAGTGATAGGAGGGCTTTTAAACAAACGTTACCTTATTCACACGTGAGTGTGTACACACATGTGAGTATTGTAAAATAAAATAGACGAGTCACATGGTGTACAGACAAACCTTTTCTAGGATTAAGTACACTTTAAGCCAATTTTGTAAAAATTTTTGTTTTATTAATAAATAAATAAATAAACACTCAGTAAAACTTTTTGAAACTAAGTTGAGAAATTAATCAAAAGTTTAATATTAATTCGACAGCTGTAATTCCTATTCTAATTGAGACAGAAAGCTATCGCAATCGATTCAAGAGTAAATATTTAATTATGTCACCCTGACAAGTAAGTCGACATGGTGCGCTGTTGTTAACCCTTTCACTCTTACCTGTTATGGGTAGTGGGGAAGTGAGACCCTGACTTTCTAGTGGATACGTCTTACAAAGGAATTTACATCACAAAAGTTGTAACTAGTGCAAACTACAGATAAAAGTGTCTGGTCTAAAACAGCATAACATATTTATTAATCTGGTATCTCTTGTAACACTTCGCTAAATACTTATTAATAGCCCTAGACTTAAACTGCAGTTCTTAAAACATGACCTTTATTTATTATGTTACAAAATCCTAAAATAGAGCTCTGGAAAAGAAATAACCGGAGACAGGTCTCTATAATTTTGAGAACTACAGTCTACAAAGGATCATAAGAAAATTAATCTCTAAATTGTTTACAGGTAAACCGCGCGAGTCGCGTGGTGCCTCTACGGAGCCCACTGTGCGAAAAGAACCATTCACACACTTATCCGAACAAGAACTAATTGAAGAAGCTAACAAAGTAAGAGCGCAGGCTGAAGGCATCACTTGTACAGCCGATCATCCACCCGAGAAGTTTTTCTCACTTCCCCATAGAAGAAAGTTTAAGGAAGAGAGAGAAAGAAGAAACAGTGAAGACGGCGGGAGTCCTGAGAAAGGTAAAACTCCTTTAGGAAGGTCTACGAGTGATGTGAGCACAAGAAAAGGCAAAGAAAGAACATCTCTATCAACTCTTTTTAGAAGACAACAGAGAAATAAAAGTCCTAATGCAGCTCACCCTGTTGTAGTAACTACTAAACCTGTAGCTGTTGTTAAGAGAAGTAAAAGTGACGTATCCGATTTAAAGTCAAATACAAACTTGAATACACAGACTAAGCCAATCCGTAAGAGATCCGGTAGTGAAACCGAGGAGTTCCTGAAATCTCTGAGAAACAAAAAGACTCAACTGTCACCAATTATTGAAAGCAGTCCGAGAGATGATTACTTCAGGAAAACTCCTCCTTTAGAAGTGTTCCAAAAACAAAAAGAAGCAAAAGACAGCAATAAGGAGAGTGAAGTCGAAGAAAAATTGAATGAAAAGAAAGTGAACCCAGTTGAAAAGCCACCACGATACAAAATACCAGATAAACTTGAACCCAAACCACCTGTAAGGAGTCGACGAAGTAAATCATCTGAAAAAGACAAGGAACAGTCTCCACCAATAGTTGCAACTCCAAAACGCAAAACTGAAATTAAGAAAACACTACTGGTTGATGAGATAGATTCCAAAAAACCTAAAGAAATAAGCCCATTTGAAATCAAAGATAGAATCAAAGAGAGCATTCGGAAGATCGAAGAGAACATATATGCTGATAAAGAAATGATACACAGCAGTCAGCAACCGCCTGATAAGCCACCTTTAACACGAGGTCACACTGTTGACCATATGGTTAGAATCCTTAAAGAAGATCAACTTTGTCCACCACCAAAACAGCACTTGATTACTCCCGAAGGGGGCAACAACGTAAATAGACCATTTTCCTATATCAAACCAACTGCCAGTCCTGATCCAAACCTTTTCGTTAGAAATACTAGTCCAGACAGGGTACCATCACCCGTCAATAAAATGACTGATAAAGGAGTCGTGTACGCACATGTAGTCAGAGACAACAAAGATAATGGATTAAACACTCTTGGGAAGCAAACTGTTCACAAAACTTATTCTCCATCTAGAGAGAAGTATGGAAATATTTCCGATGAAGACGAGGGTTTAGGATATGAGGAAAGACATAAACATACAAACATTTTTGATTATGACTATAAGAAAGAAAACGAGCCATACAATAGTTTTGAAGAACACAAGATATCCGATCCACCTATACGCCCAATGTTTAGAGAGTATAAACTTACTAATTTCACTGATTTTGAACCCACTTATGCTAACGAGTATCCTACATCAAAGGATAAAAATGATTTTATTGAAAGAGGACGTGCTGATGGCATGGATACAAAGTTTAGGTTATACGAAACTGATAACACAAGACCTGATTTAGATTTTAACGAGCTAAGTCATCGAAGACAATTGTTGGAATCGAGACTTAAAGCTCGTAGATATGAACGTGAAAGAGAACCTGGAGAGCCCGTTTCGAGGTATCTGGCTGAAACTGATCCCATTTACGAAGCAGAAAAACGTATGAAAGCCACTGAAAAATATGTAAACGAAACAGCAAAATATATGCATCAGACATTAGAAAGAGATGGATATACTGAAAGTAGTGTTATGGAAGATTATAATAGATATGATTCTGAAAACCACAAAGTGAAATACAACACTGAAACAAGAACCTTTGAAAAAATTCGTAAAGGCGACGTTGACAGACGCGAATTTATAGACACCTTGGAGCCGAGATATAAAGATGATAAGAATTTTCCTCCTGAGCCCGAATATGAGCCACCTAGTCTAGAATTCAACAGTGAGAAGCCTGTTTTGACGCCAGACGAATACAAGGAAAAGAAATACAGAGCAAAGAAAATTACTTCTAGTCATGAAGTGTTGCAGTCAGGTCAGAAATATAAAAGAGATGACTATTTAAACAAGAGGAAAGGGCATTATGCGTCCAATCCTGAGATTGCTCAAGAAAGAGATGATGACTACGCCAATATACGCTATGATCCAAAGCAAGTTGAAACGTACCACAACTCTTTGAGAAGGACTAGGAATAAAGATAAATTTTACAAAGAAGATTACGGTATCCGCCGTCATGACTCCGGGGACAGTAGAGATTATTACAGAGAAGAGACTCCTCGTAGATTTGAGATCGACAACAGACTAGTCGACTCTGGCATAGAGAATGATTTTCGCAAGGACAGCGGTGAAATTCATAGAAGAATCCGAAGACATGAAAGCGACGATGACGTCCGAGACACCTCTCTGTTTTTAGCAAGTGAAAGGAGGCATACTGAGGACAATTATCCGAGTGAGCAGATTTATGCGAATGGCGAGTATCTGGCTCGATTTAAGGACTATGAAAACGGGTATAGGAAGGAATACACTTCTTTGGAGAGAAGTGCCGATGACGGCTCACGCTTTGATCCAAAAAGCAAACATGACAAAAGTCCTGAAGATAAAGTTAGTGCAAAGCCGCCTAAAGCTACAAAGAAACTGTCTGGATTAGAGAAGGTGAGTAAAAGTATTTGTAGTTGTGTAGTATGCTAAGGATTCTGTCAAAATTTCCGAAAGGATTAAATTTAATTGATGTTTTAGATGAAACAGCTGTTCTCTCGCGACTCTTCAAAGAAGAGCAAGAAAGAGAAGGAGGTCCAGCCAAAGGCTCGCACTCGGGTACTCAAGAGCCCTGAACATCTTGCCAGAGATGACTCGGAATATAGGAGGTAACTAACAAATTATTTGAAGGGTAGTATTAACATAATTATATAAGTAAAAGGTACGTGAATATGAAGCTTTGGAAAAATTTGAAACAGGCGTAACAGGCAAATGAACTGAAAACCATGAACCAGAGTGTCATTTTGGAATTTAACACGAATTTTATTTTTTAAATTCCAATATTTTAAACAAACAACTTTCAAAAAATACATAGGTTGACTGCAAGATATTATTATTATTTTTTCAGGTAAAAAATTAATTTATGTGTGTTTAATTTAAATAAAGGGTACCATTGATACAAGATACGTTTCCACAACTGTATTTAATATTCTACTTTCTGTTTTATCTCAGGTACACTGACCCTGAACCAAGTGACATCGAAGTAGTCAGGAAAAAAGACGAATATGTGGTCGGTGCAGGAGAAGACGAACGGAGATTTAAAAGTTCTAGAGAAGATCTAGACCGACGTAGAAGCCCTAGAGGAGAAGAGATACGAATAAGTCCCAGAAATGAAGAGATAAGACGTCTTAGTCCCAGAAATGAAGAAATCAGAAGAATTAGTCCTAGGGATGAGGAGATTAGACGCATCAGTCCAAGAGAAGAGGTTATCAGAAATATCAGTCCCAGAGATGATAAAATTAGACGAATAAGTCCAAGAGATGAGGACATTAGACAAATTAGTCCAAGAGACGAAGAAATCAGACGCTTTAGTCCAAGAGATGAGGTAGACAGATTTAGAAGCCATCGGATTGAAGATGAAGAAGGAAGAAGAAGAATAAGTCCGAAAGACGAAATAGAAAGACTTCGGAACCTTCGAGAAGATCTCGAGATTCAGCGCAGTCCTGTAGATGGTTTTGAAAGATATAGGGATGAGCTGGGAAGGCAGAGAGGTTCCAGGGAAGACATTGATCGATACCGAAGTTCCAGGGAAGATCTGGATAAGTATCGAAATGCTAAACAAGACCAAAGATACAGAGGTTCGGACCATAGGGATAGTGACATTGAAAGAAAGTACAGAGAAACTGATCTGGATGCCAGGTAAGTTTTTAGAGAAGACCTAATACATTATTTAAATAAAGGTATCGTGAAACTTGGCGTAACATAAAAACTGAAATACCCAAGATGACAGTCACAATGTTGTGGAGACCTTCGATGCTCAGTGGTTCGAGGCTGGTCTAGGGTTTTCAACTGATACTCGCAAGCAAACACCAAATGACACTTACATTCACCGATGCTCCGCCGCGCCGGGTTCTATTGTCCAGAAATCGATTTCTTTCAGAGGAATAAATAGTTCCAGTTTCACTCCACTCTAGCACAAATAGAGTCACAATAGATCACAAGTAAGTTCACACAATTTAGCACATAGGATTTTGATGTAACACCGCCGCCGCCGTGAGAGGTTGAGTCGGCGAGCTTCCGACCCGGACTACGTACGTCACACTGGTCGCCGCAAGCGACATCTAGCGCTGCAATGCGAAACCAGCCGAAACACCCCGCCGCCTAACCAAGGACCACCTTGGTTACCTAGCCTCCATGGGCAATATACATATTTTTGATACTGGCCTAAGAAGGACTCCACTTTGGGTCCTTACCTCCACTACCCTAACAATGCCGTCTTTACCGGGCAATAATTTTGTAATCCGACCGCGTTTCCAACGAAGGGGAGAAATATCTTCTTTAATTAATATCAAATCATTGACTTTAGGAGGCTCGGTCAATTTGGTCCATTTCGTTCGCTGTTGCAGCGTGTGCAAGTACTCATTTTTCCACCGACTCCAAAACTGCTGCGATAATTTTTGAATAAGTTGGTACCTAGTCAGCCGATGGATTTTAACTTCAGCATAGGAGTATTCCGGGAGCGCCACTAATGGCTGACCAATTAAAAAATGACCTGGAGTTAAGACATCGAGATCAGCAGGATCCGTACTCAGTGGACACAATGGCCGAGAGTTCATTACCGCCTCTACCTTTGTAAAGAATGTTGTGAGCCCCTCGAAGGTGAGCTTCACATCTCCGAGAACGCGTCTACAATGCGTCTTGGCAGACTTGACAGCTGCCTCAAAGAGTCCGCCGTGATTTGGGCTGCTCGGGGCATTGAATAGCCACGTTATATTTTCTTGAGCTAGCTTCCGCTCTAAGTCCGACCGATTATTCCGCAAAAATATGAATAAATCTTTTAGATATTTATCCGTTCCTGTAAAATTAGTTCCGCAATCCGATCTCACTAAAGATGGAACTCCACGCCGAGAAACAAACCGAGTGAACGCTGCTACAAACGCTTCTACCGATAGATCCGTCACCACTTCCAAGTGGACGGCTTTTGTGGATAGACAAACGAATATACACAAATAGCATTTATCTATTTTAGCATTACGTAGATTGCTAGTTTTGATATGGAAGGGTCCTGCGAAGTCCGTTCCGACACCGAGGAAAGGTCTCGCACACCTGACCCGATCAGGTGGCAAGTCCGCCATGAATGGTTGCGTGGCCCGCGCCCGCGACCGATAGCATTGAATGCACCGAAATGTAATTTGCCTAGTGATCCGCCGAGAGGAAACTATCCAGTAGTTTCGTGAGAGAATAGCCGAAAGGCTATTGGCACCGACGTGACAATAAATCTCATGATAATGAGTTACTAAAAGCTCCGTAAATGCACCGCTACCTGGTAGCAGTATAGGATGTCGAGCGTGATAAGGTAATTCCGAAGCTCTTATGCGTCCACCAACCCGAAGAACATTATCTTTATCAATAAACAAATTTAACCGCCGTGAAGAGTTTTTAATAACTTTTCCCGAATTTAAAGCCGCAAATTCATGAGTAAAATATTCATTCTGTACGCGTTTGATTAAATGCAAAATAGCATTTCTCCGTTCAGAAATTGTTAGAGCACCGACAATCCGAGTTGTTTTATTCCGACAATTGTGAGAGAACCGCAGTAAGTGGGCCGTGATATTAACTAATTTATCAAATGAACTATACCGAGTCAATAGATCAAATTCCGAATAAGATTCCGAGTCAACAACGTTAACGTTAACAATTTTCTTTTTTGTTCCTGGTAACATTTCCATAGGAAAATCAGGTCCCGTACTAGGCCAGATATTCCGTGGTTGATGCAACCACTGTGGTCCCCACCACAGCCCGTGCTGCAAGAGATCTGCCGCTGTCGCTCCGCGCGACCCAACGTCCGCACAGTTCAGCTCACTGGTAACGTGTCGCCACTCAATAGAAACTTTCGATGAGTTTATATTTGATACACGATTCCCTTCAAACACTTGTAACGTATGCACCGGCCTCCGTAGCCATGCGAGCACTATAGTACTGTCGCACCAACCCACTACCTCTTCAAATACAATGTTTGTTTCCATTGAAGAAACGACATGATTTATTAGAGTGGTAAGTAACGCCGCACCATCTAGTTCAAGCGTCGGTGGCGCAGTGGATAAGGCGCGGACTCTCAATCTGAGGGTACCGGGTTCGAATCCAGCCGTGTACCTATGAGTTGTTTTTCAATTCAAGTACATTATCCGATTGCTTAACGGTGAAGGAAAACATCGTGAGGAAACCTGCATGTCTTGAACAGGCATGTGAAGTCCGCCGATCCGCACTGGGCCCGCGTGGTGGACTATGGCCCATACACTCTCTGTAGGAGAGTAGGCCTGAGCCCCTCCAGTGGGGACATATATAGGCTGGTGATGATGATCTAGTTCTAGTTTGGGAATCGTCCGTTTGGTCTTCAGTGGAGCTACTCGAGACTTTGCCATGAGTAGCCGCACGAGCACACTTCCATCCGCCTCTTCCGACCGAATATAAACCGCCGCCGCATACCCGACCGAGGAACCATCACAGAAGCCGTGTAATGAGTACCGAGCGTTTCTGCTTGGTTTTAAACAACGTGGTATTGATATTTTCCGCAAGTTCAGTAAATCCGAAATAATATTTTGCCATTGTCGAAAAACGTCATCCGACACAGGATCATCCCAATCAACTTTATTTGACTTGCTAGAAGTCCCCAAAACTTGTTGTAGTAAAAGTTTAATTTTAAAAACAACTGGACTTATCCAACCTAGCGGGTCGTATAACCGAGCGACCGTGGATAGAATACTTCGCCGAGTAACCGTTTTATCCGAAGGTAAGTTAACGTGATAAGTAAAGCTATCCGTTACAGGTTCCCATTGTATACCTAACACTTTAATGAATCCTTCCCCATCAGAATCATCAAAGGTCCGAGGGGTCTCCATGTGATCCGAAGGTAAGTCATTCAGTAACTCCGGTACATTAGACGACCATTTACGCAGCTCATAGCCGGCCGTGTGCATCAGATTTATGAGCTCCGTTTTTAACTGCCGCGCCTCTTCAAGACTATCTGCACCCCCGTTCAAATCGTCCACGTAACTGTTTTTCATTAACAGCTGAGCCGCTCGAGGTTTATTCCGTTCGTCGTGAGCTAGCTGATGTAGACAACGTATAGCTACGTATGGGCTTGACTTCAAACCGTATGTATTAGTAGTCAGCTGATAAACTCTTAGAGGTTCCGACGGAGATGCTCTCCAGTAAATTAATTGATACCTGCGATCATCCGGATGAATCCAGGTTTGTCTAAACATCATCTTGACGTCTGTGGTAAAAACAATACGTGGCCATCTAAAGTTCAATATAATATCCGTAATATCATTTTGTAGTCGTTCGCCCGAGTACAAACAATCATTCAAAGAAACACCATTGCTAGTCGGCATGCTACCGTTAAACACGACCCGTATTTTACCAACATCTCCAGATTTTTTGAAAACACCGTGGTGTACTAAAAAGTAATGTTCGTCATCTGACTTTAAGTCAAATTCTGAAACTTCCATATGTCCGAGTTTTATATATTCTGTCATAAATTCTATATATTTGTCACGAAATTCATGGTCTCGTTGCATCCGACGCTCGAGAGCCATAAACCGTTTAAAAGCCACGTCTCGCGATTCACCGAGCCGCTTGTGACCGGGAATCAACGGGAGACGAACTACATATTTACCGTCCGAGCCGCGAACAGTTGATGAAGAAAACAGAGTTTCACATTCTACGTCCGCCGGATCCCTAATTTGAACCATCGGTGGTTCCTCAGACCGCCAAAATTTTTCTACCGCATCCAAAAGAGTTAAACCCGTAAAATTAACCGTATCTTTATTTAAAACCGAAGTGTCACCGTATTCGTTTTGAACCGGACCGAAAACTGCAAAATCAAAAATAGTACCCAGTGCATAAGGACCATTCACACCTAAATCAATTATTTTTCCATTTAAAATTTGTCCTAAAATATCACATCCAAAAATAATATCTATTTGCGCCATGTTATAAGAACCGTTATCCGAAAATCTAAGTTTGTCATGTGTTATGTTCAATCTTTGAAATAAATAAGATGTAGGCTTTTTTAAACCAACCGCCGTCACCGATAATAATGATGCATCCGAATTTTCTGGCCGAAAATCAACCGAAACTAAATATTGACTGTTATCAGTCTTGATTCCGCCGACACCTACTAAAGGTGTTGATGAGTAATGTCGCTTCAATCCGAGGTCAGCAACAAAGTCATTCCGTACAATTGAAATCTGTGATCCTAAGTCCAAAAGGGCCCGCGCCCGTACGAATTCATTCCGCGCCGATTTAACTTCAATAATAACCGTAGGTAAAATAACATTATCCGTTAGTTTAGGAACCGAAGCGACAAAACAGGACTGTGATTGCTATGCCGAGGTATTATGTGGTGGTCTGCGAGCTCCCCTAGGTAACGGGCTCGTCGACGTTCTTTGCCGATCCGAATAATCGTAACCCATTCCGCGGGAATTACGTTTTATGTTATCATTGAACTGATCCTCGCGCTTATCACGGTCATTGTTATGACGCACATACTCCTGCGATCGATCATGAGAACGCGAGCGCCGCCGACGTTGCCATTCCGATGAACCGTTTCCGTCGCGTGCTGACGCATGGTTTGCGTGTTTTGTACGAGGCCTCTCATCACGAGGAGACGGCGCGCGCGCAATGCATATCAACTTGTTGTGACCGAAGTTCCCGCAACGATCGCATGGTACACGCCGCTTACAATCAGCTGCATTATGTTCACCAAAGCAACGAAAACAGAAACCTTTATATTTGACCCAGTCCTTTCTTTCATGCACAGCTAAATTTTCAAATTTATAACACTCCGTTACCGTATGGCCCGTGTAGTTGCAATATATACATTGTTTTGACGTGCGTTCTACGTTTACAGCAACGTGAACGTTTCTGTCCGTGCGCCGCACAGCACGGTCGCGATCTGTGTATGTACTCGTATAGGTCGCCGGATCGACCGCCGCCGTATCAATGAGTCTACACTCGTTTTGTAAGAAATCAGTCAACTGTGAAAAGGTGGGTAACGCACTACTGTTGCCGCCGTACCGTTGCTCAAATCTCGTTTTAATTTCCATTGGTAGCTTAGTTAAAGCGATATGTAATAAAATATAGCTCCAGTGTTCCGTGGGCATACCTAAATTATTTAAAGCCCGAGTTGATTCTAACAATGGATTGAGAATTTTGTTTCTCAGACCCACGGTTTTATTTAAAACCGGTAAATGTAATAACCGAGTGATATGAGAGTCTACCAACAGCCGTGTATTTTCATATCGACCTTTCAGTATTTCTAATGCCGTGTCCAATGAGTCATCAACCATTGGCAGATGTTTAATTAATGATTTCGGCTCTTTCTCAACGTGAGAAAATAGGTAATGGAACTTTTCAGTTTTAGAAATGTCTTTTCTCGTTAGTACTAACGACGAAAACAAACTAAAGAAGCTAGTCCACGAAAATATATCGCCGTCAAATGCCGATAAGTTAATCCGAGGAAGCCGTGCCGTTTGCGCACTCTCGGTAGGTATGTGGGTACCGAAATACGGATACGCCGCCGATACCGAGTCCAACTCATTATAAAACAACTCCGCTTGTACAAACTCAGCACCGTAACCGTCAATTTCATTTTTATCTGCGGTCGCGATCAAGGCACCCTCATATGACTCACATAATAACGAATATTTTTCTTCTAACTTTCTTAACCGCGATGCTATAACCGAAGATTTATGCGTTTTGTCATTTATCATTTCTATTGTGTTTTTAAACCAGTCACACAAAATTTTGAACTTGGTTTCGTAATTTTTTGCCGCCATAATGATTATTTTTTACCTACCTACCAGTATCAATATTTTTATGAAATCCCTATCCGACTCGTTTGGACCAAAATTTATGTTGTGGAGACCTTCGATGCTCAGTGGTTCGAGGCTGGTCTAGGGTTTTCAACTGATACTCGCAAGCAAACACCAAATGACACTTACATTCACCGATGCTCCGCCGCGCCGGGTTCTATTGTCCAGAAATCGATTTCTTTCAGAGGAATAAATAGTTCCAGTTTCACTCCACTCTAGCACAAATAGAGTCACAATAGATCACAAGTAAGTTCACACAATTTAGCACATAGGATTTTGATGTAACACCGCCGCCGCCGTGAGAGGTTGAGTCGGCGAGCTTCCGACCCGGACTACGTACGTCACACTGGTCGCCGCAAGCGACATCTAGCGCTGCAATGCGAAACCAGCCGAAACACACAATAATTAATCATTCTATTGCACTGCGGTTGTAAATTAATAAGTTGCGGCTATTACGAGTGTATCAATAAATTGAAACGAATTTAAGGAATCGTATGAAAGAGGGTTTAAGAATATTCTCGAGATATACCTCTACAAAGATGTTTCACTTCAGTATCGTCTAAAAATTTAAACTAATCGATTCGTTATCACAACAAAAATTCTGACGTTTGCTTTTTATGGGTTACATAAGTTTTACATGGTACAGACACGAATCAGTATAGTTTGTTTAGAAAATTGTCCATGTGTGAATAAAACAGTGGTATAAGCAGTAGATTTGTTCTTTAAAGCATAACAGTCTCACTAAACTAAATTTATACGAAATACCATTTTCAAGTTAACTTAAGGGATATCAATTAAATTTCAATTGAGTTTTAAATGTAGAATAAAAAAAACATAAGCGTAGGTATAAACAGGAAAGCTTTTATATAAAAACAATTTCTTTGAAGTGTTTGTGTTACCCATCTCCACTGTTCTCCAGCAGGTACGAAAGAACGATAAAGGAGAAGCGTTTCGTGGAGCGTAAAGAAGAGAAGAGACGGTACTACTCCTCTGATAGAGACAGTGATCTTCAGCGGGGCTCGGATCTCGAGAGCGACCGCAGGTTGACCAGAGCACGCACCACGGGGCCCTTGGACTCCCCAGCTTTGGTGAGTGATACAAATGATTTGTACTTCATAGATTTTCCAGGAAACAGTTGCAGGAAAATGCTCTCGTTTGAGAGAAAAGATAAATACAGGGCTCAAATATGTTTCTATGCGACTAATATTTTTCCGAACATCCCGCCAAAAAAGTCAGTGCAGTCACGTTGCTACCCATTGTGCAAAAACACTCCATACAAATTGAGCGCGGTCCGCAACGTCACGGGCCGCTATGAAGCTTTCGAAGCAGACGAAAGTTTTAATAATTTCGCGTCGTTATTAAAAATTTAACATAGAGTCTATTTGCTTTTTTGAACCATCAAAGTAAAGTCTCTCTCTCTCTCTACAATTCGCTAAAATAGCTCCAAACCTTATATATGATATTCAGAAGTACATTAAAGTCTCTAAATAGTTCTGAATGTGGCAAATGACCTTTAAAAGTATCTACAATAGTTTCAAACCTTACAAATGTCCTCTAAAAGTCTCAAGGAAAGCACAATAGCTAGCACATGTTTTGTAAAGTGGCTACAATAGCTCTATCAAAATATTTGACTGGAGACGCGGAACGAGCTCGATTCATTGCAATACTCTCACTACTCGCTGACCTATGGAGCTAAAGGTCGATGGTTCAATATGATGTGATACCACGGATAGGATAGCTGGTTTAATTGCTCGGGCGAGTTTCTAGTGAGATATTCTGCATAAATAATTCTGTGCTTAACAAATACCAACATCTAAGTGTATATATTATATGTAATATCTTTACGTGTCTTCTTCTTTGCCTGGCCCTTTCTCATTTTATTTGGGGTCGGCCCTCCGTATCTTATGAAATGTTGCTACACCCTGACATGGTACATGTTATTTAGATTATTTTTAAGTATATGTATGCTATTAAGACAATAAGACAATATCTTGCGTCTCCAGGCAGCAGGCAGGCAGGTGTATTACTATTATTTTACTATTCGCATTTAATTATGTACAGTCCAGTAACTAGTTTGAGAAAAACAATAAAAGATCTATTAAATCTGGTTGAACTGTTTCATCTTTAACAGTTTTGCTGCATCATGTCTAGCGACCGCATAAAAATCTTTTTTCTTCTTCTAATAACCACAATTTCATTTGATATTCACCGAATATATGGTCGAGACCAATTCAAGTTTCTCTAAAAGTAGTTTGATCTCTCCTTGATGACATTCAAGTCATTAAAATGAGTCCATTGCTGCCGTCGTTCATTTCTGTCGTTACATTTATAACAACAGATTTATCGTTTCTACAGTTACGAGCTTTTAACTTGCAATGTTTGTGCAAAACTTGTGTTTGTTTAGGTCAAATTTTGCAAGTTGTATTAGAACCACTTGCTGGCGATTTGGTATACCCGTGCAAGTTTGGCAATGCAATATTACGGTACCGTCGAGCTAGCCTGATGATGGAGAGGGGCAGTCATATAAACTCCTACACCACACACACACTAAACCCGTCGTGTTTGGATTCAATTTATATGTCTTAATGGGTAATACGTAGATCCGACGACGATACAATAATAAAGTACCATCAACAACAAAATCTGTTGTTATAAATGTAATTTTTCAAAATATATTTTTTCGAATGCAACTCACATTTAAGTCGACCACTGACACGATCGTGTTCTCGTGGTACCACTTCTACTTATACAAGCGATGCCATATCTGTCCGTGGACCATCACTGGCCTGTGATTGATTCCGGAATGTCTTTTATTGTAGCAGAAGAGCTATTTTAAAATGATTTTCGTAACATTTAGCAGAAAAAAATTAGTTTTATTTGTGACCTTTTCTTTATGTATTTGCACTTGGTCTTTGCTCACCCAGATGCCTCTGCTACTTGTCATACCGGAACACAACAGTGCAATTTACACTGCTATTTGGGGACTGAATTAGATAGCATGGTGGTAGCTAAACAGGCGGTCATATAACAATTTAAACCACCAGCCAAATGGAGAGATATCAGAGATACCTCAAACTGGGTATCAAACCTGGCACATGTAGATTGTGAATGTACGTAAAGTGTGCATGTACGTACAGCCACTAGATGGTAGTGGTAAAAAATAAATAACAACGGAGTCCACTGCTGGCCATGCATCTCCTTCTGTAAAGACCCCAAGTAAACAAAAACTCACCAATTTATGTCCCAAACCAATTAGTATAATAAAACCTTATTAAAATGTGATGGTCATAATAACCACTCGATAACGCCTTTCATTTAACTGGTAATGCCATCTATCGGCGCATCAGGAATACACAAACACCGTCACTAATCGTCATGACCACTGATAAGGGAGAGTACTAGAGTTATAGAGTTCTTACTATGCCTTATCTCTGTCATGACGGACGGGACACTCAGTGCCTTGCCATACTTTCTGGCAGGCGGATTGTTGATCGCAATGATATATTTGCACTCATGTGAAAAATGAACAATTCTAGCCAAAAGTGCACGGTACGGTAAAACTGAGAAATCCATGCTGAAATTATGAATGTGAAAGTGACTTTTTTTTCCCTTCCTTCCTAGTTTTTTTTTAGTTATAGGGATAGTTGAAGGGCCAGAAGACGCGGACGAAGACGCGGGAATAAGCTAGTAATCTATAAAACCAGTTTTGAAATAGCCGCAGGCGTAATTCTCGTACTGCACCTAACCAGCTCCCTCCCTATAAGGGCCCTAGTTGAACCGATAGATCTGGCTGAACAAACTTACTTTCACTTTGCATCGGACTTGAATTCTAATGTACTGTATCTTAAGCGAAACACGCATAATAGCCAAAAATGGCTAAGTACGGAAACGGGCCTAGTAAAAAAATAATCTTAAGCGAAGAATGAAACTTCAAAACAATTTTTGAAAACATAGCTAACCGAGTTAAGTTTGTGTTTTACTATATAAAAAACGACCAAGTGTGAGTCGAACTCACGTACCGAGTTTTTTTTAAAATAGAATATGAATAATTAACATACTGATACGAAACTGTAAGTCTTTTGAAAAACAAACATAATTATGTAGTTGGAAAATTATATCTCCAAACAACCGTTCTAATCACGATCAATGCTCAACAGCAAATGTAACTTAGTAACATTAAAAAGTGATTAAAATGTGATGTAATTAAAACAATTTGGTTTTCAAATGCATTCCTATAGACTTGTGTGTGACCTTGCTTCTTGCCTAATTTCAGGATTCTAGGTGAACGTGGAATACCCAATCAGTGCGCTCTGTAACCTTACGCATGACAGAAAAAGAAAATACTTTCTTGTACAACAAATCTAAATCTAAAAAGCTCCTATTATATGAAAGTAGCCAGCCCATAGAGACTACAACACAACTGTCACCAATTGACCTCGTTGCGAAGGCGACCTACGAATACAGACAAACTTTAAAGCTTCTATAGGGGCCGCCTTACCTGCCAAAATTTAAATAACATTACGAAATAGTGCAAAGCGAGAAGATTAGGTAAACAAACATCTGGCAACATTTAGGCATATTTTCATAACACCAGTAGGCGTGTAGTGGGCTCCGTAGTGTTGCCAGCCGCTAGGTCAATATGTTACATCATGTTATGACATGCAGTCAAGGACTGGTATAATGCCTGATGATTCTGTCCATTGATATTCGATTATGAAAGCCTTTATTCGCTGACCAATCGAGTACAATTTTAACTTATATAGTAACTTTAATCTAATTTCTTAACACTAGTAGCTAAATTAAAGTTTAAAATCTTTAGCACCCGGTTTGGTGGTCAGGTCCCCTATAATAATAAAAAGGCGTGTTAGCTCAGTTGGGTACAGCGTCAGTCCTTGAACAATCGAGGTCTGGGTTCTATCCTGGCTCGTACCAATATGTTTCAATTTGTCATTTGGAATTTATGTACGAATGATTAATATCATTACCATTGGCTTTTCGGTGAAACATCGTGAGGAAACCTGCACACTCCTGAGAAGAAATTCAAAGGTGTGTGTGAAGTCTACCAATCCGCACTGGTCCCATGTGGTGACTATGACCCATTCACTCTCTGTAGCAAAGTAGGCCTGAGACCCTGAAGTGGAGACATATATAGCCTGTTGATGTGATAGGCTCTCCCTAGCTTCTTCCACTCCTCTCTGTCACGAGCTAGTATTCTCCATCCCTTTGGTATGTCATCTTCCCATCTCATGTTTTGCCGTTCTTTTTGCCTTTTTCCATTCCTAGGATACCACTACAATACATCCTTCGTCCATTGTTCTCTGTTTGTTCTCATTATATAACCAGCCTAGTTCAATATGAGTTGTTTTTTAACCGACTTCAAAAAAGGATGTGGTTTTAATTCGACTGGTATTTTTTAAATATTTGTTACCTCAGAACTTTTGACTGGGTTAACCGATTTGGATGAATCTCTTATTTAAAACGTGGAGCTTCCCGTGTGGTCCCATTTCAATTTGGTCTAGTTCTGACAACGGCATGCATGAGAAAACGAGATAAATCTTAAATTTGCGTTAATAAAAGTAGACTTTTAGGGCAATTGAAGTCGGTTTCCAGTTCTTTTTTTTTTGCATGCTCCGCTCCATATTGCGTTAGCAAACTATAAGTTTGCGGTTGTTTCTGCTGGAGCAGGCCAAGTTTGACAACCCTAGGTAAGACAGGAGAATTTGCTGTGTTTTACCCCTTAAGTAAGTATGAATACAGGCCAGTGCCGTCACAGTTTCTATGAACGTATAATTTTGTTACTTATGGCAGTACCGACAGCATTTTGACGATTCCCAATGTGAAAATATCGACGCTGTGTTACGGCACCTCCTAATTATTCAGTTTTACGTGTGTTATGTCAGAACGTCTGGCTGAATTATCTGTAGCTCGATGCTCCGCACACAATATATAAGAAAAAAAATGGCCGCTTTCACTCACAACGTGCTTCCACTTGGATAGAGCACAAACCTTTGTTTGAAACATTAGTCCTTTTGACCTTTAGGTAGACCTGAATTATCTGTGAATTCTCCATTGTTTTTCCACTCCACATTCAAGATTATTCCGGCCACATATAAATATATATAGCAGTATTTTACTGAAAATAATTGGTTCAAAAATGACAGTCCAGTCGCATCTTCATTTATTACGCATACAGCTAAAGAGTGGAATTCCCTGGCGGCTTCTGTGCTTCAAGAGCGCTACAACCTGGATATCATCAAGGCCTGAGTGAATAGGCTATTATTAGGCAACCACGAACCATCCTACACGACATCATCGCTTATCATTAGGTGAGATTGTGGTCAAACGGAAGCATATCAAATGTTTTTAAAGACAGCGAACATTTGCCAGACTCGCGGGTAGAAGCTAAAACGTAACTAGGTCCTGACTAGCTGTAGAGTTCAGACATAAGGAGGTTAACTATTTTCACAATTTCAGCTGTGACAATGAGCGCGTGGTCCGACCGTCCGTCTGTCGGCATGAGGTCACCGACTCACTTCGGTTCAACTGGAAACACCTGTGCTGTAACTATGCAACTTAAGAGGCCGAAAACAATTCTCATTTTAAAACTACGTGTGCCTTATAGACAGCCAAAGGTTGCTGCTCACTACTGCATGCTACTTAGATCCGATGACAATAATAAATTGCCACGGACAAAAAAGCTTAAAAATAAATTTTTAACAAAAACTTTTTACGCCTACCCACTTGCATACAGCGACTCCCCGCGGCTAGGTCCGGATAAAGCTGGACATAGTTAGGCTTTTTGATTGATCTCCGGCTTTTGTTAGGCTTTTTAAATTTCGCAAACGAGCGAGTGCCGAGCGTGGCCGAGCGCGGGCGAGTCGACTGTCGGTCGCTCCCCCACTTCCCCGCCTCTGCGCTGCGGGGATTCCATTCCATTTATATTTCATTAGAATTTAACAATAGTTATGATAATAATAATAATAAAAACATGATTTTTTTAAAAAAAAATTCGTACCTATTAATACTGAGACACAAAATTCACAATAATGTAGAGCGTCCGGCCTTTTTACCCAAATGTCCGGCCAAACTGACTGGTCTGTCCTACCAATCCTACCTAGGTTCGGCGACCTGGCAACCCTAGTCATGGCCTTTACTGGGGGACAGCCATTCGAGAACTCTAACCCATCGGTTATCCGTTCTAGAGCGATGTGACTTCACTTCAGCTTCAACCAAAATTTTATATGTCAGTAAATTGAACCTCCAACTTCTCAATCCTTATAAATCGTTATAACTATTGTTATCCGACATCTTTATTCCCCATAAATAATGATGTCGTACGTTTTCGTTGAATATAACGTTATGTCCCGCGCCGTTGCTTCGCTCGGTTCAACAACATTTAACAATGCGAGTAATAATTACTATCTGTCCTAATGTCGCCTGTGGACGGGAGGTATTGCGAGGTAAGATGACCCGTTGCTCGCGGCAAGTGACGTCATGGCTTACGGAAAGTGATACGACGCCATCGTCACTTGCTAGAACTATATTATTTTGAATTTTCGTATTTTGCCGGCGACTTATTCGGTGCGGACTTTCAGCAATTTGGTATTTGACAGAAAAAATATTTTTGTCACGACGAATATTTTTTTATCACAATCCGACGAAAAGTAAAATTCTAGTCGCGCGGTGCTAAAACGCTTCATATAAATCGGGCGTGTTTTGTGACGTCACATTACTATATTGGAGCGTGCAAGCTAGCAAAAACTAAATCATTATTTATCATAACATATGCCTGACTGTCATTTACTGTCAAGTGAACTGCGAGTCAGAATTGGATTGCAAGTACATATTCTAAAACAAACTAAAGATTTTGAAAATAGTGAAAAGAGACATGAGCGGGATTCGAACTTGCTTCTCGTTAGTCATGTCGAAAAAGTGTTGTTTCAAATTCGGCCTGCACTTCTACACTATTTAAAAAATCAAGTAATAATCTAAATATGTGTAGAACTATACTAGAATTACATTTTTGCATTTATTTTGAGTGTACAAAATCATTCTTTTGTACTAAGTGACAGCGTCAAATGTCATTTTATTGACGCCATCTTTGTATTCTACGTCCAGTTTTACCTGTTTCGTGCGTTTTATATGTTTTTGTACAAATAAACTAAACCAAAATATACAAAAATCACTTTTATTTGATAACCGCCTTTTATAATTACAAGTGTACAAGGCCAGGCCGCGATGCATTTGTGGAACGTGTCATTTGCCACTATTTTCAAAATGTTAGTGGCAAACTGCGTCTAAAGCAGTACATAAAGCCGTAAAATTGAAGAATGTTGAAATATATACAGTTATAATTCATGACAGAGAGTTAAATTAACATGTTAAAATTAACGCATTCATTTGACGATGCAATTAACATTTAAAGCGTGTTTAACTTAACAAATTAGTCTTAAACACACGTATCACTGTGGGAGATCGCGAATTGAAGTAACAATATAGGTACTTACAATTAGTTAAACTGGAGTTTAGATAATATTCGACTTTTCGATTTTGTTTTACGGCGATTTCAGACAGTTTTTCTACACTTGGCCTTCATCTTGCTAGTGACTGCAAGGATGTTAAGACACGCTGGCTGGCTGACTGCATGGTGGTAGCTAGCCAGGCAGACATAAAAAATACCAACCAAAACGAGTACCGATTTCACCGCTGGGAATTGAACCCGAGGCCTCTGGAGTTGTGAGTCCAAGCGTATTCAGTTTTCGGATATTCCCAGTAATGGGTTTTCCGCCTAGCTAGCTACCACCATGTTAAATAAACCTGCCGTCAAACTGCAGTGTTTATAGCACTATTAAGTTCCGATATAAATGGTAGCAAAGTCAGCGCTTCATGCTTACCATCTGCCGGACTTACCATAGGTGATATGATGGCCAAGTGCACACCCATAAACATAAAAAATAAAATAATAAAATTAACACACGCTCAGTCCGGACACTTCAAACAAATGTCGTGATATCGGCTCCTATTCAAATACATCGAATGTGTGAGTGGATTCGCACGCGCGCCATGTCACCGATCCTTGAGCGGGTCACATTCTTGCGGGGGAAGTTAGGTATAGCGGAACGGTGGGAGGCGGTGAACGTCAGCTCTGTACGTAGTACGATATTAATATACTATTTATGACTAGACAGCATAAAGCACCGTTTATACATTCTAGCTAGAGTGTTGACAAACATACATTAAGCGTGTGTTACCTTATACACTGCATTAATATGTGACGTGGGGCTCAGATGAACACGGTGCGCGAACGTGATCGTAATACCCAGTGCGCGGTGTGATGCTCGTGCGCAGGTAATGTCAGGCGAAACAATAACTGGCCAGGAATATGTGGTGCATGGGGGAGCTACTGTCAATGACACGATACTTTATTGCTGTTAAAATTAGTTCCGTAGAAATTCCGCAAAATGGCGGCACCTTGTATCCTTCCTTCTTCATTCGCCTACTACTTATTCGATCGGGATGTAATATCCAAATCATATTTGGAAAATGGTAGTTTATTTACAGGTTTAGTAATTCTTTAATATATTATTTATCGTTAGTGACAATGATGTGATATAGTGCAAAGAATGACACGGACGGTGTTATGATATCAATTACGCTAAATTGTGAGGGTTTCTCCAAAAAAAGTTTTCTCGAAAAATCCAAAGCTTGCGATAAAATGGTTACACTACGCATTTTATTGAGAAAACTGAAGCTTATATTTTTCTTACTTTATCTTTGAGATAAGAATATTCAGGACTTGGCTGTATTGTGTTTGCCTTTGACTTTTTTCTGGTGGGAAAAAACCTTTTAAAAATTTCCTTATACAAAAATTTTGCCATTCCGACTCTCCGTTTTGACGTGAAAGAAGGACTTACAAATAAACTAAATCACTTTCGCTGATATTAGTCACATCAATCTTGCACTTGGCCTTCATGTCACCTGTTGGTATTTTAAGTTAAATATAGGGCGTATCTTAGAATTGATCGCAAAGTTTGATTGTACTCTTCTATAATACCTCTTGGTATAGAGTAGTTGTCATGTCATGCGCATACATATCGATCACGCGGTATGCGTCGATGGAATATCGATAAGCTACCGAGAATCCCTTTCAATAGGGAGGTGACTCGGAATCGATTCATCATTCGATCGATTGTGCAGGCGAAGGAAAACATTTACTAAGTACTTAGATTTTGATATGTTTTTAGTATTTATAGAAAGCTTGTTTTGTACCCGCTTCTTCGTTTGCTTCAAATATCATCCCATAGGAACGCTTTTTCGGAATAAAAAGCAGCCTGTGTCCCTCTTCAACTCGTAGAACATGTGCTTGATAAATTTCATCGTGATCGGCTCTATTGTATACCAATATGTTTATTTTATTAAAACTTGTGGAGATATTTGGTCTATAATACCTAACCTGCTTACAAGTGAAGCTGTGGTCTAGATTATAGATATTATTGTTATAAAACCCAGTCTCAAGCTCCGACGGTATCACATGTCATGTCAGCCAAAGCTCGGGGTCATCGCCCGCGACAATGACAGTGACATGACGCCATTTTGGGCATTTACGTGTATAATCTAATTTTACCACACCTTCGCTAACTTCAAACGTTTGCACCAAGCTCAGGGCGTTTAGAATTGGTCAACAAGAAGCCGACTGTCTTATTTATATTATTATTGGCATAAAATATTAAATTATCTGTCACCTAGAATGTGGATAGAAATAATATCGACACAAAAAATGAACCCGTATAGGTTCATTTTTTTGTGAAGCCTGAATTAATCCTAAAAAGAACCATCGAAGGCGTCGAGATATCCAGTTGGGAGAGATCAAAAATCCCAGATGACGAAAAAATTCTATAAATTCGTAAAACCGGTGTACCAAATTTCTTCCAGGTTGCTTGTGGATGACTTTGAATTCAACGTATACGAATTGACAGACAAGCATCGATCTAATAAACATTAACACAATGTAGTTCGAAGCACATTTGACCCGAAGATGGATATTGGATATACAAGTTGTAGTAGACAGTGAGAACTTTTAGCGGAGGCACACTAATTGGCGACAAGTTGACCGAGAATGTTGTGTGACAAGTACCGTTCTGTGTGACATCCATTACTCACTATAAAGTACCACAGAGGGTTGTGTAAACAACACTGACCAACCACGAGACGACCAATGCTGGGCCAACTTTCTGACAAAGTATCAAACTTTAAATAAATGAAATGGTTTTCACTTGCCCTCCATCTCGCCTGATGGAAAGTGACGATAAGGCCGTTGGATGGTAAGCTAATGAGACGCTGTCTACCTATGGCTACCTACCTTTCATACTCGGAATATCCGAAAACTGCCCTCGTCACCTGGCGACACGCTTGGATCCAGAAGTAGCAAGCTAATGAGGCGCTGGCCTCGTACCTTTCATATCGGAATTACGTAACATGGCAGTAGCTACCTAGGCGGAAAATCAATATCTACGAGTACTCGGAATATCCGAAAACTGCCTCCGTCACCTGGCGACACGCTTGGATCCAGAAGTAGCAAGCTAATAAGGCGCTGGCCTAGTACCTTTCATATCGGAATTACGTAACATGGCAGTAGCTACCTAGGCGGAAAATCAATATCTACGAGTACTCGGAATATCCGAAAACTGCCTCCGTCACCTGGCGACACGCTTGGATCCAGAAGTAGCAAGCTAATGAGGCGTTGGCCTCGTACCTTTCATATCGGAATTACGTAACATGGCAGTAGCTCCCTAGGCGGAAAATCAATATCTACGAGTACTCGGAATATCCGAAAACTGCCTCCGTCACCTGGCGACACGCTTGGATCCAGAAGTAGCAAGCTAATGAGGCGCTGGCCTCGTACCTTTCATATCGGAATTACGTAACATGGCAGTAGCTACCTAGGCGGAAAATCAATATCTACGAGTACTCGGAATATCCGAAAACTGCCTCCGTCACCTGGCGACACGCTTGGATCCAGAAGTAGCAAGCTAATGAGGCGTTGGCCTCGTACCTTTCATATCGGAATTACGTAACATGGCAGTAGCTACCTAGGCGGAAAATCAATATCTACGAGTACTCGGAATATCCGAAAACTGCCTCCGTCACCTGGCGACACGCTTGGATCCAGAAGTAGCAAGCTAATGAGGCGTTGGCCTCGTACCTTTCATATCGGAATTACGTAACATGGCAGTAGCTACCTAGGCGGAAAATCAATATCTACGAGTACTCGGAATATCCGAAAACTGCCTCCGTCACCTGGCGACACGCTTGGATCCAGAAGTAGCAAGCTAATGAGGCGCTGGCCTCGTACCTTTCATATCGGAATTACGTAACATGGCAGTAGCTACCTAGATGGAAAATCAATATCTACGAGTACTCGGAATATCCGAAAACTGCCTCCGTCGCCTGCGGCAACATGCTATAATCCAGAATTATAAAGCAAATTAGGCGCTGGCTCTGGTACCTTTATACCGGAACTGCTGTTTGGCGGCAGACTTACTTCCTTTTTGGAAGTCGGTTTAAAATACAACATCTATGACTAGTACATTATTATACCAGCATGTGACCAAAAAGGCGTCTAAACAGTGACAACCTAACAGAACAGGCGTGACTCAGTGCATGGACCATATATGGAGCGTTGAGTCCGTATCGCATATTCTAGGTTGCAGGAACTGAATATAGTGTTTATGACAAAATATACATGTTTTAAACTTACATGTTTAGTGTGCTTTGGGCGCAGCACGAGTGAACACAGGATGGCTGGCTGTGCAGTGGCCTCTCTCTCTCTCGTTCAAAATAACTGAGAAAGAAGGTTGACAAATCCAGTTTGCTGGTCAGTTTGTCCTCTGACATAGCCCTATAATAATAAAAAGGCGTGTTAGCTCAGTTGGGTAGAGCGTCAATCCTTGAACCATCGAGGTCTGGGTTCGATCCTGTCTCGTACCAATAAGTTCCTATGTGTTATGCGGAATTTATGTACGAATGATAAAAAACAATATCATTGGCTTTTCGGTGAAGGAAAATCGTGAGGCAACCTGCACACTCCTGAGAAGAAATTCAAAGGTGTGTGTGAAGTCTACCAATCCGCACTGGGCCCGCGTGGTGGACTATGTCCCATACACTCGTAGAAGAGTAGGCCTGAGCCCCTGCAGTGGAGACGTATAGGATGATGATGATAACTTTTACAACTGTATGTAAGTTAAATACACGATTTGAAAAACAATAGAAATAAACCACTAAAACATCTAAAAATTAACATATTTTGATTTGCCTATATTATTATTATATCTATATGTTGATACATAGCTTCCATTGCAAACTTTAATATATGATTATCTACAATGATTTCCGGGTGGACAAGTTTATCACGGGATGGCTAAGCTAGTATGCTACAATGCGCAGGAGTTTGTCGTAGGCTACCATATTCGTAGTTACCCTTTCTTAATATATTTCACTCATTCAGCAACATTGCAAGCGACGTTCCTTATGTTAAAACCGGAAAGTAGCCGTGTAGAAGCGCTGCCGTGACAGACAGACGAACATACAAGGCCGTCCGGTCCGCCATATGGTCGGTGACCTCACACTCGATTCTCAATTTGGAAACGAGCTGTTTCATACACGATTGTGTGCTTAAAATATATCTTCGAAGACAGCCCCTGAGACCTTAATTTATTGCATTTTTTACACGCATGCGCAGAATTTTTAATAAGCTCATGTCATTAACATAAGTACTTAATGGCTTATAATGATAAGTTGCTTTGGAAAGTTTAATTTTATTTGTTTATTGCACATACAAAAATTAAATTGCACAAATTGAGATGCCTATCCCTAAGGAAAGATTTCTCCCGTAATTCACGCTGGAGCTTTCAAAATAAACTGGACCAAAATGTACATTAAAAAATAAATTACAAATATAACAGAATAAGATAATGTACACAAAAAAGCATAACAATAAAAAACTACATAAATTTTAGCTATTTACATGCGGCAGATTCACTAAAGGACAAAGATTTATACCACCTCACGAAAAATATATGCCTCACGGATGTCTTTGCTGACGATATCAATCTAGTTTTCTAGGCAACAAGGATTAATATCTAATTATGTCATAAAACACGTCCGTGAGACGTGAGGTGGTAAGTATGTTTCTACGTAGTGCATTGCATCTTTGAAGCTAGATTTCCCACGGGAAAATAAAAGATTACTAGTGTCATCATCATCAACAGCCTATATATGTCCCCACCGGAGGGGCTCAGGCCTACTCTCCTACAGAGAGTGTATGGGCCATAGTCCACCACGCGAGCCCAGTGCGGATCGGCGGACTTCACATGCCTGTTCAAGACATGCAGGTTTCCTCACGATGTTTTCCTTCACCGCTAAGCAATCGGATAATGTACTTGAATTGAAAAACAACTCATAGGTACACGGCTGGATTCGAACCCGGTACCCTCAGATTGAGAGTCCGCGCCTTATCCACTGCGCCACCGACGCTTCTAGTGTATTTACTGTGTATGTTAATACACTATTACTAGTGTATTTCTTAGTAATAGTGAATAAAGAGTCTTATTTGAAAACATGCAGCAAAAACTATTTCTTCATAGTTAAAAGCACCAAAAACAATAAAGAGGTTGACATTTTAGCAGTTTTTGGATGTCTAACAAAGTTGAGTTCGGTGCTCAGAGAAGAAAGAGAAGAAAGAAACAATAAATTATAAAGAAACAAAATTAGATTGTTGGCGCCAAGTTGGCGCGAACTTGAAAAATGGTGGTTTATTGCAATTTTGTTAATTGGTTAATAATACTGTTATGTTTTTTTGTGTTATAATGGTGTGATATAGTGCAAAAAGTGTCATGGACGATATTATAGTATCAATTACGCAAAATTGCGAGGGTTTCGACGCGATCGGAAGAGTTTACCATGTCGAGTACATTCGGCATATGGATTCTTTCGAATAATGTTGAAACCAAGGCTGGCCTTTGAAATTCTCGTCAAGAATCAAAAACAACAACAGGGAAGATCAGATAAGCTCGATGGTGCCAAATTATTGTGTAGTCATCCGACTTGCATATAATCGCAAAGTGTGAAATCGATACAACAATTAGAAGCAGGTTAAAATTAACTTGATAGATTTGTTTACATACGAGTACATAGTTACATAGCTTTTAATTAGTGAACCCTAATTAAAAGCGTATAAAAAAACAAACGGAGGTTCAAATATTTCCAGCTGGCAATAAATGCTTTATCAATTCTAATGCTAATTAAATTCAAGAAAGACACCTAAAAAAATTAACTGTAGATCTTGCGATTCTCATGAGTTTGTCTAGGAGGTTTTTATCTATATTTATCTATGCGGACGTTGACCTTTAGCAAATGTTTGCAAACTTGTAAATGAATTATCTCTGTTGGACTGGTTTTTACAGGATTTTTAAGTACTAGTGTTAGCACAGGCTTTGCGCTAATCTAGTCCAATATATACGATACAATACCGGATACAATTAAATACGTTGACAATAAATACACTGACTAAAATAAATAAACCATTACTAGCTTTTGCTATATTTATGTGATCCATCATGGCAGTAGCCTGCAAGAGTAATAAAGTATTAATTTAAGAAGTGCAGTGCAAGAAAACGTTTTTAACCGACTTCAAAAAAGGAGGTTATCAATCCGACCTGTATGTATGTAATATTTCCAGAACTGCCCAGTTTTCGTTAATGTTCGTCTATATCAGCTTCTAAACAAGTGTGTCAAATTTAACTAAACTTTTTTGGGATGTGTGAACTGCCATGGTGTTTTATGACAGATTAATTTCTACCTCTTGCACGCCATCTATCATCATCATATATATCATCTGAAAACGCCCCAACGAAAAAGTTCCTAATGTAATTCGAGTTTTATAGAATAACCTTTTTGGTTCCATACAATATGACTGGCAAATGGATGAAAGCTGACGATTCTATTTTGTGTGTTTTTTTAAATCAAATGATCGGTCACTTCATTATGTGGCCAATTTTTTGCACGAAATTTTCCCAAAGATTTTTGTAGGTGATGAATATTCTATACTGTTTGCACCAAGCGAACTAAGGTACATTGTTTTATAACACAAAATCGTAATAAATAGATAACGACTTTCAATTATGTATAATCTGAATTCCGTAATTATTAGGGACCAAAAAACAAAAGATGTTAAAGATCAAATATCTTCCCGGGTTCCTGATATTTTCAAATTATTCTTTGTTAGAATATGATTGACTTATGTCTTGCGAGATCTGAAATAGGATCCATAGTGGCTTGGGTATCATCAGAGATGGCTCATGATGAATGAATAATTCAAATGACATTGATAAGAAGGGAACACGAAGGGAAGGCACGACCCTAAAACCAAAATCTGTGACAGATTTTTATTTAAGTTTTTAGATTACAAATTTACAAAAAACTCTTAAAATTACTAAATACCATTTATGAACTTGAAATTGATAAAAAATTTAACTACACCCGTGGCGTAATGTCTACACGCTTGGGCTAACAGTGCAGAGATCCCGGGTTCGATTCCCAGTTGTATTCCTGTCGGTACTCGGTTTGTGGCGGTAGGGCATTTTCTATATCCACCATGCTACCTAATTCTGCCCCCAAACTTGTGGCGCCTAATTAGTTTAGGGCTTTCTGGGTGCGCACCCTCATTATCTAACGGCCTTATAGTTAGTTACCATCAGATGAAATGAAGAATGAATAATGAAAAAACTTTTGAGGTCGATTGGAGCTAGTGTTTAGATTGTTATGTATGTTATATGTATTGTTATATATTTAAGACTACATGATAGGTGCCAGCTGAAAACCAGCGCTGTGTCCTCCTGCCGCAGCAACATGCTGAGCTGGTTAAGACTTAATAAATTTGGTTTAAAAAGTTTCTATGTTAAATTTTAAGTTATTCTTCTTTATCAGTATTTTTTGGGTGTGTTTATTGGTTTTAGGCAATTAGGTTTAACCAAAATTTTTTATATTTAAATAAATCTTTTTACTATTCTATTCTAATTGAGAGAAGTAACACGCTAATGGCACCTGGCAAGACTTGTTTATCGTTTTCCTACACAAGCCTAAAGAACCCTAAAGCTGTGAACTTTGTTAGACGCTTCTGAAAGGTCGTTGGCTTCAACCGTGATATACAGAGAGGCGTGATAATGTGAACTCCCATACTTAAATGTGTATATGTTTATATATATGCGAAGATATATACATATGTCTAGTGTGGCAGTACAGACGGCATCATGCGTCATCGTTCCAATATAGTATTGGTCAAGTTTGATCCGAGAATTGTGAGGTTTTAGGGTTTTAGTATACAGAGGGTAAAAACGGGACCCTATTACTGAGACTCCACTGTCCGTCTGTCACCAGGCTGTATCTCATGAACAGCTATAACAACAAATACTAAAAAACAGAATAAAATAAATATTTAAGGGCTCCCAAACAACAAATGTGATATTTTTGCTCGATATTGATAACGGCAACAAGTAGATGATGGAAAGATTTACAGAATATTTATTTATATATTAACTTTAACAATAAAAAATAAAAAAAACACATCTTAAAGGGGGAATCCTATACCAAAAAAAAATAGATTTTTTGCCGTTTTTATCGATAGTGGTCCGACTTGCACTTGGCCGGTTTTTTGATACTTTACGATAAAGTTTTGTCTTCAGAAATCTTGTATATAGGTAACGGCCTCCGTGGCGGAGTTTTCTGAGCGTAAGACTTAACGCGCAACACACGCGGAAGGTACCGGGTTTGATTACCGGTGGGGATATTGTCAAATATCACTCACTCTGTGAGACTTTCCCCAGTTTGTTTAGGACATTGCAGGCTGCATCACCTGATTGTATGAACAGTAAGATGGTTCCGTGCTTCGTTAGTCGCGTTAATCCGTTGTCACCGGTTACTATCTACGACAGGTAGTAGCTACATGAGACATGGCAGAGGACTGTGGCGGATCAACTCTGACACTAGGGTGTGTGAGGTCAGTCATCCATAAACGATAAGAAGATATATGTATAGGTAAATATTGTCTAGGTCTCTGATATCGGTACTGCTGCTGGCACGGTACCGGTCTCAGGTTTTCGGTATCGGCCAAGTCCACTGTTGGACGTAAACCTCTATCATGGATCGCCACGTTGGACTTCTAAAAGTTAAAGTCAGAATATTTATTGAAATTAGTTACGTTATACACAACTATACTATATTGGATTGGTACTCGCAGTAAGATATTATTACATAGGGTAGACGCTGCTGTTTTTTTCCTTTAGTCTCCATATGAGGTCATCCTATTCTAAAGATGAGAACATGGCATTAGGTCATCATCATCCGGGAAACGTGCACTGCTGAACAAAGGCCACCTACATGGTATCACAATGACCGCTCCCGAGCCGCTTGCTTGGGGAATTAAGATTAACTCCCAAAATCTGTTTATTTCAGGCTGAGCGATACCGCGAGCGTCGTCGCCTGGCTACCCCGAGTCCTACCCCGTCTCCCCCTCGCCGCCAGCCAGCACCCCTGCCTCCCCCGACCACCGCCGGGAACTGGTTCAAATCTCTCGACCGACTCACCAAGAAGAAGCGAGCTACCAAGGACAGTAAGGTACGTCTCAAGTGATTTCTTCAACGCTTGATCCAAATTCAACTGATGCTATGTGGAGATATACTCGACGCATTCCCACATTATCTCGTATTGGAACTTTCAAGGAACAGCAGTGTTCTATTCTTTAGTTCTCAGCCTGAACAGGATAACCCTATGAAGAATGGTAGCAGTGCTGACAGGCCACTGTCCATTTAACTTAACACATTTTTATCATGAATTACTCTTGCGTCGTGGATGTACATCGTCGCCGATAGAACTCCCGCCCACGAACTCTTAGACTATCCAGAATCACGCCAGCAGCGTTTCGGACAATTTTATTATATATCTCAAAATCGTCGCTCAATAAGTGTGGTCAAAAAATTCTAGTCATCCATGTCTTTAAAAACTTGAATTTTGCAACGTGCACTCTCAACAACGCACTGCTTGTTTTGGAAGCCTATTCCAATTACTGTCAACTAGCTGATGTCCGCGATTTCATCTGACATTGTTATACAGCCCTCGACCGTCCTGAAGGTCTTGGATTCTGGAGAATTTTTGCTATTGAATGAGTTGTTTCGGAGATTATAGTAGTATAGATATCAGCCAGGAAACATCCACTGCTAAACAAAAGCCTCCCAATGACGGGTTCTGAGCCGCTTGCACTCAGCTACCTGCGACCTTTATCAGATCGTCGATTCATCCAGTGAGAGACCAACCCTGTACTTGACACGCCATTTCAATTATAACATTATCAATTTTACTCATTCCAGATTGAAAAAGAAAGCGTCCTCACCGAAGACGACCTACCCAGAAAGACTTGGAAGAAGCCCCTGAACTCCCCAGCGAAGAACCTTCGATTCTTCGGAGACACTGACCAGGACTCAGATGTGAATACCAAGCAACCAATCACCAAGTCGAAGAGCAATCCAACACATGGCACTCTAAGGAAAACCACCTCCAACTCAAGTGCAGGGTTGGATGAAGTAGACCATGAGACCAAAACATACCCTTTATCCAACCCAAAGGACAGAGATTCCTTAAGGACCAAGCAATATTATAAGAGGAACCTGCAGAATATCTCTGAAGTACAGAGTAATTCTGAAGCGGGCAGCCATTTGGAGCGAAAGGCGCTGAAGCCTCCTATTGATCGGTCAAGGAGTCATAGCAGCACGAAGACGTTGAAGGGAAGTAAGGGAGATTTGAGGAAGAGAGCAGAGGAAAGGGGCAGTTCTTCAGAGCTGAGAGGGAGTAAGCCGGAGTTAAGGGATTTGAAGTGAGTTTACTTTGTCTATTTTCTTTACGTACAAATCGTTCATTACCCAGGACCACGTGTCTTCAGCCCGGAAAGGTCCTGAACTCAAGTCCATAATATCTAGGGGAAAATTCATAACCTAACCTATTTAGTTTGGTGCGACCCTCATACTCAAGCATAAACCATTTTAAGCATAGGTTTGTTTACTTGTGTCGCCAGGCACCGTCGCCGCACGCCGGCCGCCCACTCGGGTGAGAGCAGCACCGAGGGAGACTCCAGCCACCAGTCGCAGCGCAGCGTGGTGTACCTGCACGCAACCACAGGTAACGTCCCATCTAACACACAACAGGTACCACCTCAACTAACCACCATCACCAGTACTGACCACGGGTAATCACTTCATCTAACCACTACAGCCTAACCTACCACCTTAACTCGCTTGTGCGAACCTTAACTTGACATCGTATCCCATCCACCACGGTACCGCTGGTTTATAAGCCTCGACTCCAACCCATCATTGGCACTTGAAAAGTGTGACGTAATCACCACCTGTCGATGATGGTCACAACTTGGAGACTAAAACTTTTTTGTTCAACAGTTGGAGACATCCCGGACCCCGGGCGCCTGGCGCGTAACCGCTCCAGAGACGACGTATCCTCGGTCAACTCTTCAAACCTGCACACCAAAAGCACCACCAAGAGTTTCTCCATATTTGCCCCGTGGACCCCTAAACATTACAACGACCAACAAGACGTCCATTACGCGCAAAGGCAGAGAAAAACGAAACCGAAGGAGACCACATTCAAAAAGTCTTCTTCGACGAAGAATCTGTCAGAAGACAGGCCGGCAACGTTACAGAAAAAATCATACAGTCAGACAACATTGACGCGGAAACCGCGCGAGAATCGATGGACTGGTTCCAGCTCTACGTTGTACAGGAAACCGGAGAAACGAGAATCGAGAAGCGTGGTTAGGGATGGGAAGAAGAGTCAGTCTAGTGAAATGCTCAATCGAGAGAATGAAAGGGATAGGCTGTCTAGATCTGTATCGATGCCTAAGGATAGTAAAAAAGCTGGTTGGTTTAAGTTGTCTAACAAAAAGAAGCAAGAGAACAACACTAGAGTCCGTTAGATTATTACGCATCGATATATGTATCTTTAATTCTTAAGAATTGTTTGAAATTGTCTAGAGACCGTTATGCGTAAAATTGCGTAGTCAGTTTAAATTCTGTCTATTAAAAAAGTATTTAACGGATCACGATCACTAGATGATAGAAAAAATTAAATCCCGAAATAACATTTTTAAAACCCCTACCTTTCAATGGTGCTATAATATTTTTACTAAAAACCTGGTTACTAAATTCAGTGCCATTATAAAATCGTTTAATGTTACCATTTTATGTAATTTTAGTCATTTTTCTCTTAATAAATAATTATTGCTAAGAAATGCTTTTACTAATAGTGAGTAATACAATTTTGTGCATAATAATACAATTCGCTTCCTAGTGTATAATTGAGCTCGAAAATGTTTTGTTGGCCATCTAATCTCTACACGTTTTGTAGATAATAAGTAAAATGTAACTGGCGATTTATAAATAAAACGACTTAATTTTAATATGATTTTGTTTTATTTCAATTATCTACTACTTATTATCTTCTTCTTTTATATAAAAAATTGGCCAAGTGCGAGTTAGACTCGCGCACGAAGGGTTCCGTACAGAATATGGATATTTAACATACGGAACACCAATCTGAAGAATGCGCCTCGATTTTTGTTATCAATTATTATTTAATTTTGCAGTAGCAGTAGTAGACGAGTATGACACTAGATGGCGCTAGTAGTATGTTACATAGCACGACTCCGAAAAAAAAGTTTGTTGTATGGGAGAGTATGTTATTGGGCATAATATTCTATTTTTGTGTCAAATTCTGCGCGACAGAGTCACAATCAAGAATTTTAAACAAACCCATATCACGTGTAGCGGTGCCCTTGCCGGACAAACAATAAATACACTAGTGGTGATTTCTTGCGCCTTGAGTTAACATAAGTTTCCTATTAAATGTATGTAACAATAGTGCCAGCTGCCGTCTGATAGGATAACTAATTAGTAAATGCTATACGACGCTAGATGCCGGTAATACCAATAGCATGAAGAGGTAGCAATGTATCCGAATTTAAAGAGAAATTGTAATATGTAAGAAAGAGTGAGGATCTTTAAGTTAAATAGCGCTATCTTTTTCTTGTATTTTGCTTAATGCTTTTTTATAGACTATTTGATTTCATAATATTCATAATATTGTGATTTATTTACATTTTTTTACACATAAACAATAAACATTATTAGACTCAGTATGGCTCATGAAATAGCCAGTTTTGTATTTTTTGACATAGAGACAACGGGCTTACCATGGCAAGAGAAGAACCAAACCAAAATAACAGAACTTAGCTTTGTAGTTGCATCGAGGAGAGATATTCTGAATACTTCATACGGATATATTCCTCCAGTTAGTAAGTTAACTTTCGTTTTCAACCCTCGAAGGCCGATTCATCCAGTTTCCTCTGCGCTAACAGGTTTGACCAACGAAAAACTGCGAGACGCGCCGGTTTTCAAGCAGAAAGTAACAAGTTTATTAGTGTTTTTAGATAGTTTGCCGAAACCTGTGTGTCTGGTAGCTCACAATGGAAACTCTTTTGATTTTAAGATACTTTTGGCTGAATGCAGCGATGCCGGTGCTCTTTTGCCAGAACATCTCCTTTGTGTAGACTCCTTGATGGGTTTCCGAAAATTATTGAAAGGGAAGAACACATCTTACAATAATTTGCGAGAGCAAAAAAACTCAGCATTACATCAGCAACAAATTCGCAACAATTCGGTAATAGACCTAGATGATTTGCTAACCGATGATGAGGATGAATGGCCAGATTTAAACATTACACCAGATGAATTTGAAGAAATTGATGATTTATGTCTATCCTTGTCTAACATGCCTCATGGTACCTTAACAGGAGGAAAGAAAAAAGAACATAAGAAAGATATAAAGAGTGTTAAAAAGGCACGCAGTGCAACTATTAAAAATGTTTTTAACAAGAATGAGAAGGCAACTACTAATACCGGAGGGTATACACTGACAGAATTATATAAAAGATTGCTGAACAAAGAAGAAGCTAATGCACACAGGGCAGAAGCAGATTGTTTCATGTTACTACAGTGTGTAGTGGCCCGGAAAGAAGAATTTATTCCTTGGGCAGACAGTAATTGTAAAAAATTAAAGGAGATCAAACCACTTGTTCGATAAGCATTGAACTTATATTATAAGGTTTAACATTTTTAGTTTTTTACTATGTCAAGTATTATATATCTTTACATATACTGTTCATATAGTTAAAACTATCTGTATCTGTTTATTAGTTAATTAGTTTAGTTTTATTTAGCCATATGCTCTTGACAAGAATCGGATCAACCTATACCATCCACTGGCTTTCATAAAGGGATAATAATGTAATAAGTAGTTCAAGTGATACATAACATGTATGTATGTATCATCTTATTGCAATGTCAGCCAATCATTAATCAGCCTGCTAAGAAGTGATTGTGGAAAATCTTAGATAAAGTCAGATTTGGAAATCCATAAGGGACTCTCATTTCCAGTAGAATAATTATGCAGAAGACAGTGACATCATTTTCACTTGACACTAAAAATTCAAGTTATTGTTGTTAACTTGTGTCACTTGCAACTGCTATTATTTTTTTATAGACTAGGTAGGTATTCAATTTATTAGGGTAGGTATATTTTTGTAGATCTTTTTTTGATGCAAAATTATGTGTTATAAGGTGTTATATGACTTAAATGTATAATATGGATGATTCCTGTTACTGCAATAAAAAAAATTTTTTAATGATAATATGTAGTATTATTATATATGTTTTTCTTATATAATATTATATAATGGGTGAGTGTGACATGGAAAAAAATTGGATTCATATTTTTGTACTCGAAAGTACATGTATCCAAACGCGTATGAAAAACTATTTTTGGGTCTTTTATGGAACACAGTTTCTAGTCGTGTAATACGTAGACATTCAAAATGATCTCCGCGCAATACTGACCTGCATTATATCATTACCTTTCAGTTTCTGACACGTCACAAAAATACTATTTGATCTGCTATGATTTTAGCGAACTGCATACCTTTCGGTCAAAGTTATGGGTTGTTGAAAATTGTTCATTATGTAATTTTCCGTGATACTATAAAGTACCATATGTCAACGTCATGCCGACAAACTGTCGACATGGAGGTTAATCGGAAATTTCATTGGATTTTAAAAACTACTTAAAATGTATAATACGAAACTGTCGTGACGGAATTTTTCAATAACTGAAATTGTTTAAGTGAGTTTACAATGGCTCGAAGATACCGGGATGCGGCTGCAAAGCTGCAGCAGAATGTGCAGCGACATTTGCAAGACATGAAAGAACTTTCATCATCTGAGGATGAAGACGCGTATGACTCTAGTCTACTGGACGGAGTCTTCCAGAGCTATTGGAGCGGTGGAGGGGACAGCCACTTAGTGAACAGGACGAAGAATCTTCTAGAAGAAGCCATAAGCGGACGACCAGTGACATGCCTAATTTGCATCGGCTCCATAAAACGACCTGACGCTATATGGACCTGCCAAAATTGCTTCTGTTATTTCCATTTAAACTGTATTCAAAAGTGGGCTAATGACAGCATCAATTTACGATCTATGCAGAATGACGCGCCCATACAAGTAGTTAAACCTACCAAAATCGAGTGGTGCTGTCCAAAGTGCCGTAATTCGCACTCTAAAGAGCAGATCCCGCGGAAATATCGCTGTTTTTGTGGCAAGACTGATGACCCACCCATCCATCCCTGGTTGATACCTCATTCATGTGGAGAAGTATGTGAAAAGAGACTTTCTGCAGGAAATAATTGTTTACATAAATGTCTACTGCTTTGTCACCCCGGGCCTTGTCCACCGTGCCCCCAGACCGTTCTGGGGATATGTTATTGTGAAAAAGAACAAAGGAGGGTGAGATGTAGCAATTCAAAATGGTCATGTGGTGAACAGTGTAATAAGTTATTGCATTGCAAGTCTCATAGATGTGAAAATAAATGCCATGAAGGAGACTGTCCTCCCTGCAGCTACACCAGCATCCAACCCTGCCAGTGTGGCTCTGAGAAAGTCAAGCGGCCTTGTACCGATCCAAAATGGCAATGTAAAAAGCCTTGTAATAAAGCATACTCTTGTGGTTACCATAAATGCGAAAAAATCTGTCACTCAGGAGATTGTGGACAATGTCCGAATTCAGGGCTAAGATCCTGCCCTTGCGGAGCCAATCAGAAACATGTAGAATGTCCCGATGTAATGGAAACATGTCATGGAACTTGTGGCAAAAGGCATGAATATTGTGAACATAATTGTCCAGAGAAATGTCATAAGGGTTCATGTCCACCTTGCCAAGTGTTGATTCAAAAGAGGTGTCAATGCTCAGCACACACCAGGTCCCTACCGTGCAGTAAAGATTATAAATGTGAGACAAAATGTCGAGGTATAAGGCCCTGTGGGAAACATCCTTGTGCACGAAAATGTTGTAACGGGAACTGTCCTCCTTGTGAGAAAATTTGTGACAAGCCTCTACAATGTAGCCGTCATAAATGTACTTCTGTTTGTCACCATGGGCCTTGTTACCCATGTCCGAGAGAGTCTAAAATCACTTGCCGTTGCAAGGAAACTTACATCACAGTCCCATGTGGCAGGGAGAAGCAAACGAAACCTCCAAAGTGCAGTCTGCCCTGCAAAATCAAGTATAAATGTGGGCATATTGAGGAGAACAAACATTCTTGTCATTTTGGAGACTGCCCACCTTGCAAAGCCATTTGTGACAAAACATATCCACAATGCGAACATAAATGCAAATCAACATGCCATGAATATGTTGCAGTAGTATTCAAACAAGTTGAAAAACCAGCAACCCCATGGGAAGTGCAACCACCAAAGACTAAAATTATGACCTTAGATTGTCCACCTTGTGAAACACCTGTCCCTGTCATTTGTTTTGGAGAACATGAGATAGATAATCAGCCATGTCACTCAGCTAAACGGAGGCCATGTGGTAGAGAATGTGGGAAACCGCTGGCCTGTGGAAACCATAACTGCACCATGCTTTGTCATCTTTATAAACCAAGTTCAGAATATCCAGCTGTGCCATATGTTTGCAGGCCTTGTAACAGAGAGTGTGCTGTACCCCGTCCAGAGAAATGCTCACATAAATGCCCGATCCGGGCCTGTCATCCCAATGAGTGTCCACCTTGTGAAATATTAGAACGAATCCCATGCCACTGTGGAGTTACGGAACTTTATCTACGTTGTAAAGAGCTCACAACTGCAACAGAAGAAGTCTTATCTTGTAAGCAACAGTGTCCAAAGAATTTAGATTGTGGACACCGATGCAAAAATACTTGCCATTTTGGACCTTGTGGTCAACAAGTATGCACAAAGAAAACTAAAGTTCACTGCCCATGTGGTAACTTAAAGAAAGAAGGTCCTTGCAATTCAGTCCGGAATGGAGAAATTATGATAATGTGTGATGATTCATGTGAAGCTAAAAAACTCGCAGCAAAATTAGAGAAGGAAAAGGAAGAACAGAAACAGAAACAACTGGAGGAAGAACGGAATAAAAAGGAGTTGGAAGAGTACGAGTGGAAGTTGAGCGGAAAGAAAAAGAAGTATAAAGAAAAGAAGGTTGTTGTTAACCAGGACAATAGGAATTTGCTACAGAAGTATTGGGTTCCTATATTATCTATTTTTGTTGTTGTACCAGTGGCAGTATATTACATATTTAATGTTTAACATTCAATATTTAAGACTGAAAATGACTAGTTAACTCATGATGTTTATTTAATACTGTGGTTGTCCCAGTTGCTTAAGGTTTTGTTTTTTGTAGATACATGGTGGCAGGCGGTGTCCTATTTATTGTATTGTGATTTTGAATAAAGACATTTTTATATTTTGAGATTTTGAATTTGAAAATATAGATAGAACAGTTAGTCCTGCAATACTATTGTGAGAAGTGGTGAAGAATTTTTTGAGGTTACTGGCTAGGAGCATTTAATCACCTTTAATCACTACGGTTACTGGAAATAATATTTTTGTGTCATTCACGTGCCATTCGGTAGTCTATGTAAAAAAGTAAATATCATATCATTTTTTTTCTACAACTAATACTTTTTTTAGTACAACTCACCAAAAAATGATTCTAGCCCAAGGAGGTTGCATTATTATATGCAAACTTGTTCGAGTCACGCGGTGCTAAAACGATCCAAGTTGTTTCGAGAATTTAGATGATTTTAGTTGAATGTGTATGGTGCTCAAATCAATTTAGCTGAAAGTGTCGAGACAGTTAACTTTTAATTCCTTACATTCAAAAACTAAAATATGATACCTATCGGTACTGCACTAGGTTGGTGGTAGAGCATTTTCTACGTTCGCCTGACTAACTACCACCATGTTACCTAAGTCTGCCGCCAAACAGCAGTGTTAATGTTAATCACGATCCAACGTCCTTATCGGCACTCAGGGTGAGATAAAGGCCAAGTGCAAAACCCATCATATTATATTTAACAAGTAAATGCGTTCAAAAAGAACTGGAAACTGACTTCAATTGCTAAACTAACTTCTTCTACTAATGCAAATTTAAGATTTATATCGTTTTCTCATGATGAAATTGAAATGGGACCACACAGGAAACACCACCTTTCAAATAAAAGAAGAATCATCCAAATCGGTTTACCCAGTCAAAAGTTCTGAGGTAAAAAACATTAAAACAACATACATTCGACGGCGAATTGATAACCTCCTCCTTTTTTGAAGTCGGTTAAAAAGTACGTATGAACTGACGACAACGTTCAATTCCTTTGCCTCTTTCTTTTTTTCTGAAGTATGTAAATAAATCGATGTCAATGTCAGTTTGAAAAATCCTTAAAAATTGTTTTTCATTGAATCTGCCATTCGGTTCAGTTTAATACGATTAACTTGTTTTAAACTACTTAAAATCGTACTAACTCTTAATTTAATAAATAGCATGATTGCAGTTTGTAACTTCTAAGAAATAACCTTAAAATTGCTTAGAAAAACTTGCATCAGGGATGTAAGCAAAATGAATGGTTGATAACCCGCTATGTTGCAAACTATAGGTAAGTTTATCAGATTCATATAATTTAATATTTATTAATAACCCACCGGACTGCCGTCCGAGGAAATAACCGCACGAAAATCACTGAGCTGAGCATGGTGGCTGTAAGACGTGGTCATGTGCTCGACACCAGGCCCGGCGCGAGTCCCAGAGTCCAACACAAGTTAACTTTGTGCTTCAACCCGGGCAGACTGATACAGCCGAGCTGTACTGACGTCACCGGCCTGTCTAACGACCTGTTGGAATATGAAACTCCCTTCAATACCGACCCATCTCTAAGCTCTGCATTTTGTCAAAGGTCCTGGAGAAGATAGTGTATGATCAAGTTTACTCTTCACTAAAATCGTCATTCAGTCCATCGCAACATGGATTCCTAAAGGGAAGGTCTACTGTTTCTAATCTGGTGTTGTTAAATGACTCCCTTACGGAAACAATGGAAGATGGGCACCAGGTCGATGTCATTTACACCGATTATAGCAAGGCCTTTGACAGAATTCAGCACAGTCTGCTTCTTGTCAAGCTAGAAAGTGAAGGAATATGTGGTGATTTACTCCGTTGGTTCGCATCTTATGTTGACAATCGAACGCAGGCCGTGGTGGTTAACAACTATATTTCTAGCTGGGTACCCATCCCCAGTGGAGTGCCTCAGGGGTCCTTGCTAGGGCCTCTGTTGTTTATTATATTTGTTAACGATATTGACAATTGCTTCCAACATTCTCTCTTACTTAGTTTCGCGGATGATATGAAGATTTTTGGTAATATCGATAGTGTGTCTGATGCGATCGCCTTACAAAGCGACTTAACTAATCTAGAAGCTTACTGCAAGAAGAATTACCTCGATCTCAATCCTTCCAAATGCAGTGTCGTAAGCTACACAAGGAAACGTGACATTATTCAGTTTGATTACCTTCTTAAAGGCGTTAGACTAACCCGGAACTCTGCTATTCGTGATCTGGGCCCCAATTCTGCTAATTACATACAATTGACATCCTATTGTAATCCGATTGAGACACCATTGCCATTGTGTCAAAAATTCGTATTCCATTAATGTTCATTACAATATCAATAGAGTCTCGATAGAGTGTCAATGGAATGGCAGTGGTGTCTCAAATGAATAGTAGTAGAAAAAACTTCTGGGGATGCCTCTAAAAACTACCATGACTCAATAATATTGACAAACGGTTTATAATTGTTTTACGTAAATAAATCACCAATTTTTTCAATGAATTTCACAAAAGTTATGTGCGTTATAAAATACATAGCTACATAAATAATAAACGTTTAATTGAAAATGTTGAAAACAGGATTTTGGGCTGATTGTGACTTTATTTGTGCCGCGGGCCTTAAAAAAGTCGGACATTGACAGACACCTGTCATCTATGTTTGACAATTGACACTGAAATTCTTTGTTTACATTACATTAAATATCAAGAATTGAATTGAAATTTGAATTAAATTGTATTACAAGACATCACACATGCAGCTAAAGCTAAAAGGCAAAAGGAGGGCAGTACCATCGTCTCACAATGCTCGCTGCGAGTATCCTACTGGTATCCTATCCTGTGGTACTAGGAACGGGACCACGACTACGCAACATGCACAAGGATACTTCCGGAAAAGCTAATTTGGGTAAAAACTTTATTTATTTAGATTCATATCAGATACATTTATCATGTGATCATCAATGTAAGTTTGTGGAGTAGCAGCAGATTAAATTAGTTTCAAAAGTACAAACTAATATTCCAATACACTTTGTCAACTGTTACAAATAATTTATTCAATAAGGAACTATTTTACATAAAATGTTTTTTGTCCACAGCTTGTTGTAAAGGATGGCTGGATGGAATTTCATGATTGATGTGTCACCCTGAGGAACTCTAGCATACAGCAAGAGTGGAGCATCTTCTTCTGAAACCTGCAATGTGTCAGTCAAATAAGAATATCAAGAACTTTAATAATATAATATAATTTTCATGGAAGTGTTGGTGGCACAGGAAGCGTCGGTGGCGCAGTGGATAAAGCGCATACTTTCAATCTGAGGTTCTGGGTTCGAATCCAGCCGTGTACCTATGAGTTATCTTTCAATTCAAGTATATTATCTGTTTGCTTAACGGTGAAGGAAAACATCCTGAGGAAACCTGCACACTCCTGAGAAGAAATTCAAAGGTGTGTGTAAAGTCTACCAATCCGCACTGGGTCCGAGTGGTGGATTATGGCCCATACACTCTTTGTAGTAGAGTAGGCCTGAGCCCCTGCAGTGGGGACATATATAGGCTGTTGATGATGTAAATATTTTCACAGCTTAAAGATATTAAATCTAACTTCACTTTAAATTTATGAAGTAGCAGTATATGTTAAAAAACATCAAAGTGTATTTAAATTCAGAGCATGCAATCAAAATAAGTTTACATGAAACCCACATCTACTATATGCTGTCACATCAAAAACTGCCCTAAAAAGTAAAAGTATTTACTGCATGGCACCTAAGATATATAATAAATTACCAATAAAGATACAAGTCTTCAAAAATACACTCGACGAGTTCTTTAGAGACAAACTAGCACAAAATTAATATGTTGTGGTGCCGATGTAATTTTTAAAAAAAGTATATAAATAAGATATAGGGATGCTATGTATTACACCCAACATCACTGTACCAGCTATATTCACAATAAAATATTCTGATTCTGAACTAATGTACCTATATACACTGCTTTTGTCCATTAAATTACTGATTTATTGAAAATGTGTTTTATTTACCTAATTTATACATTGATAATAATGTAAACCTACTTAAATTCCATGCTGTTACATGTAGTCCGTAGTTATAGTGGTGCTGCAGTATTCCTTCAATAGTCTTGTCAGATCAGTATCAGAGTCATAATTCCTGTAACAAAGTAAATAGTTAATGATAGTTGTTACTATTATAAGTGGCCTAGTGCATAAACTGAAAGATCATAGAAAAGTCCAGTCTATAGCAAATTTAAGACTTATATGGTTTTCTCATGGATATCACTGTCAGAACTGGACCAAAATGAAACGGGACCACTGAGACAGCATACACTATGCGAAGTTATCCACCCGTTATTTGGATGTTTCGTAGTCCAGGGATCATTTGAAGGATACAGTATATTATGTTACCATTTTTTAATACAGTATACTAATGAAATTTCAGATGTCGGTGGTTTTTCCCTATTGTTCTAAATTGATTCATACTCTTGTAAAACAGGTTCAAAGTTGGGGCTTTTTATTACCGAAAAATACAATACTTTGACGCCCTGTAACTCTGGAAGTATATATTTAAACGAAAATCTGACTCACCACCGACACAGATATTTGTTAGTCGGTTGAAAATAGGTTATCATTGCTTACCTTTAACAGAGTGGATATTCCGTCAAGTTCTTCACGTTTCGGAAATATAACGAAATTCTGCTACCAATTCTCTAAAGATTTCCTTCTTCAGGCGCATTGCGGAGGTCTTGTGAGGCATCACCACTTTACCGCCTCAACAAGGCGCGGAATTTGCGGCGGCGGATTTTTAGTGAATAATTTACACTGTTTACACTATTTTCTAATGGGAAAATACGCCACCGAATGTTTGCAGGCACTAACTTTCGTATACAAAGGCTATACATTCACTCGCCATTCTGCAACGACACCTCACGTAGGTGTCGTTGTCCAATGGCAGCTCGATGGTCCTAAAAGCCATCAGGAAGCCATTGAAAGAAACGTCAAAGTCACAAAAACACGAGTAGAATAGGAGATTGAATTGCGATCGAGCTGCCACTGCGGTATAGAATACCATTTTACCAAATTTTGACAATGACAGTTGAATCTTAGTCCAATGGAAAGTCATCGACACGCCATTGCTTAGTAGAATGCCAAATGACAGAAACCACTCTACTGAGACACTATCGAGACACCATTGAACCAATATTGAATTAGCAGAATTGAGGCCCTGGGGGTGTATCACGATTCTAAGCTACTGTTCGATACGCACGTGGAGAAGATGATCGCTCGAGCGTCGAAGGCATTAGGATTTGTAATGCGTAGTTCGAAGGATTTCAAAAAAGTTAAAACAATCAAAATTTTATATTGCACATTCGTAAAAAGTCATCTTGAATACGCATCGCAAATCTGGAATCCTCAATACCTAACTTACACATCTAGATTAGAGCAGATTCAAAAACGCTTTCTTAAATACATATCGTTCTGAACCAAAGACACTTACACCTCGAGTAAATACATTGAGTTCTGTAAAAAGCACCAGCTGCTAACACTTGAGAAACGGCGAGAAATTGCGGACCTCACTTTCCTACTTAAAATTGCCCAGGGACAGATTGACTGCCCAGAGCTCCTAGCTCGGTTAACACTATGTGCCCCACATAAACTTATGCGGGAAAATGCTGTCTTGAGCCTTCCTGCAACTTCCACCAATTATAGGCATAACTCATACCTATGTCGAGCGAGAAGAAACCTGAACAGACTTTCTAATAGTGACATAAACATTGACCTATTCCACTCCAGCGTTGCATCTGCCAAGCGATTATTAAGCAATAACTTCTTTGCGTAGATCTATTTCTTTTATTAGTTTACTCTCTGTATCTGTACTGATTCTACCATTCTTATTCTAAAACTTCTGTACTACTTTATTTTTTGTGCTGAACCTGATATTCTTACTGTTTAATTTGTATCTATCTGTGGAGATCTCTTATTGGCTTTCTGTTTCTTATGATTTATTTATACTCTGTATCACTAGCTGTTGATCTTCCTTAAATAAAATAATAATAACAAAAATATATATAGAAGTGTTCAAGATGATCAACAATTTCCTCAATGTTCTGATTAATCCTGCCTGTTTCATTGCTCAAAATGGATTCGGATGTGACTTTCCCATCCTCAAAAATCATTTAAAAAAGCTAAATGTGATTCATTGATGATGAATTGCTGTGTGCAGACTTTTATCGTAGTTTATATGATATAATGGAAGCGTTACATGGTGCAATGGTTTATACTAAAGCTGAGACCACTTATGCATTTCTTTTGTATGATGGGTTTGCACCTGGCCGTTATGTCACCTGATGTGAAGATAAGCCTGAACCTAATGAGTGCTGTTGCTGGCAGTTTTTGTTTTTTATTAGAAAATAATGTTATGTCAAAATTGTCTGTCTTTTTTTGGTTTTTGTGTGTCGCTGTGTAGCTTTATTTCGTTTTATGTCGTTTTAAAATAGATAATACAGTCCATTCGTTTTTATACTCGTGTTTCACTTACCACCGAGTCATACTTGCCCTGCGTCGTCGTTAACAAGTGCTATTAATACTGTTTGACGACAGACTTTGGTAACCTGGTGGTAGCTAGCCAGGCGGCCATAGAAAATGCCATACCACCAACCCCAGTGGGGTATCCTTATCTTGCATTAATTTTTAAATATGCTATGTCAATCATGAGCATTGATACAAGTTGAGACATCACGATTTGGTTTCAGGTCTGCTGGTCTTGACTGGGGCGCTGTGGGGCTGCACCAACCCCTTCATCCGCCGGGGCACGCGCGGGCTGCGCGAGGTGCGCGCGCGCACGTGGCTCGGACAGGCGTACGCGGAGCTCGCCTTCCTCATGGGAAACTGGAGGGTGAGACACATTCCATTGCATCGCTATACACTTTAAACAAATGTCTTGATATCGGTTCCTATTCCCACACATCGAACGGATGACATTTGTATACACGCGCTCATGTGAGTGGATTCGATCGCGCCATATTACCGATCCTTGAGCGGGTCACTTTCTTGCGGGAAGAGGTGAGGTATCGCAGATCGGTGGGAGGCGGTGAAAATCCATTCTGTACATAGTACTATACTAATTTTGTTGTAGAAGAAAACACATTCTCATTGTGAATATGACTGTGTCACTCTAAATGAACATTTAGTTTTTAAGTTGAAATGATATTCATTTTCTTCTGGAGTGACAAAGTTATTCAGTTCCTAAAGTGCATCTGTATTCCAACAACATCCCACGCTAGCAAGCATCAGTTAAGTCTTATATATTAACTGCTTCGTTATATATATACGTATATTATGTTGCGTTTCTCGAAATCCTGTACTATTGAAAGGACAATTCTTGTATTATATCGATCTCACAAATAGAACATCATAGACCAAAATCTGTTTCGTGATAATTCAACCTTATATTTTATATGGCTTAGAAAAAATGTATAATGTTTGCACTTTGACCTTCATCTAACATTGATAGTAAGTGATTTATAAGCTAGGTAAGCTCACCCAGCAAATCTCAGCCTAATGCTCTCTCAGCGCTGCCTCTGCTACCTTTCCTTTAACAATGCAATAGCAGTGGTAGCTAGCCAGAAGGACATATACAATGCCATAAGACCATCTTAACCGAGTATCTATAGGCATCCCCTGGGAATCGAACCCAGAACACTGAATTGTATGTGAAATAACCCATACATTCACCGTGAGCATAGTTCAATCATGCAGATATTTGAAATAAGTGTCTTGAGGCGAGTCAATGTGTTATACCATAGAGGAAGCCTATGTCCAGCAGTGGACGTTTCCTGTCTGATGATAATGAAGAATATAATTGCTTTGCCAACTTTCCACTTGTATCAGTACGTGTTGCCGTGGCTGGTGAACCAGCTCGGCTCCCTGTCGTACCTGGTAGCGGTGAGACGTGCTCCCCTCTCGCTGGCAGTCCCCGCCGCCAACAGCCTCGCGTTCACCTTCACCGCGGTCACGGGCGCCTGCATCGGGGCTGAGGAGCCGCTAGACATGAGTCAGTATTACACAACAACACGCAGCCGTTAGATAAAGTAAATGTTGCAATGTATTCACCATCACCAGCCAGGATTCAAGATTCACTTCATTAACCAAGTAATATGAACATTACACTCGGCACGTCAAAATATTACATATATGCATATTAAAACTATACTTAATTAGCCTAATTATATTAACCTAAACGTTTAACTAGAAATGACCATTTCATTAGTCAGATGTAATTCTATGAAAATGGGAACGTCCACTGCTGGACATAGACCTCCTCCGTGGTATGCCACATTGACCGGTCCTGAAACACTTGCATCGAGCGACTACTTGCTACTCGTACCTTAGCTAGGTCGTTGGACCATCCAAATGCCACTCGAGAACTTGTACCCCTAATCGGTTATCCGTTCCTCAAGCGATGTGGCCTGCCCATTGCCACTTGATGACTCTTCGAGCTATGTCAGTGAACGTAGTTCGTCTATTGTTGGAATGTAATGGTTGCATGTAATTATTAGCGGGTAGACTAAACCGAGATCCAACCACTCAGCTGCAAGAAAGAATAAACTGGACGATGGTAAGTCTTGATCCGGGATTGCCTGCTGAAACACTTATTATTACAGGAAAGATGCATAATGTATGATACTTGGCCTTCATCTCACCTTATGCTAAATAACGACAAGGTCCCTAACGAGGCGCTGGCTCTGCTACCTTTCATACCGGAACACAACAGTGCTATTAACACTGCTGTTTGGCGACAGACTTAGGTAACTTGGTGATAGCTAGCCAGGCGGTTATAGAAAATGTCCTTACCACCAACCTAACAGAGTACCGATAGATACCCTCACCAGGAATCGAACCCGGGACCTTCGTATTCTTAGTCCAAGTGTGTAACCATTTATAAGGCCACAGAGGCGGTTAAATTTTAACTTTACCCCTAACTAATTGAAATATCGTTTCAGGTTCAATTATTGGCGTCATGTTGGTAGTATTGGGGACAGCGCTCTGTTGTTGGGACATCAACGAGCAGGTTGTAGATTTATAATTAATCTAGAGTGTATTATTAATTGTATTCATGGTGGGCTATCACTTGGCCTTCATCTTATCTTCCTCATAGAAGCGAAGAATCGCGTTAAGAGTCACTGGCGTATCTTTCACTATCAGAACACAAAAGTGCTGTTAACGCTGAGGTTTGCCGGTAGACTTGGTGGTAGCTAGCCAGGAAGGCATAGATAAGGTTCCTATCACCAACTAAAACGAGTATCACTAGCACTCCGAGCAAAGCTCGGTTACCCATATATTTAATAAAAAAAACAATAAAAATACTTTGGTTGGTATGAAGTGACTATAATATTGTTTTCATCACTATCAATACATTTATTACTGCTAATTGGTATTGCACAGTAAAATTATAAATAATATAATATTAAGTAATAAAATTAAATATACAAATAAATTATTTGCAAACGAATTCCATCTCCACTGTCAACTATGTACAGTTTAACTTAATTTACATATACTTTTTATAAGACATAAAATTATATATTCTAGCGTGATAGTCCACTGCTGGGCATAAATCAACATATAACGAGAGCAAGACGACGATTCACGGCAATCATATACAGCAAGGTCTCCATTTCACGTGATAAAGCCTTTGGATAGAAAGCGTGCTTATACATAAGCCTTATGTTCGCTGGATGTTTTTGATTAGCGGAATTTTAAAGTGCTTTTGGATACGGTGGTGCTGACATATTGACACTATCGGATTTATTACAGTAGTTATTTTAAGCAATATACTTTAGATTGTTATACTTAATAAATATCTGTGATAAAATATAGAGTTATCTTTATTTATCTTAGATATGCCTTACGTAGATTGGTGAATATTATAACATGCACAAATGATTTCAATGACATTTGCGTAAAACGAATTGCCTGGACTACTACTACTAATTTTAAAACAATTGAAATTTTAATGACCTTTTTTCCATATTTCGGCGTAATTATTTTTAAAGCACCCAAAATTGGCAACGATTGGCCAAAAAATCAAAATGGCGTCAATGACTGACGTTTTCTATTTTGTATAATAAAAACTGAATTATTTTTCAGATTTTGCCTTGATTTTATAAATTGTGTAGAAAACGCTGATCGGATTTGTAAACTATTTTTGTTACTAGTTAACCAATTGTCTATCTCTAATAATACACAAAATGGGTAGCTTTTGTAAAAGAATTGGTTGTTAAAATATCAATTATTTTGCAGTTATTTCTGAAACGGTTTTTAATGAGCTATTGTTTATATAGCGATCTGTACAATGTCCTCACTGAAAAAACGTATTTATATTGTAGACAAGGATCATTATTATTTACATGATTTCTTTAGAAATTGACAAATGTTATTAAAATTACGATACATAATTACATTTACCTACTAATGGCAATTGTCACCATAGGATTACAATTTGATGTTAAATATAACCGTCGTAACTCATCGCGTCAGTATGAAGGGTCAGTCAGAATCAACGGACGAAACTGATTTCCGATTTTGGGCTTCTAAATACGCTATAATGTGGCTGCCAGCGACCTTTACCAAGTCGCCTGTTTAGATCACCCAATCACTCATCTCAACTTCCCATCGGTTATCGGTACTTCGAGCGATGTCTGTCCAATGCTACGTTAGCTGACTCGTCGAGCTATGTCGGTGATGTTGATTCTTCTACAGACTTTCACACTGGTTTTTACTAATCCGATTATTGTATTTATTTATTCTACGTACAATTGTACACTGACCATCTTTAACATTTAATTTTCAAAAATGTATAAGTTCACAACTGACGCTTTTTGGTTTAAAATAGTTTAGGTCGTTGTCCATAAAGACCGATAGGCTTCCGTTTGAGAACAATCTTACCTGATGCTAAGCGACGATGTGGTCTAGAGTAGTTCACGGTAGCCTAGAAATATTCACTCTGGCCTTAAACATATCACAAAGCGCTCTGGAAACTCAGAAGCCGACATAGAAACTCCTTATTAGTTGTTCGTATAGTAAATGAAGAAGCGATACGTGTGAAATGGTGGAGTGTCAAACAAGTAGGGGTGGAACCCAGCCGGTCTTCTGGTTGTCCGGTTGTAGAAAGGCTACAGTGGAATTAGGTCGTGTAATGCAATGAAATGAAGCCTGTATAAGACCGAAAGGGTGTATATTTTACGCCGATGTTCCAGGCTTTGTAGCTGACCACCTAGCAGTGAGTTGTCACCGATGAGTCTAGTGGTGCGACGTTCTATTAGCTTTTTGGATAACGTTTAAACTATTTGATTGTGTAAATGTTTTGTGTATACTTATATTGATACATTTAATAGGGATCTTACCACGGTATACCACGGTTGATTTTTCATGAGTTTCGCTGTTGCAAGCGCCATGATCACGGAGCAACGAGGCGAGCCGGTGGATCGTACTACTGCTCCGAGCATTATTTATTCTTACATCCCAATAAAATGTATCAATATAAACACGATAACTTCCAAAAAAAAGTGAATGTGTTGTGTAATTTATCTCAATAGTTTATAACGTCGTGTATAGCGGCGGAGAGTCTGTGCAGGGAGGCTCGCACGTCGTTCTCTTCGGCAGCGAGGGCGTGCCGCTCGGCGAGGAGTGCGCGCGCGCGGTCAGAGTCGCGGGAGGCGGCGCGCGTCGCCTGCGCAGCCTCCACGCGCAGCGCAGTGTTGCGGCGGTGGAGACACGCGAGCTCCTGCTTCCGGGCTGAAACACAGTAACGCGTGTTGTATATGCGATAGTGCGGTCCGCATTGTGTTTGTGGGAGAGTGACAGTTGTTTCTACATTTGCAGCAAGTTGTTCAAGACAGGTCCCGATCCGCTTGCACCCAGCGGCTCCCCGCGACCTTTACCAACCGTGAGCCCTTGAACACTTGCCGTTTAATTTGTCCCTTCCTACCTAATTATAAAAGTCAATAAGTCCGTAGAATGGAAAATTGCTCATCAACTCGCTATATGTGACTCGCTGGCCACGCTAAGAAAGAAAAACCTAACAACTGAAACGACGACTACCTGTCACTCTAGGGATTGACACAACTGACATTCAGAATGTGTACCTCCAACGGTTACACGGTGGTCATGCATGGGGATGCAAGAATTACATTCTAGAAGTTGCATCTACATCTAAAATCACATTTTAAGAAGGTCAAATATATCGCAATATTTCTGCGTATTTTCTTTCCTGTTCTTTTGCAAGTGCACCCTTTTACTGGTGCTCATGGCGGTATTTTAAACTATGATTCAAGCGTATGAATACCAACCTGTTTCGAACTCCCTGTAACTCTTGAGCACCGCCTCCCACCCCGGCCAGGGCATCGTTTCCTCCACTTGGCATCCGAAATGTTTCACTTTCTCCACCTTTTCCTGGAACATTTCAACGCCAGCTGCCGAGTTTTGCGGCTCGTCCATAGATGTCGCTTGAGTCGTAACGGTCTGCGACGTCACACTCACGTCTTCACTCTTCAAAGAGATTATCTTAGATATATTCGGTATGTTTATATGAGGGTAGTTCTGGAACGGCTGCTCCGCTTTCGTCGAAAGTTTTTGGATGTTTTCGCTATCGAAACCAGGATTCAGGTCTCGTTTTTTAGCGTCTTGCCCTGTGATCAGTTTGACACTTCGATCCGCCATCTTTGATAACCTAGAAAGTTCCGAGAAGTTCTTTTCAGCTAATATCTTTATGCTGTCACAGTCTTTGAAGTTTTCATCTGTCGAATCTAATCGCTTCTTTATCAAGTTGTTGTTATCATTAACTGATTTCTTTATTTCAGTCAGTATTTGGAGTTGTCCGTTGGGGTCGAGTTCTATATTGTCTTCTTGTTTGGGTTGTTTGAGGTTTTTGTGCGGTTCTTTTGGGCCGTTACGTCGCTTCCTTTCTTGTACTATTGCCTGCCATGTTTTCTCGTACTCTGAAATTTGAATTGATAGTACCTTAAATATTGAAAGATATATTTGTCGTGTGGTCCTTGCCATAGAATAGGATCAACCAATGTAACTATGATGATGAAATTTCAAGAGAGGAGTGCTAGAGAGAGAGAGATGAAAGTCAGTCATAAGTTTTGAAGATGTTGGTTGTCTTACCTTCTCTATATCTTTTCGTGACCTGCGTCAATTTCAGCTGCGACAAAAACGTCTGCTTCTTATGCAAAAGAACTCCAGTCTCCACCACGTGACACGCTTCTATCTTCCCATCGTGTAGCTTGGGCTCGACGACTACTTCTGGAGTGTTGGTGTCTGTCGAGAGTCTGTCTATGCGGCCTGCTGATATGTAGGCAGATGCTACCAAATCCCTTTTCAGTATTCTCTCTTGACGATCTAGTTCTTTTTCTGTAAAATTTACGAAAGGTATTTCTGACTGGAATTGGTCAGAATGCTTCGATACAACATTTCTTTTGCCATAATCTTAATAGAATAGCTGAATTTTGTAAGCACCTAATAATAGGAGATGGTATGATAGTGTCGCGAAATGAATATCATTAACGTAAAACGTTATTCTCAGCTACAGTAACCGTTACGCAGCTAATGGTCCATAAACGGTGTAAAAATGACAATTATTATTGTGATTCACTATGAAGATGTTGATGAAACACATTCCGTGTATTTTTAGACAATTACTGCACAAAACCAGCTATCCTGTGTTAAAAATTACGGTAAAAGAAATTCAGTACGAAACTTATATCGGCAAAAGCACCTTTTTAAATTAACTGTATGTGTTAGCGCTGGGTTGCATAATTACATTTCAATGATGTATGTATGTGCTAACTGGAATAACATTTGCCTTTACTATTTACTGATTTATTGCACATGTTATAAATACCATGCTTTGCTGTATTACCATATCATCATCATCAGCCGAGAAACTTCCACAGCTGAAAATGGCACTTGAATTAAGCGACTCCTCATATGTTTTTCGATTGGTTAATCGTTCTTCGAGGTTGCTTGCAGCGCCTTGCACACAGACGCTTTAGTTTACTGACTCGTCGTGCTATGTCAGTGACCTTTTGTTTACGTATTTACGTCTATGATGTTTTTAATTTTAGTTTATAATCTTAGTGTACCTAAAGCTGTTCTAATAGATCTTACATACCTTTAAAAGCCTCGTGAGTAGCCAAACGGAATTCAGATAGAAACTCAGCTTTTCCTTTCTCGTTTCGTTCAGGATTCCCAAACTCTCTCATTATATCGTCGTATTGTGCCAGATCTTCCTCCCAGTAGTCACTGTCGCTCTCACTACTGTATTCTATGTCGATTCTTGAATAAGAAAACTCTTTGAAAATCTCATTTTTCATGTTATCTGGAGTGATAATGTTTCTAAAACCATCACTTTTATCCAGGGTCTTTTTTGAATCAGCTTTTTGATCTTTGTTTGTAAGATGCTTCAATCGACGTATTCTTTTGCGTTTCTCATAGATGTCTAGAGAGCTTATCTCTTCGATCTTTGCTATTTTAGGGCGAATGTTTGTTATTACTATTTTCGGTTGCAGTTTTGAGTCCATTTGGTAGGGGCAAGCAATAAACAGTTTGTCGTTAGGCTTTTGTTCTAGTTTAGGAAATTCATTCTTACTGTTTCCTATGAATTTCGTGTTGTTTATGTATGGTTGGTTCATTTTTTTGTCGCTGTCAACTATCATTGGCACTTGGTAAACTATTTGAGGGTTCATTAGTACCTTTTGATGAGGCGCTTGGAAAACGATGTCCGTTTTGCTGTTTTTATTTGATAATGTTGTTAATAAATTGTTACTGGACTTCAAAACGTGAATTTCTTTACTCACTGAGACATTCTGAGGTTTTACGTTTTTCGAACTCGCGTTCACGTCGTTGTTGCTGACAACGCTCATTTCATTTACTGTTTTATTCTCATTTGGTACGGTTTTCGTTTTAACGTCAGAATTCATGTTTAATTTGGCATTGTTTTTGATCATCATCAGATTAGGGAACTGAACTTTACTTAAATATAAAAAATTTGGCTGCAGCACGACGTTTTTAGTCTCATTTGTATTTGTTTTTTCCGCAGCCACTTTGGCCTTGTTCTTCAAGTCTTGCTCTTGCTGTGTTCCTTGCGATTTCTCCTTCACGACTATCTTGTTTCCGTATATTTGATTCTCAGTGATCAAATTTTCGAAATCATTTTCATCACAGTTCTCTTGATGAAGTCTTTTCAAAGCGACAACTTTAGACGATGCGCCGTTCTCAGACTCGTCTTTACATTTTTTGCTTTGATTTGACAACCGTGAAGGAGCTTGCAAGTTTTTTGAATCGAAATTCGTTCTCTGTAGCAAAACCTGCGGATTCTGCTGTTGTATGGTCACCAGCATCTTTGAATTCGATTGATTTTTATTTTGAATAAATAAAATCTGGTTTTTATGGTCACCGATATTTCCATCCGGAGGTTTCGCTGGGAAAGTTACCTTCGGTTCTAAGTTAACAGGATTGAAGATTGGTCTCACGGGATTAGGATTCGGTGTGAATGATTGAGAAAGGTCTTTGGCCTCATTTGCAGCGTCAGTTTTTGTTTCAGGCTTACGAAATTGGTTATCTGATTTACTTATAGCCTCAGCAGCGTTAATCAAAGTATTAATACTATTAGGAGTAGAGACTTTAACGTCAATTGTAGCTTCAGGTTCTTTGGTTGCATTTTTAATTACGATATTACTTTGTATTTCTACTTTTGGTGTTATTTCACTTTTAGTAGTTTGGAACGCGGGGTTGAAAGTCATAGGCGATTGTTTTGGTGCCGCGGTTTTAAATATAGGTTCAGATGCGGTCGATACGCATTTTATATCAATTTTACTTATAGGTATGCTCGTTTTCAAGCTGAACCTTTCAGGAGTTTTCTTTTTAGCGGTGTCTTTATTGACGTTTTGTGATGGAATCGTTATAGTGGCTCCTGAGCCCTGAGCCAACGATGTGATACTCATTTTTGAATCGTTTATTTGAGCAGTATTTGTATCAGTTACTGAAACAGCTGTTATGACCTCAGGAGTAAAATGTTCCTCGAAGTCGGTTTGCGTTATCGGTGGATCAACTTTCGCCTGTACTTCGTTTGATTTCGTTTCAACGTTTTTATCCTCAATTTTTTCCTTCGTGACAGTCGACTCATAATTTATTCGAAACTCAGACGATTGGTTGTCGTTTTGGGGTAACGGCGTCACTTGGTTAGGGCCAGGCGGAATGATACCAGGATACGAAACAGGCTGGAAGGCGGAGTACCCTGGCATTGAATAAAGATACCCTCCATAGCTGGTATACCCTGGTTCAACTTGCTTTGTCGTCGCTACACTTGGGCTAGGATTAGGTATCGATGAAGGGGAGATTTTAGGCGAATGGGATATAGGTTTTGATGGTAGAAATGTCGGCAGCGCAGGTTCTTCAGTTGGTTTAAAAGGTTCTATTGGTTTTGGGATTGGCGGGGGATCAGGGGGAGGCAGCGGCGGTCTGTTATCTTCGGCAGCTGTTCCCTGCGGCGCCGGTAGATTCAACCTGGCTGTGAACATAGAACGCACGTGTTAGAAGAGCTTGCTCACTGTGTTTACTAGTTTACTGAACGGTGTAATCATATCTTGAACACTGAAACAACAATCGTACTTGTATAATTGTTAATTTAATTTAATTTATCTATCATGCAAAATAATAATAGTGAGAGGTCGCGAAAAGCATTTAATATAAAACTAATGTCTACTCTACGAAGCATTTGCAGTTCCTGAAGCTTATCTCTAAACAAATTGATCTGTTGGTGCTTTATTTTATGTATACCGTCATATTATTCGCGATGTATTCGATTATTGCTGAATTCCTGGTAACTTGAATCGTTAATGGTAATAGAGACACAATCCAATCTGTGGGTTTCATGTGGCCCTTTTAATTCCAGCTTTCTTCACCCGCTCGATATAACCTTGTTTTGATGCGAACCTATTCTACGGAGTTCTCCTGTTATGTTCATTCAAAAACGTCAAGTTACTCAAAAATTCTGTCGAGTTTTAAGTAACTTAATCTCCGTTAGGGAATTATTGTATAACCGCGCCGTCAGGGGATCAGTGATCACAGCATTGTTGGACAGCAGAATGCTCTTGGGAATTACATGGTAAAGGTTCTTGTAACGAATTTTGATAAAATTTTGCTTTTATGATAGTTTTAATTATTTCTGTGATTTGCTATTACTTATTTACGGTTTTAGTTCTGTATTGTTCTTTAGGCCAATTGGAAAACTGTTTGTTATGGCTTTAGCTGCTTCATGCTGTTTCATTGTAAAATAATATGTCAAACATCCTTCTATACAACGGGATTCGAACCCTGTTTCAAACAGCTGAATTTACTCAATTTGACAGTTGCAAACTTATATCGAATGTGAGTAGATTTTTATCTAAATTAGGCATAAATAAGGCTTAGTAGAAGACAGTAATTTTTTTTGCCTTTTATTCAATACAGTTGGTAGCAGAAAAAACTGTAACAATAGTTTTCATTTGATCTTTTTCTTTATCTCGATACTTACGATATTCTTTATAACAATCTCCAATTCATCAGGAACCGGCGCAGGCGCAGGCGTCACCTATGATTATGTACCTACTTCAGTTGCTAATTGATAAGTCACGTAATCGTTAAATAATAAACACAATCGAAACGTAAAAATGAATTTATTACATTCAAATGTAATCAAAGTATCATGTCGAGGCTATGCCAAAGAAGAATCCGCCCGTGAACCCGACGGAGAAGCAGCTGTGTCGTCTCACGAGCGACATGCCGCGCTCCAGCCTCCTCTGGCTGCACGTGACAGCCTCCCGAACCTTGTCCCAGTTCACGTGGATGTAGTCCAGCTCGCTGGCGAAGTGCAACAATATGACTCCGCCCCCCAGCCCGAACGCGGCAACCTTACCCACTCTGGTCACCACAATGCCAGAGAACCAGCCCACGATTGTACCTGGGTTGGTTTTGTGTCAGTTATTCGACAGTCGGACTTTTGTTCGATTAAGGACAGATCATGCACGTACACTACACCTTTAGCCGTGCCACTATCCACACGGAAATCCGATAGATCCCCACACTGGGAATCGAACCCGGGAGCTCGGGCTGTGAGTCCAAGTACTCATGTAACATCTATACCATGGAGGCGGATAAATCGATATTATAACGGTAACTTGTTGAGAGGTAGAAGCTAGAGCCTGCTCCAGGAATTTTCCATTAGTAACCTTTTACAACACGCACCGAACATATGGTCACATAATTAATATAGTACAGAACGGATGTCCACCACCTCCCGTCGATACCTCACCTTCCCCGCAATAAAGTGACCCGCTCAGGGATCGGTAGTACGGCGCACGCGTATTCACACGCGTGTATACAAACGTTATCCGTTCGATATATGCGAATAGGAAACGATATCACGACATTTGTTTCAAGTGTCCGGGGTGTGATACGGTGCTTGTCCCTAACGGTGCTAACCTAATATGAGATCCTTGCCGGTCTTGCTCGTTATTTTCTCCAAGGCGTCGTCGATGATACTCCTACTGGCCGAGTCCCTCACGTCGCCGTTGTCGAGTCTAACAACGTCCTCCAAGGACCTATCCATGCGAAGACATGGCTTCGTTTTGACTCGCGTGGGTACAGGAATTCCGGAGTAGCGACGGAGAAAAGCAATGTTTATATTTATTTTGTCAACAGCCAGCTCAGAGATTTTTTTGACGTTGGATCAAGTTGACGTATTTAGTCAAAGAGCATAGTGGTTTGTTGTTCAGCGATAGAGCAATCAATGAGGATTTTTTTAACAGTTTTGATGGCAGTAACATAAGAGTTTGGGCCTTGACCGTGTACTTTTGTAGATCGGTGTCGTATAAAGGGGAGGAAGGAAAATATTAAGATAGTCAAAAAAGAATTTCATCGTCATGAATCAACATCTTACTGGGATCACCAATTGGCCTACCGTGGCGTTTCTGTTCCTTATGGTAAAATGTTTGTTTACAGCGCCATCTATAGCTTCTTATAACTAGCTCAAAATTGTTCCTAGATGGCGCTGTATAATGACTGTCTCTATAGAACCTATAAAACCACAACCAAAGAGATTATATATACTTTGAAACCGACCGTTACTCTATATTTTGAAACGTTGCAGTCGTGTTATATATAATCTTCTTTATCAATACACTGTGGTATATTCTTGTAGTGTTTAATTGTCTTAATACAGCGCCATCTATACTTTATGATCACGTGGTCAAATCTTTTCACAGATGGCGCTGTAATGACATTTTAGTGAACCGGCCAACATATAAGATGATTTTGACACAAATTTTTTGTCGTGTTTTATTGCTTTTCTTCGTCAAAAATGGTAGGTACTAGTAATTTGTTCTTTTGGATCAGTGACCACTGCGTGTTGGTACTGCAGCAAGTGATTCCTTGCATCAGTGGCCAGTAGATAGCTTCAGAAACGTGTAACAACGAGCACACAACTAGCTACATGCTGCGCAAGCGCGGGTCAACTCAAATAAAATCACTACCACCGACGACCGCCGCGCGAGAGCTAGACAACCTTATGGAAACTAAACCATACCATATTTGGAGGATTACACTTTTAATCACAATAGTTGTTTCGTTGAAAATTGCAATTTTTTCATCATCATATTTAGTATGAATTGTGGTAGAAAAAAGTCTTGTAAAGTCACTAAATATGTAAAAAAAAAGACATTGTCTCAGAGCCCTTAATATAAGTACTGTCCTTTTCATATGCCATAGTCCAGAAAGGGATTTCAGATACAAACCAAAATTAAGGACGCCAACATTGATTTGACAGTTGTAAGCTTAGGATCCGATGTAACATCTTACTGCGGTCACCAAACCCGCGTGCCAAGCGTCCTTATGGCGAATTCCGTCAAATCAAACGACATATGAACGGAACTTAGGTTCCACATTCCTTTTGCAACTGTGACTGAAGGACAGCGCCATCTTTATTGTTATTAAGTTGGCGTCTTTGAAAATTTACTTTAATAGTAATTTGTAAGAGTTTTTGTTGTGTGTATGTGTGCAAATGTATTTCAAAAATTGCAATTCCATCGGACACAACTACGTCAGACACGAGCCTCCGCAGCCGTCTCTCTCGCACAACGCTCGTCGATCTAGCATGCACAACGTATGTAATTTCATTGAAATGTATTATAATCAATAAAATCATAATTTTTCCACTTGTTAGGTATTGTCCATATCGTAACTAACTAAAATATTTACACCGATCTCATCGACCGACTAAATGCTGTTTCACGGCGCGCCGGAGCCCAGAAAGGTGCTATTAATTTGTTAGTTTCTGAACTGAAACACATCATTTCTTGGCTCAGACGCACCGTACAAAAGAACAGGACAAATTAATTGAACACCTATTAAGCTAAAATTAAACAAATAACTTTTATAATTAACGTATAAAGAGGTTGTTATTTTCGTTTATAAACAATTTTTTTACGATCGTTGTTTCAGTGTTCCATTTGTTTAAACAACCGATGAGAAGACATATTAAAGTTATATATTTGAAACAATATATATATCTTAAATAAATTATAGTCATTCATCTGAAATCTTGTACCTTTAACGTTCCCTCTCCTAATGCTTCCATACTAAATTTCTGTTTCCATAATCTTTTAAAATATAATAGCTGGCTTTGATAAGTAATTACCTAAAAATAGGAGATGAAATTATAGTGTCGCGAAATAAATATCATTAATTTACAACTTTATAGTTAGTTACAATAGCTGGCGCTTTGAACAATAATCGGAAAGTGTTTAAAATGAAAATTGTGATTCACTGTGAAGTTGTATGTCAATGATACTCATTTCGCGACATCACAATCTGATGTCCTATTTTTAGATAGTTACTACACAAATCCAGATATTATATTTTTTAAAATAATGGCAACAGATAGTATGCAAATTTGATGGAGAGGGATCGTTTTAACTTTAATGTTTAAAATAAAGCTTTTTAACTTTAATTTAGCTTATATAAAATAATGTTCGTTTGAAATGATTTTTGCCTGTTTTGTCTCTCTTAATACTTAATGTGGTCTACAACAGTCAACCAGTAAAACGAAAATAAATTAGAATAACATATCGGAAACCTATTTTGTACCATAAATCATATGAAATTTAAAAAAAAGCCAATATTTTCCAACTGCATTAATATTTTTGTTCCCCAATCAAAAACTACTGAGAACAACATTAAAAATGCGGTCGCTTATGGCTTACGTTTTAATTAATGTAACTTAACATGTCCTTTTTTGGAGAACATCTTTGACAAATTGGCAAAAAAAAGGTTAATTTATATTTAAAAAATTCTTATTTTTAATAAAGGCAAGTTCATCTGTATCTTCTCATCGACAGTTCTTACATAAAACGTTTTCTTCTTCGATTGTAACCATTTCTCGGTTGCTCGGGGCCATCGAATACTGCTCCAAGTTTTAAGTCTTATCACAATGCAGTAGGGCTCATATTGCAATGGTCATTGCACGCTTTGGTTTAAGGCTCTGATACACTATCGAATATCGATTGTGTATCTAATAGTGTATGAGAGACCTTATGCCTATTTGCATTAGTAAAGTCGATTAATAAAATCGGAATATAATGAAGATGGAATCGAGAGATATTTCTAAATTATAATATAACTAGAATTTCGTTCGCATGAAACCTAGTGACTATAGCAACAAAGCGATGCTCGAAATTCGAGTTGTTATTGAGTGAAGCTCTTAATATAAACATAAGGTTACCCTCCAATTAAGTACATGATAGAAACATAAATATTAATTTTAAAAAATGTTTGTCTGTGAAGTCGGTTCAGGGACGATAATTTTACGTGATAAGAACACATTGACTAAATGCTATCACAAGCCGAACGCTTAGACCGATCGTGGCTCTCTATCGCTTGATCCGCGCTCTCGCTTGCACGCTCGGCTCAGGCGGAACGTGACACTTTTACGTGCGTGCAGTCGGCGTCCATCGATTTATAAAACGTTATCACGTTAAAAATTGATTTACAGGTCCAGATCGATACTGAGTCAGTCAAATTTTTTTATATATGGAAATATCACGTGACATATATTACCACTCACAATCTTATGACATATTTGTGTCACTCATCACGTGATATTTGTTAAATGAAATGCACAGCCAACTCTTTGAATATACAAAACGACGGTATGTGTATTAACGCTGCATCGACATTATAGTTGGCACCATCTATTTTTTGAAAAAAATTACTCAGCAATACATATACAATAAGATATACAAAACAAAAACCAAACTAGTATTTTAGCATATATGATGGATTAGCTTGCATCTCATTAATTATTTCATATTATCTTCTTCTCTCTTCTTTTTAAAAAGGGGGGGGGGGGGGGGGGGACAGAACGCCGATGCAGTTAAATCACGAAATGTCACTCGATGTTCCAAATCACTTGTACGTGATCGTTAAGTGACACTCGACTAACCGCCAATTAATTACACTAGTATGTCTAACTTAGGTAACTAACTACAACTTTACTAATGCGAACCGGAGCGACCTTAACTTAATACCTACTTAAGATAACAGGCCCCGAGCGCGGCGCATCCCAATATCACGGAATATCATCGACATGCTCCAAACACTGCGCAGGGTACCACCAAAATATACAAACATTATTTTTTTTTTCAGTCTCATTAAACGGTGCATAAATAATTGAATTTTTTTACTATTACCCGCTTTCAATGTCATTTTATAAAATCTACACTTTAAGATGGTTTTATTTTTTTATTATAACCTAACCTGATGGTAACTGTTGGACACTGAAGCATGCTCACCAGAAGCTTCCATTCAGTGAAAAAAATCTCAATAAATTCTGATAATGACAATCACTTGCCTATTCCTATCCCACTCGTAAACAAATAGAACGAAAGAGTCAGGAATATCCATAATGAAGGTTTAAAAATTGACTTAATTTACCATTTTCACAAATTAATTTTGTTAACCACGTCCCAATTGTTCCAATACCGTTCCACTGAGCCTATATCGATGAAACTCCGTTCCCCGTTCGTTACAACAATAACCCCTCCTATACGTATATCTATTGTTTCTACATATAGAAACACTCCGTACAGACCATATCGATCAACTCGATACTTACAAACTTAAAAAATTATAAATTTATTATTATTTTCATTAATAAATAATAAAAAAATTAAAATTACAACTCTTTTATTATCAACAACTGGGAATAATAATAAAATTATAATTTTAACAGTTTTATAATAATTATAATAATAAATTTAATAATGATAATATTATTATCACCATTAAACTTCGCAACTTCTATCTACAGTCTGCGCCAGGCAGTTACTTCGTGATTTTTTTGATCCTTTTTTTAAACATGCAAAATGTAGAAAAATACTTAAATAATAAAAAAACATTGTGAACATATATAAAACATTAAGCGTGATATTTTGAATCATCCTGTACTCATGTATTTTTCTACATTCCGCATGAACAATTTTATACATTGGTGTTCCATGATTGTAGCGATTTATAAATCTATTCGAAAATGTGCACCATAAAGACTTTTTAGATAGTAGGAACATGGTTCTCCTGTTTTGTATACATCGACATAGCGGACATCGAAACATCCGCCATTAAAAACCACGACGAATCCAAAACAGGAAAACATAATTTAATTATAAAAATTTCAGTCGAAAGAGAAAAATATACACGTCACAATGGAATCCCAGGTATCCCTACTCGAAGCGGCCCAACAATACTTATTGCTATCACGTACGGAGCCTCGAATACCCTAATGTCACGTTTCACACGATGGTCCTTCGAGCCGGATCGTCGGTCAGATTGGCGACGAAATCGGACTTTTTTTTGGCTCCTCACCTTTCTCGTCCTTCTCTTCGGCGGATTCCGTCTCTTGAAGAGGCGCCGGCGCCGGAGGGGAGGTCGTCTCCTTTGAGGTTACTAGGGCTGTGGGCATCTCCGCTGTGGAAACAGGCGGCGGGGTGGGATGATGTGCTCTTGGCGGCTCGTAAGGGCTTGGATACGGTCTATAAGGTCTGTAAAGTAGCGGGGGAGGGAGGAGGGGTCGTGGTAGCGCGTACACGGGTGGAGGTAGCAGGTGGGGAGGTATCTGGTGTGCCTGGAGCGCCGCTAGTGCACGCTGCTCGTCTCGTAAAGCTTCCCGAGCGCGCGTCTCTTTCTCGCGTTGTATTCTTTCTCTCTCACGTTGCTCCTTTTCGCGCTGTTCGCGTTCTCTTTCTCTCTCCCTGGAAATTAAACAGGCTCCGTTATTTTATTTCAAATATTTAAATATTTTAGAATTCGAACAGTATAAAATGTTTTGTTTATGGTTCATGTAATATTTATACTTAAAAATCAGCGTAGTATTGTTTGTAAGAATTACAGTTATGATTATAAGAAAAAACTGTTTTCGTGTGTATAGTAACTTAAAAGCAATATATTCTTTTCTATATGTAGCGGCCAACTTAAAAAGTTATTTAAATCATTTTACTTAATTAATTTTAACCTTCTTTAAAATGCGAAATAATCAGTATCAACATAAGGAACACAACTCACCTCTCTCGTTCTCTTTCTCTCTCACGCTCCCTCTCCCTCTGCATGGCTATCTCCTTCTCTCTCTCGTCGTGGAGCTGGGCGGGATGCGGCACGGCCATAGGGAGGGGCGGCGGCGCGAGTGAAGGGTACAGAGCATACGGGGGCAGCCATCCCACTCCCACTCCGGATCGAAACACGCGTTCCAGGTACATCTGCTCCTCCGCAAGTCTGCAATATTGAACGGTTGGTGAGGTTACAGTTTTCCAATTCAAATTACATTCGGATCTTTTTTGACACCATTGAATCTAATTACTACGACTTCAAGCAGAGAAGGGCGAAAAGAAACTCTACAGTTATCGTACATATCTTTTAGTATTTGTGGCTATTATCTTTTAGTTTAGTGCTTCTAGCATTAATTGTATTCTAATGGTATTGCATTTTCGTAGATTCCTTTGGCAACGCGGCCTGCAACCTTGAAGGCAGCAACGCTCATTTCTATGTCACCCGCATATTCTATCTCTTTTCCATTCTTCAAATATACTCGTAGTCTACATACAGTCGGATGATTGTAACCCAGCTGCCGCGGTTGCTAGGTCCTCCCATCTCCAGAAGCATCCGAGTGCCTAACCTGCAGCTATCCGACCATCGGGTCAGGCTAGCTGCAGGCTGGGTGACGTCCCTCAGGTCATGTCGTTAAATTTGGTGTCTACAATAGGCTAGTTGACTAAATTTGAAAACTTGGCTAATTATATACTTTAATATCTATTTTATCCCAAAAAAACTATATTTTAAAGAAAAATCAATATTTACATTACGTATTTTAAAAAAGCCATTTGGATTTCCCTCGAAAACGCTGAATAGTGTCATGGCGTCTTGAATGACGTCACAGCTCGCGAAATAACCTGCTCTGTGATATGAAAACGTCAACAACAACAATGATGTTTTGCGAGGCGTGACGTCACACTTTCTTGCGCCGCGTTCTTCGTGTTCGTTGTCACGTGACCTAATGCCTATTTTTTTCGAATTCATTTTCTAAAAATATTAATCTTTAACTTTTTTGAGAAATATACTAGTTTTTTCTTATCTTCGTCTCCTCATTTATAATTAGAAAATATAAACCAAGCAATTTGTTATTAGTGGAAACAGGCCTATACTAACTTATACTCGTATACCTATATGTAGCTTCAAGTTTCTCACCTAGAAACTATTTACCCAATATTTTGCATTGCCAGTAATGGCGTCATGTCAACTGCATTGAAAATATCTTCATCAATAATATCAGCGACATCTATTGGACAAGAAGCGAACTTTTTGTGCAACTACCATGTTGAGTGGTACATTTATGTACAAGTTGTCTAGATCACGTTCTAAAGTCGACGCTAATATTTCACGGACTGCATTGACAGTACATCGGATGCGAATGCTGCCACAATTCACACAGTGTGTTGTTATTGATGTAAAATGTTCTTTACTTTTTTACTTTACTTTTTAAGGCTTTAATTTAATGAAATACTGTCATTGTTACATCTACTTTTAAGATTAACGTTGTCCCTCTCCTAATGCTTCCATACTAAATTTCTGTTGACATAATCTTTTAAAATAGAATAGCTGGCTCTGATAAGTAATTACCTTAAAATAGGGGATGATATTATGTATTATATATGTCGCGAAATAAATATCATTAATTTACAACTTTATAGTTAGCTACAATAACCGTTATGCAGCTAATGGTTCATAGATGGCGCTTTGGACAATAATCGGAAAAAAGTGTTTTACATGAAAATTGTGATTCACTGTGAAGGTAGTATGTTAATGATACTCATTTCGCGATATTTTAAACTGATGTCCTATTTGTAAATAGTAACTTCACAAATCCAGCAATCATATTTTAAAAAATTATTGCAATAGAAATTTAGTATGAAACTTTGATGGAGGTGGATCGCCTCAACCGATTTCGGCTACACTTTTATACAGACACTTATGTCAAACTAGTTCGTATACTTTATCGGTGTTCTCGACTGTCCGCTGTCTTTCTCTGCCGTGTGTCTATCTCACCTGTACTGCAGCGCTGCGCTCGAGTAGAGGCTGGGGTGCGCGTACGGCGAGTACGCAGACGGCTCCAGCAGCGGGAACGACGCAGACGCCGGGTGAGACAATCTGTACACGCAAACATGCTCTATACATAAATAGGTCATAAAGGTAGGTTTATTGTCGATATAGACTAGCAACACTTCCATACATGACGTAAATATTGACACTTTCTTCATAGATATGTCTAACGTTCCAAGAATGTACGGAGTAACGCCTGGACTAGAACACTTATAATGTTAAAAGGTTAATTACAATTGAATTTTTGAATGTTTTGGTCCATAAACATTTTAAACGCACAAAACAGGAAATACCTTACAAAACCAAGATGGCGTCAATGAAATGGCATTTGACGTTTTCAGTTAGTACAAAAAAGAATGACTTTGTTCTAGCATTTTTCTACGTATCTTTAGATTCTTGCTATTCCTTGATTTTTTAAATTCTGCATTTTAATTTCTGCAATGTATGTATATTATCTTATCCATGTCATACACCAAGACACGAATCTTACATTCGCATTTATATCATTCTGTTAGTATCGACCGGATTATATAAACGTCCCTGAGAACATCAAACTGTTATTGTTTGAAGAGACGTTCCAAGAAGTACAATTCAAAACGTCTATTGTAATATATTTTGCTAATACTTGGAACTATAATTGAATACGAACCAGAAAATATCTGGTTCCAAACGTACTCAATCAAGTATCAGAGTACCGGGAACTATAGTTAACTAAAATGAACCGCTTCCGTGGCCTAGTTGCTACAAGCATCAATTCACGACCCGCAGGAACCAGGTTCTATTCCCAATGGGGGTAGTACCTATAGGTACTCGGTGTGGTTGGTGGTTTCCGGGATCCCACCTTACTTATTTAATATTAGCTTTTGCCCGCGACTTCGTCCTAGTGGGCTTCGGAATGTATCCCACGGGAACTACTTGCTCCCAATTCTACAAAAAATCAAGTCATTCTGACCCTCCGCTACGGCGAGAGGGACATATTGTTTTCGGACACTCATTTCCGCATTTATAACATTATTTCTAAGGTCACCTGGACCACATCATCACTTAACATCAGGCGGTATTGTAAACGCAAGCAAGTTTATTCTTTAGAAAATCCACTTATGGAAACTCCGTTGATGCATGGTCTGCTAAGTATCTACAACGGGGCGACACCCCGGGATGGCTTCACTATGACGTCAAAAGAGATACAGTTACGCGACAAAAAGAGAGGGATGCCATATTATATTGTTTTACTGACCTGTCGTCGGGTCGATACGGCTGGAACCCGCTTGCTGAGAGATGGTGGGTCTCTGCCCTCTTGGCGGGCTGCGCGTGCGCCGCGTGCGTCGGGAGCGCGTGCGACGACGCCACCTTCTCCTTGCCCGCCTCGCGCTCCGACCCTGACACCCACACTAGCGCGGTCACTCACACAGACACACAACAAATAACGACAACACCGTCTTCGTTCAGACACAGGTCAAACTCCAGATTGAATCTATCTATCTATATTTAATCCAGTATTATATTGACATTTTCACATAAAGATGTACACGCTGACATCCTGCCTTCACGATTTCTAGCTTGACCCGTCCTACTTCTAACTGAATTTTTTAAACAGAAATAAGCTGTTCCTTTACTGGAGATGTTTTCAACGTAATTCTGTTTTGTCATTACTTTCTGTGTACAATTTACGTACAATTTAAATTAAAAAGTATGTTACTATCTGTTCTATGTTTCTGTCTGAGGTCTGTCAAGGGGAGACACTGAATAACAACGACTATAATCAATTTATTGATTATGGTTGACTGTGTCAGAAATTAATTCCAACGAAATTGTGGAACAACGGGCGTAGTGAGAACGAGCGAGAGATATTAATATTATCATCGCTTTCATGCTTCTCTTTCTGCCACGGCTGGTCGGGTTTTAAAGGCAATGTACACGCGTAAGTCTGTAATTTAGCCATTGCCATTGAAATGTTTGCCCCATAGGAGATACAATCTGGAGTTGCAACTTTTATCGATACTGATTTTAGTTACGTCACAAAGAGGTTCAATGTCAACGTTATTTCTTATAGGTAGAGAGATATTTCTTTAGACTGTGTGTCAGACCACTTCCCAACTGACAGCTACATGCATTGACAAACATGGAGGTATTTAATTAGGTCACTGGCCCACATCATTTAGTTTTAGAGACTCAGCATAGACATTTTTTTAAAATTGATTTAAAGCTTACTTTAAAAAAACGTTAATACTGTCGCAGCTGTCAATTCGGACATTTGTTAAGGTTTTCGTGACAATACGGATTACCAATCACCTGCACATCTCAAAACCAAAATTTCCAATAGAACATTGATATTTGTAGAAAGATACTTATAAAACAATCCACAAGCAATTTAACGTTACTGTTTCGGAAATGGTGAAAATTTCGACGCGGGCGGCATTCCATCATCCGTTGTGACGTTCGATATGAAATCCGATCAAAATCTGGGCCCCTACAACAATATGTGTTTCGTTTCGGATCGCGTGGCGAATTGTACGTATCCGAAATTCGAATTTTAAACGGATTTCAATCGATCGTTTTTCATGGTACCAGCCCAGATAAGAATCGAAATGTTATCCGAAACAAAACATTAACGCCTCTACGTCACTCGTCTTTGCTTACGGAACGCCTTACTAGACATGCCGTCGATCGAATGACTCGAAGTCGAAATTTTCCACCATTTTGATACCGAAAATATATAATTTTATAACATTAATATCTAATCTGATTGACTAGCCTCATTTAACGTGTATAAGAGTCTGGTCAACCATCACAATGCTTTAAACCTAATTTACAAACAATATTAATATGTAATGTTTCAATTGTCAGGTTTAATGGACATGGCGACCCAACAAGTGATGTTCATTTGCTGTGATAATTGAAAATAAAAAGGATATAAAAGCGATCGCTCGGTTTGAGAGACAGGACGTGTTCGTATACATAGGAAAAGAAATTCGTAAACTAAGGTAACAGGTAACATGTTTGCTTCGAATGTTCGGAACCCTAAAAACTTGTGAGAATCTAAAAAATATCGTTCGTCCTCCAATAACAAAGATAGTTTACAGACCATAAGCTAATACAATATGCCAATAAATCAATGTGCCAAGAAATAAATTGCTTTCTAAGAATTCTGCAGACTAATTATTTTTCGACAGTTATCCGATATTGATCTGAATCTTGAAACAGGCAGTCTGAAGGTTGTATTACAAAATACGATTACATTTTCAGTAGGCGAATGTCCAACTTATCATTTGAGCATTCTTAAAAAATACGCCTCAGACTTTTATATTAGTTTGTGTGTTTGTAATGGCTAACACCGGATATGATTTAAATAATACAAAAAGGCAAAATTGTATTTAACGGAAACTTTGGAATCGACACAGGCGAGCGTTTCTGACGCTCGTTCTATTAAAACGCGCGACTAGGGTTGTAATTGTTGTAAAATGTAAACCTTTCTTTAACTACAAAACACATCTTTCTATGCTTCATCGCGGCATAATCACTACGGTTAATTTTTTGACAAACTACCGCATGAAAAGTTAGGATTTTATAAGATAATCATTTAGTTGATGTAAATTATATAGTCATAATATTAATAAAATAAATATTGTGTGGTTATCTGCAATGCTACATTTTCTGTTAACTGTCAATAAGATATTTCTGAATAGTAGCTGTAATAATTATAAATACAAGAAATACACGCGAAAATGCGAGCGGATGAAACGTTTCCTCGGAGGAACTCTACGAGTATCTCTATGATTCTCGCAATTTCTTTAATAACCCCTATATGACACGGAGAGCCCTGTCACAGCGTGCCACGTCCTGTCTCTCGCGGGGTCCCGGGGCCGGCATAGTAACAACGACTCACCATCTTTGGTGTCGGGGCCTGCGTTTTTGGCGAGCGTTCGCAACGCCGCCGCGAACGGACCGCCCTTGTTCGGCGGTATGTCCGTCCGTTTAGCTATCTTATTCGCGCTCGCACCTGAAACAAGGAAACATGAGGTTTTAGTTTATGATATGGAGGAGATAGTTATTGACATAAATGTGGTACACTTTTAGGTGAACGGACAACGACTTCCGTGGCGCAGCTGTGTTATATTGGGAAGCGCAACAAACGCACAGATCCGTCACAAAACGCACAGCCAAACGTCACTTTGTGAGGCTTTCCTCAGCTTGGTTAGGATACTGCAGGCTGCATCACCTGATTGTCTGAAAAGTAAGATGGTTCCGTGCTTCGAAAGGCACGTTAATCCGTTGTTACCGGTTACTATCTACGACAGGTAGTAGCTACATGGGATATGCCAGAGGACTATGGCGGATCAACAACTCTGACTAGGGTTTATAATTTTATTTTGAAGTGAAAGAAGTGTCTCGTCCGTTTTCTACCCACTTACTCTTCAATTGTTTTGTAATGTTCATGCAGAAATGAGAATCCACGCGGAGACATGTGAAGATTCCACCGTACAGGTTATGTATACCACAAGGCAGTACACTCCCCGTGGACTGTGCCGTGCACGACATCAGTTTAAACCGGCACACCACCGCTGCTGGTTAGCAGCTATGAAGGCCGCACCCCCCGCACCCCGCGCACGCCCCCCTCAGGTTATTAAGTGTCACACATTGTTGAATACATCCGTCGGGTGCTGCTGACGTGTAATCAGTTAGCAACGATACTCGGTGAGTACATTCGCTTAAACATAACGTTGGACAAGTTTGTAAATATACAATATGTTATTGGTACGAGCGGTGAAGCACTTATGTTTTCGACGTTGTCGGTATTTTAAGGATTTGTCTACTTCAATATTCAATACTTAATGTTAGTACTTATCTAATAAACAATCACTGTTCATCTTATGTGTAAAACGGTGAAGGAAAAAATCGCTAGGACACTCCTAAGAAGAAATACAAAAGGTGTGTGTGTCACTCTAATCTACTAACCCGCACTGGGCCCGTGTGGTGGACTATGGCCTACACACTTTCTGTAGGAGAGCCCCTGCAGTGAGGACATATAGGCTGGTGATGATTGATGATGAATAAAAGTTGTTTTAATTCATGTAAGAATATCATCATCACCATATAGTGTCGACTATGTTTGTCGACCCGCCAGATGCCGCCTCTGTCAAACGATAACGATACGAGCTCATGGCAAGCCGACTGCGTCGTACACCCGCTGGTGAATTTGTCACTTTTAATCGAAGCATCGCATTGAGTATGTGTTTGTGAAGACGTTTGTCGATTAAATTATTTATGCTGCCTAAATTAAATTTTGAATTATTTAACACATGTTTTTCATAACAATAAACACATATTCCGTTCGGGTGTACCGATACTATCTAAGGTAACTGTCTTTATACGATGTCCAAATTACAGATTCATTTTCGGAGCTAAGTGCATCAATTACATAAGCCTACATACAAAAATGGATTTGAAAATTGACGCATTTTTACACGTATATAATTTCACTTTTGTACCATGTCACAGTCACCCCTGTGTCACAGTGTGCTGAGGGAAATGTCAATTAAAGGTAAATGTGACAGGGTTCAAAAGTGGACACATATTTTTGTACTCGAGTGTACAAGCCCAGTGCAGACGCACATACATTTTGTATATATAACGTGTCCCCGGGTGCCACGCTAGCCCCCGCGTCCCGGGGGACGCACGCTGCCCTCCAGGGACCCACGCGCTCCCCGACGACCGACGTGCGTGATTGCATCACGTCGCACTGCGCGAGGGGTGACGTACCTCTACAACGAGGTACAGTTAGTTTGTGATGACACTGGATCGCACGGTGAATGATTTGCGATTCAATTCTGTGCATCACCATAGTCGTTATATTATTGTTATGGTTCCGTACCCACAGGGCGCTCCACCGGTACCCTATTACTACGCATCCGCTGTCCGTGCGTTCGTCCGTCCATCACAGGGGTATATAAATATTGTGAACCGTAATAGACGCTTGAAATTTTCACACATTATGAATGGAAACGGTTAAAAATTATAGGGGATCCACACATCTTCTACCTCTACAGTCTGCGACTACATTTAAAACAGGCCTCAGAAAGCCTAATATTCTCAGCATTTTACAATGAGTTAGTAGTATCCTTATATATATGTATATATTATATATTTATTTCTATATGTATATATTTTATCTATGTATTATATTTATATAAGTATATGTTGTTTTTAATTTTCGTTCTCAAATCTCTTTGTTTGTATATCTTTTATTATGATATTGTATATGTCTCCGCACACCACCACTTTATCTTTCTCCTCGCCCTGTTTGACTGGAAGAGATCCCTATATAGGGATAAGTCCGCCAATTCCGCTTTTATTATTGTTTTAAAATTTTAATTATTTAAGTGAAAATGAATAAATAGTATTCAAACAAACAAATCTTTTTATGTACGTTGGATTCGCGTTCGCATTGGCATTCATATCACCTGGTGGTGGCGATAAGTCTCAAACTAATGATGCATTTTATTTCTTAGCGGAACACAACAGTGCTATTAACACTGCTGTTTGGCGGCAGACTTAGGTAACATAATAACACCAACCGAACCAATTACCGATAGGAATCCACTGGGCATCTAACCCGGGATCTCCATATTGTAAGTCTGAGCGTTTAGCCACTAGGCCAGGGATGGCGAACCATTGGCACGCGTGGCATTAAAGGCACGCGACACAATATTTTATACACGTCACTGTCCACGAAATTATGCACTACGAACAAAAGTGTGAAATAGGTACTACATGAAACATTTAAAAATATTCCTTTTTTTGCAGTAAATTAAGAGTTTTGAGTTTATAGTATTTATTATTATTTACCCAATAATCAGAAAGTCAAAAACATTTGATGGCACGTCTATGACATCATTAAACATTCCTTTTGAAAAATGGCACGTTGATACGTAAAGGTTCGCCACCCTTGCCCTAGGCCATCGAGGCAGTTAAAATACATGATACAGGTTTTGTCGGCGTTTTTATAGAGATTGTGTTAAATATTGTAAAAGATTAATAATAATTTTTTAACCTATCAGCCGATAACAACCAAATAGATATAACACGGAATAGGGTCGTTCCGTCTACAGGACGGCTGTCTGTTGGCAAAATTTTGCAAAAAATATTTTTTTGCCTTAGAAATTTGACATCATTCATAATTGTAATTTTAAATATGGACTGATAGTCTGGATTAAATGATTTTCACTTCATAAAACCATAGAGCACGCGTCGTATAAGTCAGACATAATTAAATCGCTTACTTCTGTGCGTTGAACCCCATGACAATGACGGCGCACATTTGACCCTACCTACCTCCCTACCAACACAGTGAAACAGTTTTTAACGGAAACCACCGTGTCGAATCTGAACAGGGCGGGCGAATTAATTGTCGCCAGCTGACAAACTGTTTAGTTCCGGCGCGGCGCCGCCTGGGGCAGGGCAGGGCAGGGCGCGGTGAGGGTGGAGCGGGGCACGTAACAGACAACAAGTTGGTCGGGAAACTAGGGAACAACAACTGTCACCTCATATATATAATGTACCCCACTGTACACGATGCAGTAGAGCTGCGTGTGGCTCTTAACGACCTCAAACTGACATGTTGACAGGAAATATCGCGGTCTGCACATCATACATTCAAACATGTAAAAAGAATCAATTCTCTACTATCTGCTGCTCTCAACAAAGCTGACATTGAGTTCGTATCATCAACAGTCTTGTCGCGGCGTCCAATCTCCACGGACGAAATCTCCATGGTATGCCAACAAATGTCATTATTTAAGAATAAAGAAAAGAAAAACAATTGACTGACGTTTTCCGTGACTTAAAAAACTAGACAAAATGAAGACGCAAAAAGAAATTAAACGGCTTTATTGTCCAAAAGTTTTATAATTTCAAGCCGATACAAATGTGTGTCGAGACATACCGAACAAGTCTGAAAAGATAAAACATTTGGTCCAATCATAACAATTTAGTAAAATAATCGGTACATCTTCAAGGATCTGAGACGATAAGAGTAAGATAATTTGATCAATTATCAAATCTGACAAGATAAGACATTAGGTCCATTCTCGAGTCTGTCGAGATGTGACGCGCCACTCGCCGACTCCCAGCAGGCACCACGCCACGCTGATGTAATAGGTGCAGTGACATCTCGACCGACATGTCATCGTTGACCCGCAGCCCGCCGGCAATACGTTAGCGCGCGAGCACATCCATTTAACAGGTCAATTGTTCATTGTGGGGGTCGCGCGACGGGATACTACTGTAGGAGACAATTGACGGGACCATGGGCGGTGGTGTTCAAATGATGGGTGTCATAGAATGAGGTTCTTGATGACTTCAGATCTTTTAAAACTTTCTCAGCAAGCTGGAAGTCTTCCGACCCTAACATTTAGATCAGAGCAGAGCACGTATCCAAGACTTGATTGAATTTCCTCGATAGATTAATAAAGTCAGACTGACATAAGCGTATAGCGACATAAGGTTCTCGAGTGGCGACCACGTACCGGGTTACGTCTACCGGATGCCCCTACAAGATGGACCGACGACCTGGTTAGAGTCGCAGGTACTCGCTGGATGCAGGTGGCTCGGGACCGGTCGATGCGGCGTACCATGAAGGAGGCCTGTCCAGCAATGGACGTTTCCCGGCTGATGATGATGACATAAGTGTAACCACTTCCGTGTCATACTGACCACACTTTTGATTTATGGTAAGGCACTGTTCTTTGTCCGCTTGGCTGGCTATACCTAAACCTGCCGCCACACATCTGTTGTGTTCCGGTAATGCCAGTCCATCAGCTTCAGACATTTAAGGAGCATGATTTCCATGCAAACCTCCTCTCGTCTCTACATGCGATCTAAGAGACAGCACAGACGATCGTATTGCATCGTGCAATCCGTTGAGAGGCCCACGACTCGTCCCACGGCACAGACACAGGCAGGCCCGCACGCTAACACATTTACATCCAATCAAGGGGGTCGTAACACAGTTGACCCGGGACTCTGACTCAGTGTTGTGGTGCTTAGTGCCTCATGCCAGCCTGCTACCAATTGTAGAGGTCACACTCAGAGAATCCAATAAGATGTAGACAGTACGCATGCCAAAATCAGTCATATGACACTATATGTGCAACTGAGGTTTGTTTGTCGGGCGATTTCATTATGTCCTTTACTGAACCTACGTCTTCTTCGTCATCTAAGCTACACAAAAGCTAAACTCTTCGGTATCACAATTATAATTAAGGAGGAGAATTATACTATGCAAATCAAATTCTGAATTGTCATTATCAAGGTACATCATTTTGACGATCTCTGTTGTAGAGTAGGCCTGAGCCCCTGCAGTGGGGACGTATATAGGCTGTTGATGTGATGTGATACTTGACGATAAGTTCGTAAGGAAGTGTGCTCATTCAGACGCCTCAATTTAATGTGAAAATTCAATATGTCACTACAGCCACCTACTTCCACTATATACCACAGAGAACTAGAATTCTGTCGTAAACCATACATAGCTGTAGGTTTAGAAGACTTTGTCTTCTGTATGAAAAAGCGGAAACGGGACAAATACTACAGGACAAGCAGCGAGGTTTACCTGTGTAACCCTGACATCATAGTGTATTGGGGAACACAGTATGATGTCATGTTAGTTAGATGTCGACAAGGGAGGCTAATGTTCAACTTTTCTGGTCTCATGTTATTTTTGTAATGTCAGCTTGTAGCTCATGACAGCTATTCTGATTTCAAAAAAGGCGTTACATCCGCTAGTAAATCCTTCCGGCATTCATCATGACACGCCACGTTTCCGAGCGTCTTGCGCACATCCCCTTACAGTTACCCGGCAATTTGCTTAGAAGCGCGGTGGCGCTACGTATCGCTTCCTGGAACGCAATTTCAGAATCATTCGCCTCGCGTTGAGCGATACATTTCTAACAATTTTCGTTAGACAACGAATAATCCGAGTGGTCTCTACAACTCGTCGTTTGGCGAACGCCGGGGTCAAGAGATATGTAGAGCACCGTTTCAATCATTATCATCATCAAATTAAACACTGAAATTTGAATGATATTGTCAAGATTTAAAAAAAAGATAATCTGCTTCGTGCTATTTGAAATACGACTGTGACGTAAGTCGCAAGCGAAGATACAATTTCCAGCGAACGATTCAAAGATACAGCTCCTGCCGGCGCCGAACGCCCGCCCGCCCCTGTGCCTCCTCCAGCGAAAGCAAACACGACGACGAAGTTGTCAGCCACCCTCATCGCCCCTCATGTCACCCCTTGTTGCGCGACGATGTAGTCGCTACTCTACTAGTTAGTAGCAAGGGTTGCTATGCCAGTAGGCTTTACACAGACCACAGACGAAGAGTGATTGTGATTCAATTGAGGACATATGCAGTTTATACGATTAGGGAAAGTACTTCTATTCAAACACTAATGGCACCAACTCATTGGTCCTAAACATGAAAATAAACTGTCATTGACAAAAGTTCAGGTTGTGCATGCGCATGCATCGCACCTCCAGTAACGACGCAATTCTTACAAACTTCAACAGATGGCGCTAATTTTTCGAGCACAAATATTCTTCGAATTTACACTACGGTGGCTGTCATATCACCCAATAGTAAGTGACAATAAGGTCGTAGGATGGAAGCGTGTTCATAGACATACTAGGTATAATCATTTCAAACTTAACCTAAAATCAAAGTAATCAAGTAATACTACAACATCGTTTGTTTGTAACAGCAGCAAGCCTATCAGCACTTTAATGAAATGACACGTTAATCAGAGGCAGCCCTGCGCTGTAGGGTTGTCAACGAAGCGGCTACCAGTAATTAATTCGGTCTGAAGCGCTAATTTGAGTCGCGAAGTCTCCCGCAGCGCCTCCTGAGGGGTGCACTGTACCCACCGCGATGGATAGACTACACGAGGTACAGATCGGTGAAGTGTAGAGAGTTGAGGTTACCATAAATTCCTGATTTTATGAAATTAAAGCTTAAAGAATATGTGAGACGAAAATACTTTTGGGGAGTAATTCAAAGGAATGTTTACAATTAGTTAGCACTTGGCTTTCGTCTCACTTGATGGTAGATAATTGATAACGCCGATGGAAGAGTGTTCATCAAAAAGCTTCAAGTTAATTAGGCCCTGGATATTGTTATATTTTATGCTATTTGGCTGCTAAAAGGTACCGCGTGGTAGAATATAGCTCACGTCTGCAGCCACAGGTAAAGGCAACGGCCTTGTAAACTTCCGTTTACAACTGTTTGCAAAGAAGAAACTTTCTCATCAAATGCGGTTACACCTTCCCAACGAGCTACAGCAAATTACGTACCAAGTGCTTGCGTCCAAAAATAAGTGAATAGTGTATAAGATACATCATAAATATGAGACTACATCTCGTGTAATCCAGCGTGGTCTCTGACAGCACAGCCGCACGGATCTCCAACGTGGCGTCTCTAAATAGTTTTATACGTTTTTTAATGGGTTCGCGCACCGTCAAGTGAGATCTGGGGGTGACTAAATATACGCTTTTATAGCGTTTGTTTAAGTTGCGGTCGGCTTGGATACGGCTACGGCCGACTCGCGCGTATAAACATGCCATTACGGTTTAATTATGCGTGAATTAGAGCTTCGCTCGTTATTTGTGGTGGTGTGGTGAACGCACGTAAAGGACTGTCTACACATGTCATGCAAGCACACCCCGGACACTTCAAACAAATTTCGTGATATCGGCTTCTATTCCCGGTGTACGTAACACCAGAACAAAAGCTCTAAACTTTTAACATCCCGGTTGTAGCGCTGAGGGTTAATTCATAAAAAGAATCAAAGTTCAACATATACATATAGTGTTAGTATAGTACATTAGGTACCCAGTAGGGGGTACCAACAAGTGTGTACGCAGTTCAATCGGTACCGGCGCGTGACGAGTCTGCGCATGCGCACTGCACTGTCGCGTCCTGCCTACGCCTGGCCTGTGGCATAAGGGACAACACCTCGTCCAATAATAATAACAACATCTGTATGTAAGCTACAGAGAATTCCCAGATAATATAGCTCTAAGCTCTTGTGCCAACGTAGAAATGCATCCTTAAAGCCTATACCAACACTTGCAGCCCTACAATGTTTCCATGGCGCATTTACCTTGACGGTGTTATAAAAAATAATATTTAAGACAAATACCATTCACAGACTTACTGCCTCATCACGATATCTCCGAAACTATAAACGCTACAATTTTGAAATTCGCCAAGTAGCTTTTTTACACAACGTAGACGCGCGCTAAGAAAGGGTTTTCTGAATTTCGAAATTGAATCCCTAAAGTGAAAATGTTTATTCATTATTACAGGCTCTTCTGACTGACTGACATATCAAGGTGCATTATAAGCTTGAACTAGAATTTCAAATTCAGATCACATGTATAACGAAGCACTAAATTGATCACCACTAAGGGGGCGAAATAGACAAAAGCCTTTTATGGACAAACCACTTGAGCTACAACGTTGAAATTTGAATTACAGATCCATTTGACGGTTATGCCATGCTAGTAGATGTGACGATGTTATGTGAAGTCCGCTACAAGCGTGTGACATGCGCCAAGCTCGGGATCGTGTCGGTAACGTCTGTGGACTTCCATTACAGCCCCGAGGCACGCGGAGCCACCCCGCCCGAGCTGCGACCCCACCCCGACCCTCACACAGACTATGTAGCACAACTGAGACACAGAGCATACAACGGTAATCATGAACCGACATTTGAAATTGGAATTTCCAGCCTTCCAACAGAAATCACTCTAAAATTGCTGGTGTCGTTTTAATACTACGTTGTCATAGGAAACACCTACATCTTAATGAATTTATCGTTTGGGTCAATAGGAAAAAGTTAATAGCACGAAATAGTCTTCTTTTTGTAAGAGACCAGACCGAAAGGAGCCTGGGCAACTTAGGTACAAAAGAGAAACCATCCTTAAGATATCTGCGTTGCAGATGGTTCCTCGAAAATAGCTAAGGTTTTGATGCAAATGTAAACAGTAAAAGGTCACATGCAAATGCCCGGCTTGAAATTTCTGAATCTGAATCAGGGAAGAAATCTATTGATTCTGCAGCTGCAGCTTCGCCATCTGTGGAGTTTCCATGCGGATGACTTTAATAATTTCAAACTAATATACCAAGTTCTGGCGCTGCAAGTTTCCAAGCAAACTGATAGTCAACTAACCTACGAAGTAGTGTGAAGTTTCAGGTTATTGGCTTCCATGTAGATGGCAGGAACAGCGCCTGCTTTAAGATACCTGATTTACAGTCGCAGTTTTTTTGGAGTCGAGTGATTTTGTCTGTTCTAAATGTACCTTGTTCTATAGGGCAGCACTCTGTTACCAACTTCATTGGGATCAAGTCGATTACTGTACGTAATCGTACACCCTCGCCACTTCGGGAGCACTCCACTTCTCGGCGACACAACGGACGATCTACCCTACGAAACCACCAATCACAACCCTAAGTCGACCTCCCGCGCCTCCCGCTGATATACGACCGGACTATGTGCGAGGGTGGAAGCTCCATCCGCAGGGAGCTCGACGTAAACTGGTCGGGTCGATTGGGTCATACGACCTTTTGCTTGGGAGCGAATCAATTTCCATTTGGGCGCCTCACGCTCCGCTTCCCCCACCGGCTTGAGGTGGAAAAACGTCCTTTTCACCACCGCGATAAAGTACAGTTCGGCGGAGCAGTGATTTCGGTGATTTTCCACGGTTATTTGTTGGGGCAATACGTGATTTGCGGCCATGATTGTAGGGTTCAATTTAGTTAAAATATGTTTGGTGTTTCTGCGGCATGAGAGATGCTACTATATATTTTTGTGGATGAATTTTGAGTAGGATTCTGTGGCGATAATCCGCGCGACAACTGACGCGAGCGGCGCGCCAGCCGCAAGGCGTGCCGGCAACTTTAGATGAAACTTTTAGAGCTAGAGAGAGAACACACGATGTACCTCTTGAAATAACTGTTTAGAATGCTGACTTCTACAGGGATTAACTACTTAATACAATTGAAGCGACTGTCCAAACGCTGTGAGGTCAAGTCTGCCGCAGTCTGGCACCTTCTATACATTTCTGGTGAATTTACGTAACTACCAATTCCACCTAAAGATAAATAATCAAACTACTATCAAACGAAGATAAAAACCTAACAAATTAAGACTTCTGGGTTAGCGGCCTTGTTGTCAGTTACCTCATGTCAAGTGCAGCATATTATGTATGATGTAGACGCCCGATGAAGCGTCACTGTCCTACCCGCGACCGTCACGGCGACAGCCCGCCACCCCCCACTTAGAGCCACTTACAGCCCAACACGAAATCATATTTACCCTCGCTCACCAAACACCATTATCCTCCAAACAAAAAGGGAAACGGCGGCGGTCGACGAAAATACTTTTGTTTTTACGTGCCGGAGGGTTCCGTTACGACTGCTTTGTGCGGACAAATTCTCTCATTACACGAGAATACACGAGGATACACCGACCCGCGGAGCAGGAGCCAACGCCAGATATATTTATATGTTTGTGATCATATACGTATACTAAAACTGTATTGACGGTATTGAGCTTATTCCGGCGCGTGCCGTGTCTCACGGCAGCTCGCGTTAACGTCATTCTAGAGTTGTAATCTACGTTTCTCATTAGTTTTTCTTTTATTGGTTGAATGAAACCTTACTACTACTTGTTTATCTCTAGACCCATGGTTACTGCACTGCGGAGTGTAAAAATTAACGCGTTCAAAAATACATAAAACCCAACTACAATTGCCTTAAAAACCCTTACTCACCCTTAGAGGTAGAATGATCTGGGTTTTGTTGATTTTCTCAAAAAGCGCTCAATCAATTTCGATAAAAACAAAAAAGAATTATCAAAATTTGTTCACAATTGGCGGAGTTATGGCATAACATAAAAAGTCATACAGTCGAATTCAGAACCTCCTCCTTTTTTGGAATTGAAAATTATCCTGAAGAACAAAAGCTTACTAGACGAAGCAACAACCTACAAAGTGACTTTTCTAATAGAGTGCCTTACTAATAAACTAATTGATTCATTCGGAACACCAGTATGATCTAGCTACTCGTATCGCTCCGGCCGTCTGCCGTGGAAACAATGCAACTTGCAATGCAATCATTAGGTGCAAACATTCTTGGAACGGCAAACAAACGTCTATCAGACTTCAACCGAAACGGAACCCTAAGCACCATCTCGATGTGACTAACAACCTTACGGCGGCGCGGGGAAGTTGCTCCGCTTAGTGGTTCATTCCACCCCTCTTCCACCTCCCCGTGGGTGGAACGGAGGGGTGGATTTTTATATCGCCGCCGACGATCCGCGGGATAAGGACATCCGTGCTATTTTATACGGTTATCCGGACGTGTAGGGGAACCACGGCTCTAGAGCTGGATTAAGGTTTATTTTCTGTTTGCGAGACAGTTGGCGGCAGTTGGAATATGTACGTACGAGTATGTATGTTTTACTCAATAGCTGGAATGAAAATTGACGGATCTATTCGGATCCTAGTTTGAAATCATTTTTCTAATACTCACCTCTCTTGATTCTTATGTCATAAACGGCTGTCTTATCTTCTTTACTAGTGTAAAACGGTCTTTACACGTACATCTCTCTGACTCTCGTCTAGTTGATTAAATATCGACCACTATATCCGACCTACAATGTGCACCTTTTTCCAAGACAGCAATAATAAATAACCCATTCATTACATAGCTGTAACGTCTCTGTATACGTGCTCCACCGCAGACATCTTGTGACGGAGTGACGACCGCGGCGGCGCGCGGCGGCTTCCCGCGCTCGCTCGGCCCTCGACACTTTATTACCTACCCGCATTACCGCGTATTACTTATACGACGCTCGTTTGCTAAGGGTAGCGTTTTTCGGCGAGCACTTGGAACACTCTTCAGAGATATATCCTCGTCTTTTTTCTTTTTCGCGGGACATACCAAAATCAATTACGGGTTGTGCTTACTTAGATATTTTGAAAGCTAGATCACAAAAACAAATTATTATTCCCGTTGGTTCTTTAAAGTTTGAACGCCCCGTGACAGCTGGTATATCAACTAAGCATTTAAAGTTTATCGTCACCGAAAATTTCCCAGTGAAGAGAATTCGTAACCCGTAACGATCTGAACCATAGTTCTTCAGAAAATTAGCAATGTCATTTAACAAAGGCTGGAAAAAAAGAATCGAGCGCCGTAACACACTATGTTTTAACGACACAGCCACAAATGGCTAACCTCCTAAAGGCAGACATAGCAACAGCAAAGTATGAGACTGTTCCTGGATAGAGAGAGAGAGGATATGATAAGCTCGAGGTCTATTGCGTGCGGATGGCCCTTGCTACTGTGGTCGATATGGTGGAATTGTAAACCTACAAAAAATAGGACCACGAATGTACCAAAGTTTGATTTATCGAAGAATTCCTATTGTGTAACTTTCTGCAGACCTTCACCCCGGTGTGTGAAGTGTAAATGTGGAAGTGTGGAAAATGACTAGTTTTTGCCGAACCCTTAGGTCGAGGATGTAACGTCTATTAATACTGATTTAGATCTGTCTACGAGGGTTGAATCTCGAGAGCTGCGTCTTAGATTAATGGCCGTCCCATTCATCGAGGTTTTGGAGCAAAAATTTGGTATAGTTAACGCTTTTGAGAAGCTTTGAAATAACAAATTTCAGACGTAAACAGCTCATCAAGTAATTAAATGAGAGGCACAAACAAAGTACCCACCTGCCGAATCCCCCCACCCCACGGCTTTGATAAAATATCTTAACAATACCAATATTCAGAGGAACGTTTCAAACGGAGTAATTCAATACGAATGAACGAAACACAAAAGGCATTTTCATATTAGCAAAATAGAAATCCTTTCACAAAAGACAACCTCGGAAATAACGTTCTACTGTAATAAAGCTTTGAAGACAATTCATAAATTCCACGAGTCGTCGCGACGCTCCCTGAGAGGGTATTAATATGGAGATGTCACGGAAACCAATCGCGAGGAATATCGGAGGAACGGGGTAGCCAAGGGAAATATAAATTAATATCGCAAATCTAGGGCACACAGATATAACAGGATGTACTGGAGAATCGGGAACAATAACAGCATTTATTACAACTCACTAAATTAATCGTCCGAAGCACTGAACGCAATCAACATCGGTTCAGTAACATTCGCTTACGCTACTCGTAGATTTGATAGTTTCGTATGTACACCACCAATTCCTTTCAGCTGACATTTTGGAACTCTACAATCGCTACCGTGATGCATGCATGATCGGTTGTGGTCATCCATGGGTTCATGTATATTTCTAAATGTTTTGGAGATAGTTCCTGAAGGTTGCTTTCTATTGCTAGTTAATATCAAACTCTCATATCATTCTTTTTCAGGTTATTACAGATTTTAACGTCCATAATATTGTTCGTAGATCTTAGTTCGCAGATGTTACTAGTAAAATAATGTGAGTCATGATACTGCGACATTTTACGTAAGTTAGTTAGTATATTTTGTAGTAAGGTGCGTTGTTAATGATAATACGAGGAATATATTGGCTCAAATATCACCGCATAAAATTAAAATTACATTATTCACAAGGAATTGTCCGTAGCTTCTTTCGGTGAGAAAAATGTGATCGACTTCAGGGGTAGCTATAAAAATAATTGACGAACGAAAGTACATTATCATCATCAGCCGGGGAACTGAACCAAATTGAAATGGTACCACCAAGAATCAGAAGAAGACCAAAAGAATCATCCAAATCGGTTCACCCAGTCAAAAGTCCTGAGGTAACAAACATAAAAAAACATACCCGTCCAACTGAGAACCTCTTTTGAAGTCGTTTGATGAACTTTACTAATCTCGGTTTACTATTAATAATTTAAGATAAAAGTTGTATCCATAGTGTTTGCCTGCCTAGCGACAGTATTCAATACTTATTCATTGAGCTCTAATTGACGAGGCCCACACCCCGGGGCCCGGGGGCCCGCACTCAGCACCCGCACTCGTCTAGATGTTCGACGCCCGCCCACTCGACGACTGGAACACACGCCAACCGTTGCCACTGACAGCTAAATAACTATTGTTTGCTGAAACGGGGACAGATATTACAGCGCAACAACGTATGGGTTACGAAGAGACTGGAGCAAAGTCGGGAGGCATTGGAAGACTTTAGACGTTGGACGGGTAACGAAAGAAAACAGCTCACTTCTAATGACATAGGATACATACATAAAAGACAATTCAGATCATTACATAAGTGGTAAAGAATTGTCACATCAAATGAATGACTTTAATATAATACAGAGCTAGATGTTAGTATTAACAGATCTTTGCAGAGATTAGAAGTTTCCGATTCGAATTTATTCGAATATAAAACCACACCGCCGCTGTAAACCCTGACAGAAGATAACAAACAGAATAGGCATTAATGAGGACATTCGTCTACCCCGACAGACCGAATAATCTAATCAACATTTTCATTCCATAACCTTACGCCAACCAACCCTGCTAGGGGGACGAACTTCGACCGCCGCACCGCGCCCCACACAAAGTTACACACCCGCCAACGCAGTGGGAACACTCAACAACTCTCCATATTAACGAACGGGGTTACAACTACGGTGGTCCGTTGTCGGAGTACGACAGACAGCACATGTCGACCCTCATCGCTTGCCGCACACTAGCCCAGCCTCAACTTGTTGGCATCAGGGTACACATATAAATTACAGCGGCAGATACCGTCGGCGGGTAATTGGCGGGACGGTGGGGCGCGACAAATCTGACGGCCATTTCCGGCCGGATCCCGTTACACCCCTGCCGGCTGTCTCCCGCTCCCACACCCCCTCACCCCCAGGTTAGTGGTGCGAGGTATTCGCGGAAGCTGTTTTGTAATTACTTGTTTTCTCGCGTTCTCGGGTGTGGCGCAAGGTTGTGTATGTTGGGGGAGGCTCGGAATTTGATGTCTGCGTGCATTTGCAATAGAAAACCCAAGACAAGTTTCTGTTTACTTTTCTCTAGGAACAGTAACATTTCACTGTAGCACAGAGGTAACAATTGCACCGCGCTGGGTCCGAGTGATAGACTTGAGCCCAGGAAAGGCAGCAGATGGCTTCAGCTGCAACTGTCTCATGATCGGAGCCAGCAATCTGACAGATCAGATGAGTTGTTCAGTTATTGTTCAGTTGTTCAGTTATTGTTCGAGCTTTTCGTTTTGATAAAAGCCGCCGCCGTTTCCCAGCGAAATCCTGTACCTTGACCCGCAGTGTAGCCAGCGCGTCGCCGGCCCGGCTGCGCGCGCATCTCGGTAGGGTGGCCACGCCGCCGCGCCGGCAGTACCCACAAGGACTGCAATACTCGAATCTTCACGGTTGTTGAACTGCGCCTCATGTGTAAGTGATTCATTTAGGGTACTCCGATGGACAGGGCCGTCCTTGAGGGTATGGCTTATAATCCATCTTTCTTGTCTTCCTCCAGACGAAATTCAACATACTCTTGGATACAGATACAACATACGCTTGGCAGGCGGATCAGAGATCGCAGTAACATGTCAGTGTCACAACATGTGGACACTATTGCCTGACTGATTTTGTTATAAAGCCGAAACCACAAGACTGCGTATTCATGCGTCTGACTGAATTTCTTGTGGGTCAAGGAACGGCCTTAACACTGCTATAATAGTCATGGATGGGACAGAGCAAACTTTTTGTTCAAACTTTTTACTATAGGTAACAAAAAAGTGAATCAGTCTAGTGTCACATCACGTCACACGCTCGTACTAAACATTTGACTTTGGAGAAGAAAGTTCTTCAACAAATATAAAGCTACGAGTATTAGCGACTCGCCCCGGCTTCGCACGGGTGGACATAATTTTTTTTAAACAATTTGGGATAAACGTAGAGTAAGTGTATCTTTATGCAAGAAAAAAACCCATCTAATTGTAAATCATTCTCAAATCCACTTGAACACATACACAAAATTTAATCAAAATAGCCTATGTTAAACAGGGATAATGTAGCATTCTAATGACGAAAGAATTTCTAAAATCGGTGCGGTAGTTTTTGAGTTTATTCGTTTCAAACGTACAAGTCTTTCCTCTTTATAGTATTAACTGTCAGTTGTATTTGGTATGTCCTGCTGTATGTACTGTTTGGTCCTGTGACGTCACCCTCGCTGCAGTCATCCATCACGGCGTCACTCCACCTCTGATCTCGGAGCCCTCTCATCGCTAACAATTAACTGCGCACTAATTCACGACACCCCCCGCACCCCCGACCCGATCAGGACGGATTATACGCAGATGTATATACACGATTTTAAGACTTTAAGCTGTGTTTTTTTAATAATGGCTTTAACCAGTGGTTATCTAGCCAATGACGAGTAAAATTAGGTGAACAAATTTTGAGGTTATAAACTATGCCGAAGCCTTCAGCTTTCTCAATAAAATGTATAATGTGTACATTTTGTCGCTTGTTTTGGATTCTTGGCGAGAACTTCAAAGGCCAGCCTTGGTTTCAACATTATTCGAAAGAATCCATATGCCGAATATACTCGACATGGTAAACTTTTCGGATCGCGTCGAAACCATCGCAAGTTTGCGTAATTGATACTATAACACCGTCCATGACACTTTTTCCACTATATCACACCATTATATCACAAAAACACACATAACAGTATTATTCAATTAACAAAATTGCAATGAACCACCATTTTTCCAGTTCGCGCCAAGAACCCTGTGTTTATTTAAACATATAAAATAACATATATCAAGCGCAAGTGAGGCCATTTTGCGTTCTTTTTTAAATTCTTACAATAACTAACGAACCACGAACTCGTCTGCGTGGACTTCAGAATGTATCCTACGGGGAATATTTATTTGATCGGGATAAATATCCTTTTGCCAGTCTTTCAACTATACCTATGCAAAAAATAAAGTCATTCTGAACACGTAAAGCGACGGGGAGGAAAGACAAACAAAAATGTCTGAAACACAAGTAAATGCATTCAAAAAGAACTGGAGACCGACTTCAACTGCCCTAAAAATCTACTTTTACTAAGGCAAAATTTAAGATTTATATCGTTTTCTCATGGATGCCGTTGTCAGAACTGGACCAAAAATGGTACCACACGGAAAGCACCACCTTTCAAATAAAAAAAGAATCATCCAAATCGGTTCACCCAGTCAAAAGTGAGGTCCCAAACATTAAAAAACATACCCGTCGAATTGATAACCTCCTCCTTTTTTGAAGACGGTTAAAATATATTACAGATTTAGATTTCGTAAATGTTTTCCCGTTGTATAACTTCTGCAGTCCTCGCACTACTGCTACTACACTACAGAATTTTGAATAAAGACATATTTTCTTACAATACTACATTGATGCATACCTGCAGCCTGCTGGAAGTACGGCGCCCCGACGTTCATCATCGGGTTGGGCGCTCGGTACTCCATCACACTACACTGCACACCACATCCACACAAACCACAACTGCACTGACTGCCTCCACGTTTGACCAGCGGACACACATTGTTCAAGTCATGTCACTTGTCAGTTATTAAAGGTTTATACAACTTGACGTCACATTTTTAATGCTGAAAATGGTTAATTGATGAAATGCTATGACTTGGTGATCATCATTATACGGAATATCGAATAAACATATCGATGTAAGTATTGTATACATATTACAAGTAAATGCGTTCAAAAAGAACTGGAATCCGACTTCAATTGCTTTTTACTGAGGCAAATTTAAGGTTTATATCGTTTTCTCATGGTTGCCGTTGTCAGAACTGGACCAAATTGAAATGGGACCACACGGAAAGCACCACCTTTGAAATAAAAACAGAATCATCCAAATCGGTTCACCCAGTCAAAAGTTCTGAGGTGACAAACATTTTAAAAAATACCCGTCAAATTGATGACCTCCTGCTTTTTTGAAGACGGTTAAAAATGGGCTCTAAACTATCTACGCTTTTTCTGGAAGGCTGTTCTGCATACAACAGTATGGTACCTTTTTAACCTTAATAAGTAGGTATCCGGTCAATATTTTTACCTCTACAAAATCTGAGTAATTATATCTGATGTCCTAACAAATATTTAATGTTCCGATACAATTTAACGTTTTGCGGTAATGCATACAGCGTCCAGCTCGCACAAGTATTACAACATTGTTTTCCAATTCATTTAACAGATACATAACCCGTTGCTAAATCATTTCGTGAACCACCCTTCCTTGTCAGTCCAGTCCATACGTGATTGTGCTCCTTCAAAGCATCACATGCCTGCGGCTGCCGCACCACTGATTCACCGACACTGTCTAAACAAGGAGCTTTCTACTTCAATCAGTATGTTGAGTGTATAATTGAATATGTATGTTAAAGAAAAGCGTGATGAAGCGTGGTACCTCCACATCGGTAAGTCTTAAGGCTGGACGAATTTCGGTTTCAATTTTAACGAGCAAACGTTGATCTATTTGACGATTTAGAGGACCACGAACGCAGAAACGTTGCGTTGCGCGAATTTGAATAAGCCGTCCCGTTTTTATTCAAAATTTTAATTACGCCTAACCTTGCCGCCTGCAGAAACATCAAAAATTTACAAATTACGTACTGTAATAATTCCGTGAGTTAATTTAAAAACGTCACCCGCCTGTAAGGGATGAACTGTTCCTGGAAATTCGCTAATAAAGCCGATCCACTTTGTTGGCTTCCACGAAATGCTTCAGTGTGAGCTCTCGGTGTTATCTACAGGGAAGTGTTTGAGCGATTTACTGATACATTATTTGTATCTGCGTATCGCATCTGTTATACACATATTATTTTGGTAGGTACTAGTCGTAATTAGATGGTAGTTTAACAACTCTTTGAACCATGTTCCACAGACGGCTTTTTGAATTTGTTACATCGAAAGCGCCGTGGATGAGATCCTGGTGACTTGTAACACAGGTTTTAACACTATAATATGTGAAAAATGCAATATTATTTTTAAGAACTTTCTGTATAGAGCAATGAACAAATTTATTATTATTGTTAGTATCTAAAGGTTGCTTAGTGTCACCCACGAGAAGTGTGGAGTACTAATCAACTCTGCGCGCGTCAGCAGCACCATAGCACAGGCCATAGTGTACACGCGTGCGCAGTATACTTTACTAACACCTGTGAATATATTTTCATGAGCATGCAGGTTTATTCGCGATGTTTTCTTTCACCGAAAAGCCAGTAATGAGTTGTAATATTCGTACATAAACCAAAATAACTAAATGGAGCTCATTAATACGAGCCAGCATCGAACAAAAAGACATCGATTGTTCCCTTCCTATGCGCTTGTTGCAATATTTTCAAATGTTAACATGTAATCACACTACAATAATCTTAACACAACCCCCACTGTACAAATGAAGGCGGCAGCGCCGTCCTCGATACATCAGCGTGTGTTGTCCAAGTGGGAGAGATGGGGGGAATTGATCGTTCATGGGAGTGAGGGAGGAGGGATGACGAACGCTCCGTAGCAAATTAACAAACAGTCCGCCGCGGGCACGCACCTCGACATTAAACCAGCTATCGAGCTAGCTGACCAAAGCAAACTTTTATATATAACAGGCTTCCCCCTAAGTGACTGATAGACACCCTAACAACAACCAGAATATACCACTTAGACAAAAAGCTTGAAATTGTAAGCATTGATCCATTTGAGACTTTTGGAAATTACGGGAATTAAATGATTATTGGGATGAAAATATATGAATAGCTATTCATTTTCAAACCACTCGAGCTGGCTGGAACCTTGAAATATCGACCAATTTAAAATTTTCCAAAGCCACTGCGGTATTTCTGGTGACCTGCCAGTAAACAATAACCGTATATGTCGAAGGTAACAAATCCCCGCAAACTGGATTCAGTAGTGTATTTACAAGCTCAAGTAGCGAAGCGGAGGCGGGCAGATCGTAACAAAGTGTCCGTATCCTCGGTGGCGAGGTGGAACCCGGATTATTGCAGATGTAATATACGGATCGACGATAATTGGGAAAATACGACGGTTTAAATAAACACCGTTATACCGCAGCGTTCTGACCTTGTATTATACGGGTTCGTTATTCAAATCGAGACAGAGAGAAACGCAAGAGAAGAGAAATTGATAAGCTCAACTTTGGTATATACAATTAAGGTGGACCGAAATTTGTCCTCTGCAGAGCCTGTCTTTAACTCCCTCAAACTTTTGGCACCAGGAATATTAAAGGTTCGTTATTTCAGAGACGAAAACGACAAGACGAGAGGAAGGAAATTCATGAAATCAAATCCCGTGGACAAATTAAATGCGATCCAAAGTTTACCCCCTGGAGCAGGCCGACGACTGGCAACGACGATGAAACTTCGAAAAACAATCAATTAAAAAACACGCGGGGAGCAGAAGAAATTTAAAATGAAGATTAAGGTACGCCGAATGACATCAAAATAGGACAGTTTAAAGACGTTGAAGCGTACAAAGTGGAAGGGACAATAAACAGAGTCGTCTGTGGAGCTAACGAGACAGAACAGCGGGCGCCGCGCCGCTCTCTCATTCATAATTTATTAAAGCAAACTCCGGTAATAGTCGGGCCGGGGGCCGGGTACGCGTAATTATCACTAGACTACTGCTTATTAACTCAAATAAATGTAGCTGTCGACCCGTGTAAACTATGATGTTGGGGAGACTCATGTCCGATAGCGGACCCATGCAAGCAATGATAACAACAATTATTCATTTAGCATGGTAATATTAAGAGTTGGAAGTGTCAGAGGATAGAGGCATAAACATGGTACAATATGACCAAAGAATTGTTAGGGAAAACAGGAGAAGAATGGAAGCCTTACATTCATATTCAGTTAAATTACTTTGTCAAATCGTTAACGTAAATTATCAGTATTGTTGCCGAGATCGGAAAGTGAGGAATTTGTGTATGACTCAAATCAGTAAACATAAAAGAATACTTTGCTAGCGTATAAGGACAATAAAATTTGGATCCTCTTTCGTGAAGAGTTTATATAAGTGAAGCAAAATACTACCAAAATAAGCAGTCGTAAATAAGTTGAGAAGATTCCCAGCGAATCAACTTGTAGATTCATTAGGTCTTTATCGGGTGAGACGAAACTAACACTTTTCCGTACAAATAAGGACGTAAATATAACAAAAACATAGTACGTATGAGTATGTATGTATCTGAACTCAGACTTTGTTATGAGCCCAGGTGCGTCCGAGCCCAGTCTATTTACATAGCAATCAAGTGAGCAAATCTCGAAATCGATTCCCATATGTCCTCCGGGGAGAGAGACAATAGACAGCGTATACCAATGTACCGGACTAAATCCATACTGACTTCCTACAACCTATTGAATTTATTTGATTGTTTGTGTAGTGTCTGGGATTGTCAAAACTTTTGGGACGAACGAAAACAAGCAGTTATGTAGTCAGAAGATGTAGAACAATACTTTATATTTTGGGGATGGGGATGGAGAAAATAATACTAGATTCCTCAATCTTTGATTCTTTGATTGAGTCTGTAATGGGTTGGACTGGGCGACGCTGTAGGATAAAACGTGCCCACAGGCTCACATAGAAACTTCAAGGTGGCGCTGGTGGAAGTATGACATTTTTGCATGCTATCAACTCCGGTATAGCTAGACAGGTGGATACAAAAATTTATCTTTATGTATATGAAAGTGTTTGTATGTACGTCATTGGATCTGGCTGAAAATCACCTCCAACCAAGCTCGTATTTCCTTTAGATGAAACTCTTGGATCTGTTCTGTCTGATATTGAATAGTTTGAGTTTCGTTCTATCACCAAGTAAACATTCCTAGTTTTGGGACAATGCAGCTGTCCTAGGAGTCAACAATCGTGTGGTAAACAGAGCATCATGGTTGTCGCCGCAGGCAGGCGTCCAGTTGAGGCTAATACATACATTATTAAAACATAAACCGCGCGAGCGACTGTGGCCAACGAGCGGGGCCGTCACCTATGCCGGCCGACACGGTGATTGTCTTTGTTCTCTTTGTATTTTATCTAACAGCTGCGGAAGGAGGGTTGTGGTTTTATGGAATTATAAACCTGTATGTTTTGACCGCAGTCGGCCGTGGCTGTCCCTGCGTGGGATTACCTTCTGTATATTCGAATCGATGTTTCAAATTTCAAGGTCCTAATATGTGGTTTGCCTTTTTCATCCCGTTAGGGGTGGCATTTCTAAAAATTCTTTCTGCGTGCCTATACCATTAAACCTACATCAATGTTCAAAATGTTAAGTACCAAACCTAAGCGGTTTGTGGTAGTCAATCAGTCAGTCAGTGAAACCACTGAAGCCTTGTACTTATATACAGATGTTAGAACTGATTAGTTCGGTAAATATCTACGTGAGGACCGCGTGTTAGCCTGTTAGTAAAGCTACCGACTGCGAAACAAAACTTTATTTACTATTTGTTTGTACTCCCTTCTAACTTTCAAACTTCTGTTACATCTATTTCTAAGTTATTTGTTAAATTATTGACCATTTTATGTGAAAAAACATCTACATTTACTAGGCATAAGTTTTATATCCCGACTTCACTCTTCGCTCTTCTGACCAAAAGATAATGAGTAATTTCTCAACAACAATATTTTTACGCTGATGTTCGAGTTTAGGCAAACGTGTTTTCATACAATGACGGCTTTAAAACTGTTTCCGCAGACTTAAGTTTATGTACTATATAGCCCGCATCTTGGATCAACATCATAAGCATTGAAGCCGTAAAAATCCCAAGCCATAAAGTTTATTGTAAAGGATCCCTTAATCCTACAGAGTTCAGTTTTAGAGACGGTTTCTACTAATACTAAATCGATATGATGCCTTAAAAGGTTTTAAACGAAAAATATAGTACGCAATACAGTGGTTTAATTAAAAACCACAAACTTGTCACTACTTCAAAACAATACAGTTTCATTAATCCTTTCAACGGAACCGCCGCAAACACTCACTATTATCGAAACACACAAATCCCAAATCCAGAAAACTATCGACATATAAACACTTGCACGATATATCGACGTATTGTATCGATGTACATCACTAACATGATGTCGCGAGCCGTACGGACGTCCGCACCGCGCGACGGTCGAACTCTGACTGGCACATACATACGAGCGTCTGTTTATCACGCATGCGCGGCTAAAGTCAGAGCTATCGCAAGGTAATAAAAACTCTGCGGGTAGATTGTAAGGGTGTTAGTTGAGTGTCACGAGGGATGGACACCTGTATACGGTGATTACATTCATGCGGTATTCAGCTCGTGTTTGTTGTTCATGGATCCGCGAGTATTGTGGGGCTCTCTTCGGGTTTTATATGGCTTTGCTTAGGAAACAGAAAATTATTATCGTCATAGCAATGGTTCGGTTACAGAATGTGTATAAATATGTGGAGTAAAGTGCAAGAAAACCTTGTTTTTTGACGTGTTCATTAATTTATTGGAAACTCTTACGTCGTTGTGCCTACCTAGGGTTATTTTCGAGCGTTGATTTCTCCAAGTGGTATTAAGTATCAAGATCTTATTGAGACCAGAAATTGCCCTGACAATTGTTCGACTAGAGAGGAGATACAGTACTCCTAATAATCGGACATATAATCAGTCTTTGTTCCTTTCAGCAATCAGAAAATGAGACTTCAACACCTGAGTTCCAACCTTCTTAATCCTTGTTGAAACGTTTAGTTTCTTCATTTCAGTCAATGAGAAGATTGGCGGTGTTAAATCTTCACTTAGATGAAATTAAAGAGATTCTACATTTATAATAGGCACTGGTAATTTCTCAGCCGGATTCTGTGATTTCGTTATCTATCATTAAAGTCGAAACCAGAATTTCACGGAGTAGTTTGCAGTGTGTGTAGAAAAAAATTACGTAATTTTGAATAATGAGATCCATGACACTATTTCGTTTAATGTAGACTTGGTAAATAAAATTATGTCACTATCAGCACCAAATTATAAGAGCTGTGGCAGCATTAGTGTCCGATGTACTGTGACAGTACTCCGTTAAATTATGGCGTCGACTTTAAACAAACGTATACCATCATTGACTACGTTGTCACTGAATATCAGGCGGACGGCAAGTCAATTATTTCAAAGAGCTTTTTCAGTTAGCAAATTCGTTTAAACTATAATTTTTTAACGCTATCGCTAGCGACTGTCGAAGGCAGTGGTAATTATACAGTGCAGCAATGTACGACACAGCGACAGCGCCACAGTTCCACTGATGGCGGCGGCAGTGGAGGAACGGAAGTCCGCCCTGCAACGTCATCCAGCGCTTCCACCTCGGTGCACTAATAAAAATGAGATTTCCAACCGTGGGCGGGGGGTTGAGGGGGCGAGGGGGTGCAGCGACGATCTGCAACGTGATTAGATCGTCGACGGGCGGCAAGTTGATCTATACAGACCAGTAATTAGAAATATAAAGTGGAAAACATTTATAAAAGACTAGCTCATGGCAGCGGCTTCGTCTGTGTGGATTTCAGAATTAACTACTAACTCACGAAAACTACTTATTCCATCCAAAACTCCCTAAACAAAATGAAATCATTCGACTTTTAGTTACGGCGTGATGAAAACAAACTCATTTTAGCATATATGTATAATAGTATGGATGGTTGATGACATTTTCAATACTAATAGTTGCTAGTTGTCAAAAAATCCTCTCTCGACAGAGATTATGTGAAAAGTTAAACAGTTCAAGCAAAGATTTTCCTGTACCCCTAGGGGTAAAATATTGTTAAAAGTTGTATATCCCTTGTAGTTTGAAACTTCGATCCACTAGACGATTTATAGAACAACTAAGGAATTTCCTGGCGAGTAAAGCGTGAGTCCACCAACTAAGTACCAAAAAAAGAGATTTGACATTCGGGAAAAAAACAAGAAAAATATATCGATAAAAGCGCCTCCATGTTTGTGCAGTGTCGCGTCAGGATATTAATAGCTGCGCCGAGGTGAGGTATGGACATGTGGCGCGCGCGCAGGTTACGACCAACGCAGCAGCTCTTCAATCGTACTGTAAATCATGGTTTTAACGAGTCCCGGCGGGAACAACGTATGAGTAATCGACCGCTTCCTGTGTTAAGTGTTTTTGAAGACAATGTGTGTGTGTTCTACTTATAATCGTAATATCTTGAATACAAGTATCTATTATCGACTTCATTCAGCCGGGTAGCCCACTGCTGGACATAGGTCTCCGACATGGCGTGCCACAATGACCGGGTCCAAGATACTTGCATCCATCGACTCCTGATACATTAATTATCGACTTCCTTGCCTATCGCAGTTTTAAAACGAACCTCTTTACACAATACGCTTGCATTAATCTTACATTTTACATGATTATCATTAATACACAGAAGCCTCATGTTAATGACGCATACGTACCAGACACGTAATCTAACAGTACACTTCAACACATTAAAAACATAAAAAAATGATAAAAAAGTTTGCCCTATTTTGAAGCGTATATTAAAACCGAAATAAAAACGTCGTAGGGCAGAACCATCAACTCAAACTACAAAAATAACATTTTAATAACGGAACCAGTAAATCATTTATATAGCTACTATACAGAGGTCTGTCGACGCGACATTTTTGTGTCGCTCGAGCGTCACCCCCGCGACAAATACGTGCGCCGCTACGGAATCAAACACCCTCCCTCTGTATGCGGCAAGAGGTCACATAGCTACAAGGTGAAGATTAATTACTATCGATATCGATAAAAATTAAATCGCTACTAAACGACTAAATTGAGCCGTCTGCGGTGGTACGGACACGTAATGACGCGATCACCTGACCTCATGATCAGAAAAGTGAGATACATCGAAACTAAGCCCGGAGGACGAGGAAGACCCCGAATCACATGGAAGATAAGAACCTCAAGGAAGCCCAAGTCAACAAAGAGACGACCCAGGTCCAAGCTGCCTGGAGACCGACCCCAAATAAAAGGGGAAAGGGCCAGCCAAAGAAGAAGAATAAACGACTAAATTTGATAAAAGCGAATTTTACTACGTACAAAAAGAAAGTATAGCTTATAGAGGTAGGTAAAGGTCAAAGGTGTATGGTATACTTATACAATGAGCTTTTGTTTGATTTATCGAACACAAGTAGAGGTTACAACGATTGGTTACAACTGTCTGTGATAATTATTTTTATTTTATTAGGAAAACCAACAGCCACACTTACATGCAAATAAAAAAACTAAGGTAGTATCCGTGAGCCAATTAAAGGTTCTCACTATTATTTGACTATGTTAGACCACAAAATGATTGAATTAATTACAAAACAGCTAACGATGCTTTATTATTGAAGCTGTCGAACCAAGTTTAACTGTTTTGTGAGAGTAGAAGAGGATTGCAGGATGATTAGTAAATCCATCAAAATATTCAAGTAATCTACTATATTTATCGAGAATCTTGCTTTCATAATAGAAAAAATATCGAGGACGAGGACGCATCGATAGCTAGTCGATTTTTAAAAATCTCTCGATACCATCCCATCACTAGGCACGTTTAACAAAACAACCCGTGACCATGTCCCGGCTACCGTGTCAAGCTAGTCGGTGGTACAGCGCGGAATGTGTAACTCCACCCTTATGCGTAGAGGCATACGAGCCGATGCGGCGGCAGCACGGTTTCTATACCAAGTTCCCGGTGTATCAGTGCTAGCAGCGGTTGTCAAATGTTGCGACGAGCAGTCATTGGTGGCTTGAGGATCACATCTAACTTAAGCATGCTGCATTAATTGACTAGTTGACACCAAATTACCTTTTACAAACACCAGACATAATTTTTTTGAAATGTTTACAAGACAAATTGTAAGGTTTCTAATTATTGTATACAAACCTGGTATTTTCGCGGCATTCTTTGTACAAGGGTGTATACAACGGGTTAAAAAATATATTTCTTTAACAAGAAATTCAAGATCATAAAATGCGTAAGATGAAGTTACTCGAATGATAAAAAGTTTATTAGATTTCGTATTAGGGTTACGTACAAACAGTGTGACGAACGAGACCCTGTTACTGTGACAGATTGTAGTCGTTTGTGCTGTCTTACGTACTCAGGCTTGAGTCTATCGCAAGATACGTCAAACGTCAATCTTTTGTGAACACATTGTTTCATGTGTTGAATTTATCAAAAAGCCAGCATAGCAAACAATACCAAATAAACAAAAATCCATGTTTAAAGTTATAAAATACAGTTTGACAACGAGTCGCCGAGTATAACCCCAGCAGCACATGACATCACACTCCCAGCCCTACATGCACATAGATATACGTAAACATCGACGTGTCACTTCGCTCGCGGGAGCGGGCGGCGCGCACGGGCGCCGGTACTCACCGCTGCTGCGGGGAGCATGCGCAGTGATGCTCCGCAGAGACACACGACTTGCAGACCTGGCGGTGTCTATAAACCAATCACTACGTTTGGGCTTACCTGCAACAAAAAACAAATGCCATTGAATAATGATCGCAATGAAACAATTGTACATGTCGAATAATAAAGAAGTTTAGACTCAAAAACCAGGGTATCCTAGCTTGGGAGACAGGGGACAAAAACATGGCGATCATAAAACATCCTTTATATTTTTGTCGCTAACATATTAGTGGGTAATCGTTCATTTTCTGAAAGAATAATTAACTCTAAGCTATGAGCGCGTCAGTTAAATAGTAAAACTAAATTGAAAATTAAAAACATGTGTTAATTTCAAGTGACATGTAATCCTATTGGCATGTAGTTGTGTAATATTGACATGTGACGAGAGTTATTAAATATATTGATTATGATTATTTTTCCAAACAACACACACATATTCGTCATTTTAAACTACTATATCTTACATCAGTGCCCCCCTGGTAAACCTCGTGTTTCACACACACACACACACACATACATACATACATACATACATACATACATACACAAAGTTTCTTTATAAACAAAAATATCCTAAATTACACTGCACTATTTTGCAGCAGATATTAATATCACCCCCAAATTTTATTGGTTAGGTTAGTCGCACCGCTATCATAGGAACACAGATATATCCTAGTTTCCTAATTTAGGGAAACAGTCACTCGCTCAGTTGATAATGTTGATGCCTTGGTAGTTACTGAAATGGCTTACAAATCAACTATTTTGCTTTTGAATAAATAAATATAAACTGTGTTTCTTGTGTGTGTGTCTTCAGACATGTCTACTGGAATATGTGCTCTACTAGCGCACTTGGTCTGTGGAGCGGACGCGACGTCCGTTGTCACGCTGTACGGAGATCAATGGCAGGGGGCGGCTTGTTTAATGGCAGATTATTTAAAACACATATAATTGGTTTAAGGTGATTAGCATGCCATTAGAATTATCCGCCATGATAATTTAATGTCTTCTTGTTACATAATTACTAGTCAAATTCTAAAGAATTACTATAGGATCAAGGGCAAAAATATGTACCCAGTTTCTTACCAAGACATAAATCTATAATTGTTATTTCCTTCGACAGAATGCACAAGAAAAAGTGTGTACATGTTTTTACATTTGACTGAACAATAAATTCTATATTAAGCACTTTACCTCCCGTTATAACAGAAAAAGATTCAAAATTACTATTTTAAATCCCAATTGTAAAAACAGTATACTTCTATATTTCTATTTTTGACTGTCATTCTTTTTAACGTGAATTTTGTGTAAGCTGTGTATACCTATAATTAATTAATATTTTTAGTAATTCGTTATGTAAGTTTGTATTTTGTATGCATTTGGAATGTAACTTGTTGGTGTCTCTAAATAAATAACAGTAATAGTAAAATCTTCATTTAATTCCGCCCAACTCGCTCAGCGGTTGACAGGACTTACAGTTTAACCCATTGTATACTATTTCAAATTTACACAAATTATACGTATTTTATAACGAACGGAAGCTATTAAAAAACAAACGGGATGTGTTTTTACATAACAAAGGATTAAGTAAAGCATCTTTTTATAATCACTATAAATCCCATGGCCTTCATCTCACCTGATTGTGAGTGACGATAAAGCCGCAGGTCGGAAGCGTGCTCGCCCAGAAGCCTCGATTTAATGAGGCACTGCCGGCAATAGTCAGCTGTGTAAATTATTATGTATTACCAAAAAGAAGACAGGGATTTTCTTACTTTCAATATGTACAGAGTTTTAACACAATTGACATTTGGCTGTATTTGACAGAGAATGAACCGCCAACCAAGGAGTCATTGTTACGTTATGTCTATTAAGATTTACAAGGTATGTTAGAGAACTGACGAGAATCTTTCTCGAGGGTAAATTGCGTGATTGGATATTAGAAAAAAATTGGTTGTCTGTAAAGTCGGACGATAATTTTTATGTCATAACGTCATAAGAAAAGCTGCGTCACAAGCCGAACGCATAGGCATAGGTATCTTCTGTATCGCTTGTTCCTCGCTCTCGCTTGCACGCTCGGCTCAGGCGGAACGTGACACTTTTTCGTGCGTGCATACGGCGTTCATCGATTATGTATCAAGTATGGTATAGCGTATACAAATAATTTGTTTAAATTAAACCATGCTGTTAAAATGTAATAAAACTGTATAAAAAATCATATATGCCATGTTAGAATGAAAATCTTTATAGATGATGTTGAACAGCGCCATCTAGTTATTTTTGGTGAAACTTCAAGTGACAATGTTGTCATGAAACACCTATATATAACTAAATCAAAACTGTAATTTTGCAAATGCAACCGTTTGCATAGAGTTGGTGCGGTGAGTATAAACTTGTAGAAAGTATCTCCGCCTGCGTTACCTCGCTCGCATCCGTAGTGTAGTGTTAGAGATCTCCTGGTGGTACATAGGTACATACAAGCATACATTATTTATTAACAAGCGCGCCGCCCCGACTCACTGGAATTATTCATCTGCTCCGTCGAGCTGCATGCGACTAGATAGTGTCGTGGACGATTTTATCGATAAAAACGGTATCGTGTCAAGAGTTGCCTATTTACCGACATAGATAGAATCCAACAATTAAAGTTCAATTTTGAAAATGTTTTTTTTTTGGCCAATAACATTTTGAAAATAGTAAAAAAAATCGCCACGCGCGGTATTCGGACCATTAGCTTCGGAATTTGTTCACCATTATAAGTACCGTCAGATAGCGTTGGCATAGCCTTCGCCTCGGACTGCCGAGAGACGCAGATTCAAATATCGAATCAAATTTAACCTTATGAAATCATGCCCGAAGCTATCTACAATGGAGGTTCATATCTTAAGCAACTATTTATGATGAGGTCAGATCACGTCATCATCCCCTCATGGAAATCCCGTTGGACACCGCGGTATATATATAACAAACATTGCATATGATTATCACAGCTCGTGCTTTTATAACCCAACGTATCGATAAAATCGATCTGTTTCTTTTACGTATAGTTTTATGTGAGTTATTTACATGTAAGTTATTCGATACCATACTACGTGTGCTTGTGTTCTATCGTATAGTATCGACGTCAGCGCCTCACTACGGCTGGGGTGGCGGGCGTACAAAGTTGCCTCGTGATTAGCAGCCGCGCGCCCGTCGCCCGTCGCCCGCCGCCCTACACACATATATCGATAGGAAGCGGAGACAGAAATAGTGATGTGACAACAGCACCAACAGTACGAGATTATGATGTTGGAAACTAAGTTATACGTGTCATGTAATATGCACTAGAATACCGTGTAGCGTATATTTCATAATTAATATCAGTTTAATGTTATTTGTATTAGATATATACATGTGTCTAATCTGGACATTGAAAGGATTCTCTAAATGACTGAATACATTACATTGATGATGTAGAAGTATGACTAAGCAAGGAGTTTTTAAGGGCAAACCACTTGGACTAGAAATTTAAAAGGTCCAACACCCCTTTTAAACCTCCTCAGTAGGCCTATCGATACTCGATTTGGTTGGTGGTAGGGCATCATCTATGTCCTTCTAGCTAGCTACCACCATGTTACCTAATTTTACCGGCAAACATCCGTGTTAGTAAGTAGCACTGTTGTGTTCCGGTGTGAAAGGTAGCAGAGCCAGCGCTTAGTTAAGATTCGTGCTGCTTCTGAGTGAGCACGCAGCCAAGGGACTGTCATTTCGAAGTGCAAACCACTACGTCTTGCAATGACCTATGTAATTTGTAATATGCAGTATGTAGATGCAGTGCGACCGCTGGTGGGGTACAAGTGTCCGTGGTGTAGGCTCATCACATCTCCTCGTGTTCTATCATCTGTGGTACCGCGGCACGGTTGAGGAGCAGCTGGTGTATTGTGTAACGTAATCCGTGGTGGCGCCGGCACCGCGCCGCGTCGCGGGTACGAGCCGCATTAAATAAACTGATCCACCGCGGCCCGCCCCGCCCCGCCGGCCCGCGCCCGCGGTACACAACCTGACACAGCTGTTACCACACGCTCCCATTACATTTTCACTGAGTTTTCGTCGTGTTACCAAGTCTCTGTGACATCTCTCTGACAGAGGATTAATAAAAATTATTCCTCTATTTTCCGCTCGCTCTGCAGTCTGCACCCTTCACACAAAGTGAGTTTTCATATTTACCATTTAGCAGCACCATGGCAAATTTGGCCAAAAAATTATAGGCAAATTTGCTCCAGTGTGATAAGACGTATTTAAATCGAAGAGGCGGCGTAGTTTATCTTCCTGCTAGACCAAGAGCCTAGACCCAACGCAACTAGCAACTTGAAAAGCAACCAGCGACACAAACAAGGCGCTAGGTTAGCAGATGCTACTCGGCTAGTGTCTGAGGCAAGTATTGGTTACAGATGCGGGAAAGGCTATAGACAACTTGGTGACATTAAGAAAAATACTTCAGCAAGTAAGGATATGCAGGTTCAGAAAAAAGGCTTCTTTGAACAGAGTCTCTGTTTATATGCAAACTTACGATGAACACGATCTGCGCAACATCAAGCTACGGACTGCTCTCTACAACATTAGTGAGGACGTGGCAACAAACCAAACTCAAATCTACATTTCTGTCCTGATCATATATTCATAATCATCAACCGGGAAACATCAACTGCTGAACATAGGCTTTCTCTATAGTAAGCCACAAATGACGCTGCTGGCAGAATTCCTGAACGATATAGGTATACAGGATACTTGTACAAAATGTAAGAGTGACGTTGATACAACGTTCCGCAGTGTAGTTCTTGAGGAACAGGTTGCAAATAAGTATAGTATATATAGATATCCCCGCGCGAGGTCGGTGGTAGGAGGGTCGCGTCGTGCGTGCCGTGTAATCTGTACAGTGGAGGGCAGCGCGAGCCCCGCCGCCATGGTCGCATTGACGACGCGCGTGCGCACTGGGCACGACGCGTCCACTGTACCACGACACAACACGGCACTGTTCTTTACCTGTTTAAGTATGCTCATAATGATACAGTTGGGGATCTATTAAATCAACGCGTACCACGGTAGACCAAACCGTCATGTCACGTGAGATTGTGGGCACAGAGTGTTAGGTCGATTGGAGAAAATTGACAGGTGGTAATATATTGATGTGCAACAATACGTCACAGATCTGTTGAAACTTGTTTTATACTTGTAGTTCTAGCTGGGACAGATTAAGTTGCATTTGTTCTACCATATATCAAGTAGAAGTTTCAACGACTTCTGTCTGAAGACTCTCAAAGTTTGTCGTTCGTGTTTTATCAACAACGTATCAGTTTACCCTCCGCATATTGCACCTACGTTTTAGGTTTACTAGCTTAATTATAACTTGCCGTTTGAGTGTACTCAAGCCAAATTTGATGGCACCTGATAGCAAACGTCAATAAAGCCGTAGTGTGTATGAATGTATGCCAAGGTTGCCGTGCCGTGTCGCGTGCTACAATGTCGACGGGCAGTGGCCGCGGCCGACCCGTGGATTAAGCGCTCGTAAAAGGGGGGTAGCAAGCAATAACGTCTTGATGTACGACGGTGCCCTCCTCCGACTCGAGTCGACTCGCTGAGAGATATCAGAGGCACATATATTATTATGCTACTACAGTTCTAGCAGCTAGCTTGACCTTTGAATAGTCTTTGTTTCAATAATAAATAATGAGTTAAACTGATTAACAGAAGAAGAAAACGTTACACGATCAAACCGTATGCCATGGAACAGACTCTATGGCACACAAGATAAAAGGAAAAGTTTTGATTTGCTATATTAACTCCACTTGATAGACATTTAACTGACATCTGTTTTGTTGAAGAGCTACATAAATTATTCTAGGTTAGGTCCCTGGTAGAAGAGTCAACAGTTCCGTCGGTGCCCAAACATGATTACATCACACGTTATCCACTCGATCCCATGACTCACAACAACTGACTAAATAGAGCAGCAGATTACATGGAGAAAAATTGCATCAATTGCTCAATATATCTCACACTGAAACCCCCGACCCTGCAAGCCCCCTCTCCAGTACCGTCGCGTCGGCGGGCTGACTCCGTCCCCCAGCAGAACAAACAAGTCAACGGGCGCGTCACCGAGACAAATAACCCTCGGAGTCGAGCCACGCATGCGCGTAGCCAAGTGCCAACAGGTTTGCGGCACAGCGGTAGACGTACAATTTCACATTATATCACCGGGGAACTGTTATCGTCACCCCACCACAACTCAGCCACCACCTGAACCAGAATCAACGGTGGTACTCGATTAACTTCACTAAGATAGGAGGTCCAAGAAGTAATGGCTGCGGCCACGTTAGCCAAAGTAGTTGTAGAATTCAACATTCAAGTCATGTTGAATTCTACAACTACTTCCTACATTTATTTTATTGGCGTCCAATGTGGGGCTAGTAATAATTCGTCTATTTCATCTGTGTAACTTTTTAATTAATGAGGAGTCTGTAAAGACTTCAAGAATTAGAATATAAAAAAGAGACAACTGTTTAACCCTTTGAGAAGCTGTCAGTTGAATAGACGCAAATTGGCGCCCACCACGGGACCGACATGAAACCTTTCATATTCCGACAATAAAATAGAAAAGCAAATGGATACCCGCGCGAAATCGGAAAGTCATCTTATAATGAAACAGCGGCTTTCTACGGTGCTTCACTGCGACAAAACTGAAGTACTATTATATCGAGCTACATTATAGCGCGCGATGGAAACGAACTTTAGCTATCCTTCTGTTAGCAAGGCAACGGTGTACAGCTGAGTAGAATGTCGGTAGATGAACTCGCGTTTAGGAAATCCTCGCTCACTTTGACAAACAGAACAAACAACCTTGCAAGCAACTTAAAAATAAGGCACACTGATCTTAATTTTCTGTTAGGATGACAAGGTGTGTTTTATTTGTCTAAGTGTGTCAGTATGTGATGAGAGAGAGCGTACACTGCGAGAATTTTTACTTACGAGATGTAACGAGACATTATCGCACTGATCCCAAACCAAAATAAATCAAGACAGTAACGGTTGACTACCCGCAATTAATTATTAATGATTATGTAATGGTATCAGAAGGTATACTATATATAGCGTGTATCTCACGGGCGGCATGTGCGCGGGTGGGTAGTTGCACAAACTTGTCTGCTAACGAGTCGGGCGCGACCCCGGTGCTCACTGCTCGATGTTCATTTGTTATAATGTACTGTACGTGTTGAATGTGCTGAGATCTTTGTAGGTCGAGCTTTGTAATTATACTGACGCTCTGGATTTGATCATGGTATCTTTTCACCCGACTTCAAAAAAGGAGGTTCTCAATTTGGCGCGTATGTTTTTTTATGTATGTTACGCGATAACTCCGCCAATAGTGAACCGATTTTGATAATTCTTTTTTTGTTTGATACAGAATACATCGAAGGTGGTCCCATGTAAATCTTATCGAAATTGATTCAGCGCTTTCTGAGAAAATCAACAAAAACCAAATATGTACCCAGATAATTCTACCTCTAAGGGCAGTTGAAGTCGGTTTTTAGTTCTTTTTGAACGCGTTAATTATTACCTCTAGTAATAAAAGTTCCTTTTTACATTTCTCATTCGGATCATGGTCATGCATCACATATTACATGTTGTTGTTAATTCATAATTCTAAACACTACAACTATAATTATAACTATATCATCTAATTTAACAATCGCAATTTTTAATACGATTCTGCCTTCGAAACTGTGAATGACATGTCCAAATCTGAGCAGGGACACAGATCATAAGCTATGATTTTTTTCTACAAAAGGTCATCAATAAGGAATCGCGTAAGAACGACATCAATATTTATACATGTGTTATATTTTTGCAGTTAAGGCGAGTAGAAGAGTACGACTTCGAGTCACTAAACGGCGGTCCGCAAACTTCTACCGTTTAAAATAAGTTATAAAAGGCCAAGATGTGAATAAACTGGCCTAGCGACTGTACTACACGTATATCCTTGTTGCTACACATCAGTTCACGGAGAGGTCGTAAGGAGTTGCAAAGTTACGCCACAAGTAAACAAATTTTCACAGTTCTAAGGACTCGGTAATTTTCTACGAAATAACTTTGTAGACGTTTTGCAACGCATTCATTGCCTAAGGTTGTCACGGGGTCTCACATGTACATAAACAAATACATAACGATTCTATAACGATCTACAAAGTGAGCCCGTGCACTACCAGTGAAGTATCCCGCAAGCACAGTGGTCAATTATGAACTGTAGGTTCCTGTAATAAATGAGTGTCACAACGTGTAACAAATGAAAAAATAACAAATATTGTAAATATCTGCTTACACGTAATATTTTTGCATGACTTTGGACATATTCGACTGACATAAGACTATCCTTTAATCTAAGAATGCTGCCATGTACGACGAGGGAACTAGAGAGAGGGTCTGGTACCCATGTCATCCTTCTTCAAGAAATTATCTGAAGATAAACAAGAACATAGCTTCAGATGCATCACTAAAGACAAAGCGCATAGCTGCCTAGGTTCCTGCGGTAGTAGAGAAAGCTAACTGTCTCGCTATACACGTCACTGAGGTCAGTTAATGTACGTAAACACAACCCTCTTGCACCGATACACTAACTACCTACAACTTGCCATTACAATCAGCAATGGTTACAGCAAATCCCGTCTTGGCAAGACAGTCTCGTGGCGTGCCTCGTTAATGTCAACTACAGGAGCTGTAAAGCACTGAACCATGTGTCCCTGTACCCCCGCGTCGACAATTCTCACAACATTACATCACCCACTCTCTTCTATCTCGAAATAATAAAGCTCGCGGCTCGTAAACGAGGTGGTGCGTCGTCGGCACATTACGTGGCGAGCGGTGGAGCGCTCACAGGTAATAAGATCATTGTAATGACAGCTTTTAAAAGAGTTGCTTCTTAGTTCCACCATCAGATACTCGTCACAAAGTGTATCAGACTTGTCTAAACAAACAAAATGAGCCAAAGCTCAAAACTTTTCTAGTATCCCTGAAGAGTTCCATTTTATACGTCTTGCCTTCTTCATCAGTCCCTTGTCATCAAGCGTATCTCTTGTTAGGCATTTGATTCGTGAAACCAAACCGGACCGAACACGAAGTCAGAGACATCTCGTTTGAAGAGATCCTCTCTCCACCTACTGTCTGCAGTGGTAGATCAGCTCGATGGTACTTAAATTATTGTATTGTCAAGCTAATTACAAGTGGACGTAATATAAATCACTTCGCTGTTACATGTGACAGAGGATTACCTGCGTCGGGAAAACCACTGCGTGACGAGAACAATGATGGGGACAGAAGAACCTAAAAGAGATCAAGTAAGACTACCGACCATATGAATAGGATTAAACAAAGATATGAAATTATATTTGATATGAGCTTGAGAATGCAGTGAAAGGACACGAGGATCCTTCCACCAAATTCACAGCTACAAATGTTTTAACATCGTATTGTAACATTTGCAGATATCCTCTACTTCGGTCAACATGGCTGAGTGTTTGAAAACCAATGTCTCTTGGATACACTCAGATATTCTTACAAACGCAGTCAAATGTGACATAAATTTATACACAACAAATAATCGCAACAAACAATATATTTTTGGAAAGGTGTATGACTGGAAATATCTCATAAAAATGTTAGGATTCCATTCCGATAAACTTTTAAAACTAGATTGATAAATCAAATTGATTTAATCAGAAATATCTTAGTATCTTGAATTAAATACACAGGCAGTCCGGATTTCCTTCACAACATATTTTCGCGATGGCCCAGTAGACAGCAAATGGAAACAAAGCGAGTCACCCTCGGGCAGATAGTAAGTAGGTCGTAAACACACGTAGCGGGCACGTAAATACTGCGGGGAGGGGGCGGACGCGGCGCAGGCTGAATAGTAATTCTGTGGGGGGACGCCACAGATGTACGACTCGCTCCACTAAATAAACAAAGACTTGCTGAGAAGCTCACAAAGTCTTCCGAATTCTTCTCCTTTACCTCGTCAGGTAACAGTATATTAACGGACGTGTCTGTAAGCCGCACGTAACTGATGATGGTGCATGCCAGTGCACCAGCTAGGTATGGACGTCCTAAAGCTCAAGGATCGCCTTCAATAATTTATTGTGTAAGTAGGTTTCACAGCTGTCAAGAATGCAGACTTGGATAATTTGGTGAATAACTTGCACACAACATAAGCCAAAAGTTTGTAGTTGACCAACTAGCACAAAAACACAGGAAAATAGGGCAACTCATGTGTAGTGGACCAGTTCTTTTTTAGTAGCGCCATTGTACACGTGTGCGGCAGCAGTGCGGTACAAGTTTCCTCAGATTGTTTTTCTTCAACACAGTAGTAAGCATCAAGTACCAACTACAAAATGGTAGACTACCGGTCATGGACGGAAAAATTACCAAGAGTCCATAGCTAACAAGGAAGTAAAAACAAGTAGTTCCACGTAGTTTGACGGCCGCAAACAAGCTGCAGCGCGGACAGAGTACAAAGGGAGCACCGACAATCGCCATCTCGTCGAGTGCACTCGTCTGCGTCGCGGACAAAGAGCCGCGGCACTTCGCCACTTGGCTCTGCATACAGCCGAGCGCGGGCGCGGGCGCGGGCACAGGGGAAATACGACGGGTTTTGCAACAACAGCATATCGTCCGCCAGTACATTATGGAGATGGATTTAGAGCATTAGTCTTCAGCTTTATCGTCACCTTGGATACTATTGGGTGGATACGAGATATCCTTGCAGTCTTCAGAACTAATTATAGCGACAGTTAGCCAAAAAATGATGTCTGAAATACGTATCTTAAAATAGACAAAATCCAGCTGATTCTTTCTCACAAGAAAGTTTTGGATTTCGATCAAGTGATAACCAAAGCCGTGGGTTACACCTAGTATTCGACGCAGCAAACAAAACCAATTATCTAGAGCTGACACTCAGATACAACAATGCAATATCGATGAAAGTAACTTCTGTCATTTTTAAAAGTGGTTCCACTGCGGGCGCCAATACGTAGACCGCGCCGCGCCGCCCTCCTCCCGTGCGGTGCAGTCTACAGGCAACACCCGCCCGCCTCGACTCGACCGACGGTTGCGTAACAGATCGAAACTGGAACTTTGCCGCGAGCTGCGCCGTCTGTGCACAGAGGCAGCGCTCGCATTGAACAGACAAAAAAAGAATATTTGGAGCTGGCTGAAATGAAAATACGAGTAGGCTAGGGTGGCTAGGCAAATCTAGCGCATTTTGGAGCGATGAATTCAGCTCCGTCGTGACAAGAGAGCATGCACCGCAATGTACAAATCAGCGCAAAAAAACGTGGTTCGCTCGCTTCTCTTCGCGCGTCCGCTCCCGACACCGGGCTATATTTGCGCCATTATGATGCACGTGACAAATTCAAGGCTGTATTTCACACGGTGATAACGTAAATTTGTTCTGATTTCTTAATTGTTTATAGTGCTTCAATTTCGTCAGTCAGCTAACTCACTCCGATCCACTGAGTAACGGTAGAACCATAATTAAGTTCGCTACAAAACTCTCGCGATTTCTCCATTGGCTTTGTCCACTGCTTATACTAATTACGACATGAAGCAGAATAATGAACATTTAATCAGTAAACAATTGAAAAGTGAAACATGTAATGTACATGGGCTGTGATTAACCACCGAAGTGTACAAATGCTGCAGCCTGTACTAGATTGCTGGACAGTGCTGGGTCTAGTATCTTCACAAAGACATATAAATAAGTGTCTCATGCTATTCGTACGTCAGTATTTCGTGACTTGTTTCCTATCCTTAAAGGATTTGTGTTTTATTTTCACCCAGAAGACGCGTTATAATGGAACGCTGGATCTGATACCTTTCATATAATCATCAAATCAAATGTCATCCATAGAGAGAGCATACACCTGTCGCACAGGGCTTCCCCTATGACAGACTGTATGGCTATACTATTGTTACTCAATAGGCTAGTTGACTAAATTTGAAAACTTGGTTAATTATATACTTTAATCTATATTATATCCCCAAAAAGCTATATTTTAAAGAAAAAGCAAAATTTACATTACGTATTTTGTATTTAAAAAAAGCAATTTATATTTCCCTCGAAAACGCTGAATAGTGTCATGGCGTCTTGAATGACGTCACAGCTCGCGAAATAACCTGCTCTGTGGTATGAAAACGTCAACAACAACAATGATGTTTTGCGAGGCGTGACGTCACACTTTCTTGCGCCGCGTTCTTCGTGTTCGTTGTCACGTGACCTAATGCCTATTTTTTTCGAATCCATTTTCTAAAAATATTAATAATCTTTAACTTTTTTGAGACATATACTAGTTTTTTCTTATCTTCGTCTCCTCATTTATAATTAGAAACTATAAACCAAGCAATTTGTTATTAGTGGACACAAGCCTATTGTTTTATCCAATAAATATTTTTGTATTTTGCATATCGGCACATATAAATGTCATTAACACGTTTGTCTGCCGGCAGACTTAGGTAACATATTGGTAGCTAGCCCTGCCACCAACCATAGCTACGAGTATGTCTCAGCCGCAGCAGTACCTACTGCTATGTTGAATGTGCCAAGTTAACCATCTCTGATTCAGAGTACGTTTCGTTCAACAATGTCGTACTCGTACTAACAAGCAACTGTTTCACAGATCTCGTGGAACGATCCTCGCCGTAGCAACACGGAAACTAGATTACGAACGATCGCAGTGCGCGCGGGGCGAGTGCTCCACGCTCAACTAATATCCTGCCGACAGACTCAATACATGTTACTACAACGATTGTGGGGGGTCCCAGAACTACTGTTGCAACGCAGGGAGATTGTAGTGTAGTGGATTGGTAATGGGTGTAGATATATATACTTTTTAAAGGTGACTCTTCTACACAAGCAAATCATCGAAAGAGGGGCTGGTCAAGATAACCACGTTTCGTGGCGGATGACCGCGGCTTAATAGTGGTCACATGGAAACAAAGGATTGTATCATTTGATCTATTCCTAAGACACCCTGTCGCACAGTTGCCGTTTATCTCACCTAATGGTAAGTGACGATAAGGCCGTTTGGATGTAAAGCATGCTCACCTAGAAGCCTCGTGAATACGACTGTCTGTATGAATTTTCATTTACACAACAGCGATATTAGCGCTGCTATTTTGTGGCACATCCCCTACCGAGTATCAGAGATGTTCGCACGGGAATCAAACTTGCGACCTCCGGTGTGCGAGTACAACTCTGTAGTCACTGATTATTCTGATCTGAAACCTGACAATACGGAGCAACCGTATTGTATACCTCGATGATTACGATGGAAAATAACACAAGCAACGCACTCATAATAATTTGATATAATTGCTATTATAAACAACGCATGCGTTGCGTAGATACAAGAGCATCTGTCTCACGTCGCACGGTACGTGTGACAGAGAGGAAGCAGCCTAAGAGCGGCATGTGTTTAACTTGATTATCTATACAGGTTAGACAATGAATTGTACGTACCCACTTTAGTACCTTGTCCACATTCACTCTTTCTTCTTCCTATACAGTGTGTTGACGGTAATGTCAATTAAAGGAGAATATGTCATTGGAAAATTCGTACATATTTTTACATTTAAGTATACCTACATTAGAGTTTATGAAGCCTACCTACATGTGGTTCTATAGAAACCTCAGAGGCACTATATGTGCACGGAACTCTGAAAACAAACAATCCAGTAATTAAAACGCTTCCCTTACAAATTACCAAGCGATGGCGAATCGCAATAATACAAAATCAATCGGTCCCACTCTGGGCGCCAGTTAACGAAATCCGCATAATCCCGGGTCTCTGGCAAATTGTTTCCCGGACCGAGTGAAAAAATACAAGTACATTCAATCGGTGTCTATTGTCTATAAGCTAGGGCGGGCGGGTGAGCCTGTGGTGCCAGAGGCAGCGAGATGCTTACTGCGAAGAATTTCAAATCAGAAATCTAACTTATAAGAACTCAAATAAGTTAATCCAGAAGACACCATTATAAGTGGTCAAATACAGAAGACACCATTATAAGTGGTCAAATACAGAAGACACTATTATCAATGATCAAATACAGAAGACAGTATGTGTTCTGTGCTCGAAACGTAAACAGCTATCGTCAATTTCTCTGAATAAATTAAATTTTAAGAGGTAAATACCATTTTAACAGAGTGTTAACTAATGCTATTCAAATCATTATTGTTCAGTGCATACAGTGATTGTAACAGTTTTATCAAATAATATTAAATTAATAGTGAAAATCAAATAAACAGTTTTTAAAACACCAGTTTCAAAAGTCTTTGATCAAAACGCGTAAGCGCCGCCGATACGAGGGCGCTTACGACATTCTTGCCGAGAACAAAGTTTGTCAGTGGATACAGTTCTGAAAGCGCTGAGTTTACATTTGCTTACTAGACGGCCTTTCTTTGTGCAGCGCTGCAACGGCGATTACAAACAGCAATTACAATATTTTCTACGATGTCGGTATCTCCTGTAACGTCTAACGTAAACAAGAATCGTGGCGGAAACCCTTCTCGCAACAATAACGCTCCGCACTGCTCGTGTCTTTCTGTTGATAGCATTAGAGAGCTGTTTAGAGAGGAGATTGGGAATGCCCTACACACGATACGTGCTGAAAATAAAACGCAGTTAGAAAAAATGAAAGAAGTAATCATGGGGTTCGAAGAAACTATATCTTTCTTCAACAAGTCATTTGAAGATATGAAGACGGTGTGCGACAGCCAACGCGAGGAAGTTGCTACTTTACGCAAAGAAAACGAAGCCCTTCGTTCATCTCTTGGCGAATTTTCAGCACGGTTTCGTCAGTTAGACCAACAATTACGTTCATCCAATGTTGAAATTCAGTGTGTTCCTGAGCACAGGAGTGAAAATCTACTGAAGACAATACAACAGCTAAGCCAAGTAGTAAAGCGACCTGTGCAGGATCATGAGGTGCACTATTGCTCCAGAATTGCTAAACTCTCGGCCACCAGCACGCGTCCGCGGTCGATTCTTGTAAAGTTTGCCAGCCCTCGAGTTCGAGACGAGTTCCTGGCCGCCACCATAAAGTTTAACAAGGATCACCCATCAGACAGGCTCAACACCAGCCACATAGGTGTCGGCGGTAACAATAAAGTGCCTGTTTTCGTAGCGGAACATTTGACCCCGGAAAACAAGGCCCTTCATTCAGCCACTCGTATGAAAGCGAAGAAGGAGCTTGGGTACAAGTATGTATGGGTGCGCGACGGTCGCATTTTTGTTAGGAAGTCTGATGATTCTAATTATGTACACATTAGAGATATGGACACATTAAACAAATTATCGTAATTTAATTATTAGTTTTTGGTCGTGTTTTGGGACTGACCTAATTAAGCTTATAATGTGTGATTTGAGTATTTATTATCAGAATGTTAGAGGTCTAAGAACGAAGACAACTGATTTATTTAACAATGTAGTTTGTAATAGTTATGATATTGTAATCTTATCGGAAACTTGGTTGAATGGCAGTGTCTTCGACTCGGAACTTTTTGACGATCGATACATAGTTTATAGGAGAGACCGCGAATGTAGTGGCTTTCATTGCAATAAAGATGGTGGGGGGGTTCTGATTGCAGTCTCTAGGAGGTTTAAATCTTCCCGTGTAATCAATTTTCAATCAAAATGTGAAGATGTTTGGGTTAAAGTGACAATAACTACAAAAAATGGTAAAAATAAAGACATAACCATATGTGGAGTCTACTTGCCGCCACCTATACAAAAACACATTTTGAAACATTTTATAGACAATGTTAATAGAATCATGGATTCTGATGCTCCTAATTTAGTTATTGTTGGTGATTTCAATATGAGTGGCATATCATGGAATAAAACGTCACATACTGAATATTTAAGTGCTACCACCAACAGCTTGTATGGTACGATGCTTACAGATTTTATGTCTTTGAATGCTCTTCGTCAATTCAATAATGTAATTAATTGTAAGGGAAATATTTTGGACCTTGTCCTAAGTCATGAAGATATTTTCGACATTAAAGAATCTAAGGACCCACTTTCCAACATAGACAGCTACCATCCTCCTATAACATTTACAGTTACGTGCTCTGAATACGAGCCTCTATCACCCAACGTCGATGAGTATCGGTTTTGTTTCTTTAAGGCAGACTATGTACTCATCGTTGAGAACCTTAATGATACTCCCTGGACGGACATTTTTTCACCCTGTAATGATGTTGATGAAATGATAACGGTGTTTTATAATGTTTTACGAGAAATCATTATCAAACATGTACCGAAAACTAAAATTAACTGTAACATTAAACACCCGCCTTGGTTCACTAAAAGTCTCATAAAGTTAATTAATGAGAGATACAAGTATCGAATGAAGCTAAAGAAATATAACAACAATCCCCGAGACAAACTTTGCCTTGATACTCTAACAACTAGAGTAACTACACTACAGGCTAAATGTTATAAAAAATATATATCACGCTTAGAACAGAGTTTAAAATCGAATCCAAAATTACTGTGGACTTTTGTCAAAAACAAAAAGAGAGCTAAAAGCAACTACCCAGCGCGCATGACTCTCAACAACAACACTGCTACTAGAGGGCCCGACATATGTCAACTGTTTGCAACCAATTTCTCATCCGTTTACAATACAACTACTACATCTTCTAACATGCATACTATACAATCTTGCTCACAAACAAACGATGTCTTAAATTCAGTAACATTTAACATTGATACAGTTTATCAAGCTTTAAAAAGACTTGACCACTTTAAGGGTGCCGGATCTGATGGGATACCCTCAATATTTGCAGTTAGGTGTGCACCGGCTCTTGCTTACCCACTAACGGTATTATTCAATACATCCTAGAGTAGTGGTAGATTTCCCACATATTGGAAGACTGCTTTAGTCATACCTTTGTTCAAGGGAGGAGAAGAACATTGCGTAAAAAATTACCGTCCTATATCTATACTTCCAGTATTTGCCAAAGTCTTCGAAAAGTTACTTTATCCTATACTGTCTTCTTTCTTCAAGCAAATCATGTTTCCCTCTCAACATGGCTTCATGCAGGCAAGATCGACTACTACTAACTTAGTTGAATTTGTTCATGACCTGAGTCTAGCTGTCGATTCAAAGTCTACAGTAGACGTTATCTACACAGATTTCAGTAAAGCTTTCGATAAAGTCTTACATGTAATTCTTCTTCATAAGCTTCGAGCTGTAGGCATAGCTGGTAGTCTATTGGACTGGTGTCAAAACTACCTGGAAGGCCGTCACTCTCGTGTTGTTGTTGGGGGTTTTACCTCTAGCCTTTTTTTAGTTCGTTCAGGCGTTCCGCAAGGATCCCACTTAGGTCCATTGCTCTTTAATATCTTCATAAATGACATAAATAATTGTTTTCATAATTCCAAACCATATTTATTTGCAGATGACCTAAAATTTTTTAAATCTATTAATACTCTAAACGATTCTATCAAATTGCAAGAAGACATTCAACGGCTTGTAGATTGGTGTGAGCTGAATGGTATGAATCTGAATGTCGAAAAATGCTTTCACATTCAATTCACTAGGAAAAAAACTATTAACAATTATAATAATAATTATATGATCAACGATGCTTCTTTAAAAAAAGTTGAGCAAATTAGAGATTTGGGCGTTATACTCGATTATAAACTACAATTCAATGTACATATTGATACTATTGTCACAAAAGCTTTTAAAAACCTTGGGTTTATTCTGCGTAATTGCAGAAATTTTAAAAGATCAAATACCAAAATTTTATTATTTAATGCTCTTGTCCGCTCTGGACTTGAGTACTGCAGCGTAGTTTGGAACCCTCATTACGATGTTTATATTAAGCGGTTGGAAAGTGTACAAAAAAGATTTATGTGGCACATGACTTACGGTTGTCACATGGCGAAAAAACTTCCGAGATATAAAGATCGTTTAGATTACTACAAAATGGATTCTTTAGCTAACAGAAGACACTTGCTCGACATCACTTTTCTGTGGAAATTAGTGAATGGTGTTACAGATTCGCCCTCGCTATTAAATAAAATAAATTTCCATATCCCGACCAGACTACCACGTCTTGGCAAAAACGTACTATTTACTGAATTCTTTGCAAGATCGAATCTGGGACAGTATTCACCATTGAACCGTCTAATGAGACAATACAACAAGATTGTAAAGAGCAAAGAGATAGATATAGATATTTTTGATGACGGCATCGATAGGTTTAAAAACTCTGTTAGGCGTGCCTACGGTCTGTAATTGGAGGCACGCTTTTTAAATGTTATTTTAATATTAAAATTCAGATGCTTTTTTTGTGTAAGCCGTAGTTGCCTGTAATTGCGGCAGCATTTAGAACTGAATTTGTGTGTATGTGTGTGTAATTGCTTTGAATGATGTATGCTGCGTTGGCAACCTATAAAATAAAATAAAATAAAATAAATAAATAAAGACGTCATTATAGGTAGTCAACTACAGAAAACTATATCATAAGTGGTGAAACCCATACAATGATATTGTAAGTAGTCAAATCCATAAAATGCCCTTATAAGTGGCCAAATCCAGAAGACGAAAATAAGTGGTAAATGCCATATCTCAAATAATTCGGAGCAGCAGTGGATGACGAAAGAAATGGCGGTAAATCAATGTGTTCTTATATCATTATCCCATAACAGAGCTTAAGGAGGGGCTTGAATTTGTTGTTAATTGTAGCTATACATATAAACCGTCCACTTATGAGTAAAAATTTGCGATACGAGTCTAGTAAAGCCGCTCCACTCCGCTACTGGGCCCCGCTGTCACCACCGCCGCAAATGTATTTCCGATAATCCCGTCTTGCCGTAGATCCCGCCCGCTCCGCGACCCCCACACCACACTTGTCAATGCTACTGATATTTTTATCTAAATCTACTGCATTGTTATTTCCCGTGTTCTCGCAGTCAGTTTTCGCCTTTATAATATGTGTACAGAACGTCCAATCGCCAATACGCCTTCAAATTGTGGTGGTGGCTACTCTCCTTCCTCCTCTCTTTTGACAGCTCTTATTACAGTTTGTTAAAGTGGACCGAATACACAAGCTGAAATTCACCAAGCGAGCAATGGAACAAGCTATATGCTCGGAATTTCTCTACGTGATAAAATCCGGAACGAGGAAATCCGTAGACGGGCTGGGCACGCCGAATCATCTCGTCTAAGCATGTTTGTGGATATAATTAAAAATGCTTGCGTTTGAGCAGATCTGTGTCAAGGATTTGTCTACTAGCTCTGAAGACATTCAGGTGGTAGCGCTCGATGCGCTCGGGACACAGCAGTGGTCAGGGAATTACTATATTCACGATGCGCATGAAAAATTAAGTCTTCGTCCGAAATAGTGAGATGTCAACTCAGTAGGGGTCGAACTCGGGCATTGTTCTCGTCCACCAATGAGAGACTTAAAAAAGTTCATTCATTCATGGCTAGATGGTACCACGTGGCACACAAAAATTAACTGTCAAACGTATAGTTTTCGTATAAATTGAAAGCAAGGAATTATTGAATTCCTTGATGCAAAGCCATTAAAGCATACTGACGTACACCTACCAAAGATGTTGTAAAAATAAATCTTTCAAAGATGTTAACAGTACTTTTTGGCGAGTGTGGACTGCCATGATGATTTATGACAGATTAATTTGGAGCTCTTCCGCGCCATCTATCGATTCCTTTAAGTACTCAACTGACAGACGTCTCTTTACATTATAATTGTGCTGTGCTGTAGCAGAAGCGGCAGCGCTCATATTACGACTAGTCAAAGTATAGCAAACGAAGAGTCTAAACAATAGTCTACAATTGAACGCAACGAGTATGATGTCTCGTGCATTCTAACTATTCCGTAACAAGCGAAGTTCGTCATCAAATAGAAACGTTGCAAGACTCTCGGTGCGCACCTAGTTCCCGGAACGGGAGCGCTCAAATGAAAGGATCCCGACAACTTGGTCTAGCGTCCCCGGAATACAACAAGATTCCGGGGAACCGGGCGTTCGCTGCGAAGGAAGTTTCCACAAAGCAAGTGCGCGCGACGCGAATTACTTGGTGATTTGTGAGTTGTTTTGTACAGGAGTTGCGCTCGGGTTTAATATCGCCTGATGTGACGATCTCTGCAGACATCAAACCGATCGTTGCAAGTATGTTTTACATAGTGTTATCATTTGTTTTTGTAATATTCGCCGTCGTGTCAAATACCAAAAAAGGCAATTCAGTCAATCAAACATTGTATAGCTATCGATACTAATCTTATAAATGCGAAAATTACTTTGTTTGTCCTTTCTTCCCGGGAATCGGAATGATTTTGTTTTTTGTTTTAGGGATATTTGAAGGGATGGAAAAGGACATACGCTACTTTTAACCCCGATCGAGCATGTAGTTCCCGTGGGATACTATGCGAAGTCCAATCCAAGAAATTGAAGAAAATTCTTCAAAATTTAGGGTACAGTAAAAATCATTCAGAGTCTAAATTTATTAATTTGTTTTATTTACATATGTGTATGTTATCTTTCTGTGGCAAATAAATGGTTTTAAACACTCACACAGACACACCCCGCAACAGATCTGCGTGTAGTCGCATATGAATGTGTGTGAGGGACACACTGATCTGTCCTGTAGTATGTACGAGTATATACATATACCACCGCGGTACACCGTGTCACAGCGATGTGAATCAATTCTACGGTGATGACGTCATGTGGTCCATCACGCGCGCTCCCGCCCGCCCGGGGACGCGGCACGAGTGAGGGGCGTGTTTACTAAATGTATTATACTACTAATTACTACAACTAACTTACTATTAATATATCGTCTAAGTGGACTTCTGAAATTATCCTCGTGAATCACTTAAATGTCGACATGCGCAAAACAGTGGTTTTTAGAGTGATGTTATATGTCATTACTTTTCGTACCGCATGATATCACTTCGAACCATTACGCATTGATCGAAACATCACCTGAAATGCACACCGCGCGCTGCCATGCGACAGCGCAAACATTGCTTTTGCTATAGTAATATTTGTAATATTACTTGCTCGGAATTAAAATACGTAGAATGTAAGCCTTATCTTCTTAGTAATACGGTTTCTTTTCAGTAACATATGTGCGTTCGATCAGTCTTTATGGTTTATCGGAGGATCCAAGCCCGCGCAGCGCGCCCCTAGGTGCGAGTGAGCGGTGCAGAACGTGCGCCTGGCATGCCATGAGTAATGATGTAATGTGTACTGTTTGAGATGGTCGAGTGATGCGGTCGTGTAATATCACGCGTCATGCATCACTCGCATCACTTACACATGTCTCATTTCCAGGTTGATGACATAGTATTTTATGCAATGCTATAAGTCACATGAACGTTACTTTCTTATGACAATGAATGTAATCTGTGATAGAGCAAATTAATACAGTAGTGTTTCTATAGAGCTAACATATATGATACCTATACTATTTAAATGAAATTAGTAAGAGTGATGTGGCCTGCCCATTTCCACTTCAGCTCACTGACTCGTCTTGTCCCTCCCCTATGGCACACGTCGGACACTTGGAACAAATGTTGTGATATCGACACACATCGAACGGTTGAAGTTTGTATACACCCGCATGTGTGAGTAGGTAACACGCGCCATACGTAATGGCCATATCCGTTCTGTACGAAGTACTTTATTAATGATATGCTTATGGGGAGTAAGAGTTCTCGAGTAGCCACCAAGTACCGGGACGTCCGCCTACTAGATGGACCGACGTCCTAGTGAAGGACTTGGGGAGTCGCTGGATGCAAGTGGTTCGAGACCCAAACTCTCTGCAACCCCACAACTTGTACCACCGTCTACCGCCCGACAATCTATACGAAACGAGAATATGTTGCGATACCACGCGCCCGCTACCACTCATAACATAAACCACTGCATAACCTAACAACACAAACACGCTAGCAACACCAACGACAATACACCCTCACTACACGACAACAAGGGTGCATGTTGCGTGAACGAGGATTACGTTTTAAGTTGTTTCAAAGCGGATCGGAGATAGAATTTGATTTGCGACAAAGAATTAAATTAAATGTAATATTGTGCAGCGCCTGTCAGACTAATATTGCTTTTTTTTACATTGGAGGCAGTATTGATTTTTTAGCGACATACAAGGGACATTTATCTGTCCGCCCGTCTATCACCATGGTACATAAGTCTGCCGCCAAACAGGTTGTGTTTTGATTATGAAAGACAAAACCCTCAGTGCCTCATTCTGAAGCGGGCTCATTCATAAGCCTCCAGTCGAAATATGCCATTGATAATTTCTGTTTCAAGAACTTCGTTGAGATTTCCACGAACATGGATTTTAATTAATTGAGCCCTGTATAGATGTTAAGCTAAATCACTCTCCCCAAATAACATTAAACTTAGTCTAACTTCAATTCGCGAAGTACTCGAAATGTACTAAATCTGTGGTTCTCAAACCGCGCGACTTTGACCTCGACTCCTACAACATCTGCGGGGGGACTTGTGCTAGAAAAAAGAGGAAATGCTAGAGATGGATAGGACTGCATAAACTTTAAGTGTAATGAAATGAATCGTGGTAAGAACGATCATTGTGGGGGTCTGTGAGCGAAGTACATGACCAGCAGTGACCTTTTGTAATGACAAAAGAATAGCTAAATATTCTAACGTTGTGCCATACCGCATGTTACCAACCACCGTGTTATCTGAATCAGCTACCAAACTACAGGGTAAATAGCACTTTTGTTTCGTAAATAAAATAGAATATAGTGCAACATTGACTTATAGATGAACTTCTATTTTACGGCCTTACCACTAATTCAGGAGAGCGAAATGCCAAATACAAATAATCCCCCCCCCCCCCCCCCCCCCCCCCCCTGTATATAATAAACCTAACTTATTTTGCAAGTTTGAGTGAATTACTTTTGTAGAAGAACATGAGGGAAACTTAAATCTAGCAGTGAACGTTTTTGGGATAATGAGGATAAGTAAATTACTATTCAAAAATTCAAAGTGAGGTCTGACCGACAAATGTTGAGAACCATTGCTTTAAACTAAGTACTAACTTAAGTAGTAACATTCAGAGTGAACACGACCGAAGCCCGCAAACCCCCGCGATCAGGGAGAGGGATGGACGGGGGGTTTACCCAGTAACGGATACAGTCATAAGTGCTAGACGGTATGCGGTTACCTACCGAGCTTGGGGGAGAGATTACGTGGGGTATAGATGGAACATGTCTCTGTGCTGGAAATGATATTCTACCTACACATAGATGAGATCGGGCGCGTTATTTTCTTTCGAAATACTAATGACCGGGTTCTTAACTGAAAACGAACGGTGGCAATCCGATTATTTGTGTGTCAGATAAATTACCTTTGACAGGCACTTTTTACGCAAAATATACGGTAAACAACAGTCAACGCTGTTAACGCCTACTCAAGAAAAGTGACGTTTTGGTCATTATTTTGAAATATGAATCGCAACATTTCTTAACATCATCGCGGACACAGTTATTTATTCATTCCAAAAAGTTACAGCTCATATTATTTTAGTATGTTGAACAGTTTGCACACTATATCTTAAATAGATTAAGATTCGATAATCTTTCTGTCATTGACATCCCTCATGACCATATACGTACGTAATCTAATATGACTAATATAACATAATATGACTAATTCTTACATGTAAAGTTTTAAACTGTTAGTATAAGATCATAAGATGTATAATAAATAATCGGTTTAAAGATCTTTATTTCTTAAAAGAATTTATAATAATAAAAATATCTTAATTATGAAAGATTTTTGATCAAATTGTAAATTAACAACAAGCTATATATGTATAATGACTAGTACATTATGGTTCTAATTCTAGATATCAAACATATGTATTATTATCACAAGCATAACCTACATTCACAAATAAGCGAATCACAGAATTGATGTTCTAATCAGTTCTACAGTCTCCGAGCAACAAGCCGTGTGCAGGTACAACACGTATCGAGTACGCCCTATTATCATCTGTGCCCCGTAAGGGTACGTCTCGTCCCCACCGCCACAGGTGGTCGGTGCCCGCTGCTGCCTCGTTTATACGGTCTAATTATACTCGGTACAGGCACAGCGTACGGAGACGATAATTAACTGAGGTTAACTGTGACGCAAACACAACGATGGGTCACGATGAGTGCGACGCAGTAACATGGTCTAAACTCCAAACAGATGATTTTTAACTTTGAGATATCAGTTTTTAAATCTCGTCAATGTTTGTCTTTTTTATGTAAAACAGGTATGCACACTTTTGTTGACGATAAGACCGTTCGATGGAATGCGTGATCACCGCTCGAACAGGTTAGCTATATTCTTTAAAGATTTTTTAGATATTTCGTGATTTTAAAACCGTGTAGATTCCTGATTATCTAATCAATTTGTAAAACTCAGGTACAGGTACGAGGGGCATACCGAAATGATCGGGAATATAAAACAATACATACAGGAAATAACTAAATTTATTTTTATTGCTTTTCGAAGTATTCTCCGTTGCAGTTAATGCACTTTTGCATTCGTTCGAACCAATTATTATAGCAGCAATTCCAGTCCGAAGTTGACATGGTCAAAATCGTCGATTTGTATGCTTCCACTGCTTCTTCTGGACCTTGAAACCGCTGACCACGCAATAAATCTTTGATTCTAGGGAATGTAAAGTAATCATTGGGACTCAGATCAGGGCTGTATGGAGGATGATCCATTAATTCAACGTTTTCCTGCTTCAAAAACTCGCTTGTTTTCTGAGCGGTGTGAGAGCTCGCATTATCGTGATGGAGGATTATGCGTCGTTTCGGGTTACCTCTACGGAGTTCGGATATCATCTGTGGCAAACAAACCGTTGTATACCAATCAGCGGTAACCGTTCTCCGTTCCTCTAAGGGAACTGTGACTACATGTCCTGTTTTCGCGACAAACGAAGCGACCATTTTCTTCGATACGCTGCGAGAGCGGACAACTTTTGTTGGCTTGATCTCACCTGCGAAGACCCAGACAGCCGACTGATGCTTTCTTTCTGGCTCATATGAATAGATCCATGATTCATCACCAGAGACAATGTTATAAACTGCTTTTGACTTTCCTCCGTTGAAGCGTTGCAGAGTAGACCGGCACCAATTGACACGAGCCGCCTTTTGCTCTTCGGACAAATTATGGGGCACCCAGCGGGAAACTAGCTTTCTCACTCCCAGTTCACCATGTAAAACAGTTTGTATCGCAGTCATACCTATCCCTAAAGTAGCCCGAATCTGCTCATATGTAATATGTCGGTCATCCTGTATCATTCGGCGCACAACAGCGACATTTTCTGGTGTAACCGCTGTTTTTGGCCGGCCTGTGGAAGGTACGGTGCCAAGAGAAGCACGTCCACGCCGGAATTCAGAATACCAGCGATATATTGTCGTCTGGCTAGGCGCTTCACTCTTGAATATAGATATAAGCTCAGCGAGACATTGTCCCTGAGATAATCCTCGTCGAAAGTTGTAAAAAATTATGGCACGGAAACTTTCTCTTGTAAGCTCCATTTTTTTATCGACCTATCAATTTCAAACTGATATTGTTCTTTAAAAAAAATTTTTTTTTTAATTCTGTCAATTGTATTCGATTTTCAACTAACCAGTGTTTATTCATCAAAAAGAGTTTTTAATCTAATTAAATCGAAAGTACTCGATTACCGATCTTTTCGGTATGCCCCTCGTATAGTTGTGAAAGATAGGATATAGATCTGCTAAGTTATGCCCTGTAACAGGCGCACGGAAGTTGTTTTTTACAGTGCAAAGTTTACATAGCAAAATAAATTATTGTGAATAGAAAAATACAAATATAACAGCAAATATATAACACAGAGCAAACTGTACTATACGTAAAAAAATGGTTGTCCGTAAAGTCAGTTTATGGACGATAAATTTTACGTGAAAACGTCATAAGAAAAGATGCGTCACAAGCCGAACGCTTAGGCCGATCGTGCATCTCTATCGCTTGTTTCGCGCTCTAGCTTGCACGCTCACGCTTGGCACAGGCGGAACGCAACACTTTTTCGTGCCAGCAGCAGCAGTAAAAACTTAAGCAAATGAGCTGTTGTATATATTAGCGTACATTCGTCTACCTTTGTGTTTGTGAACAGTATGGGAGAAGATAAACTTCAAAATTTGAAGGGACACAAATGCAAAGGGCCATTAGCCCAAAAAAATCACCGATATGTAATGTATGTCGTCAACAATGCGTGTGAGTGATGCTGGAGTGTGATATATATCTACTCTTACCTTGTTCTGTTTTGTCTAGCTTGGAGGTGGTGAGTCGCCGGTCGGCGAGCGGCGCACCCGCCTGCTTGGGGCTGTTGCGCTTGGACGAGCTGCGGCTCATCACCAGCGACTGGGGGATCTGCAACAACGTGACACGAGTGTTAGTGAAAATCAGCTACAAGACTCCACGGAGCCTCCTGCGTACATCGCACTTCGCATGAGGGGGTTTCGCAATCACCACGCGTGCCGCACGGATCAGTGATCGCAGTGAGATGCTGCACAAAATGCGCTATATCTAGCTGGTTGTAAAGAAACTAGCTTTTGCCCGCGACTTTGTATACGTAAAATTATCCGAATCCCAGAATTAATTCAACAGGAACGAGGACGTTCGACTATAGCTACACAAAAATTCAAGTCATTCTAACTCTTCAGGAGAAAAGAGGAAAAAAAAGAAAAATCCTGTGCTATTTACCAGCTTGTCTGATCTGTCTCCGGAGGGCAGCCTCGCTATGGTGACGTCTGCGCTGTCCTCCGGGGGCGGGGGCTGCTGCAGCCAGTTGTACTCGCGCTTCTCCACCGGCACGCCGCGCCGCTCGTAGTCCTGCGCCTGCGTTCTAACAACAACAAACAAAGTACATTACAAAGACAAGTTTATTTAACGTGTTAGGAAATGTTAAGCTTAAATACTATTTTACAATTTATATTAACGGGATTCCTCTCACAATGCTGCCATACTAAATTTCTGTTGCCATAATCTTTTAAAATAGAAGCTGGCTTTGATAAGTAATTACCTAATAACATCGGATTGTAATATCGCGAAATGAACATCATAAACTTTATAAGTAGCAACAATAACCGTTACGCAGTTAATGATCCCTAGATGGCGCTTTTTACTACAATAATCAAAGTGTGTAAAAATGAAAATCATGATTCACTGTGAAGTTGTATGTTAACGATACTCATTTAGCGACATCACAATCTGATGTACTATTTTTAGATAGTTACTACACAAATCCAGCTTTATAAAATTTAAAAAGATTATGGCAACAGAAATTTTGTATGAAACTTTGATCGAGAGGGATCGCCTTAATGATACTTATTTCGCGACGTAATCCTCCCATGTCCTATTTTTAGTTAGTTGATCTCAACCACGCCCGTGCTGCAAGTATTTTGATCAAAGGACCCCCAATTCACATTATCGTTGGGTTACAATAACAAGCTTGCTAACAAAGATGGCGCACGAAAACCATAACTTAAAATAGAAGTTGACCATAGATTAAAAACTATACCGTTAGACACAGATTAAAAAACAAGTGGTCTTTACTCTTTTACTTCAGTTGTTTGTGTAAATCGTAAACGAGAACAGTCCAAGACATTTATATACTTGATAAACATGTTTTTATCCCATGGACCGACATGCGTTACTCCACTAGCTACGAGCTAGCATAAATCTGCGAGGACTCACCTTAAACTTTCGTAACAATCTAAACAGACGACCGCGTAGTCGCCATTTTCTAACAATAATGAATTCTCGTGCCGCCTCTGAACTAGGAAAGGGAATTCCTGAAACAAGAAAACACACAGCTATTACGGTATTATTATTTCAAAAACTGATATCATCATCATCAGCCGGAACACGTTTGCTGCTGAACCTTCTAACTTAACTGCGTCATACAGCATATACTGCTATAGGCCTTGCCTCAACAATATATACTTTTTTAAACTGTATTAATTGAGCAATCAATTTGTACCCGCCTCCGTGGCTAAATGTTAGATTGACAATCCTGAGGTCCCGGCTTCCATTACCAGTGTGGGTATCTATCGGTCTTGGATTGGTTAGTGGTAGGACATTTTCTATGTCCGCCTGGCTAGCTACCACCATGTTACCTAAGTCTGCCGCCAAACAGCAGTGTTAATAGCACTTCTGTGTTCCGGTATGAAAAGGTAGCGCCGCATTAGGTTGAGGCTTCTCGGTGCGCACGCGCACTGGTGAGATGAAGGGCAAGCGCAAGCCCATCATACATTAAAAAACCACTCGGGTATTTGCGTGTAGTGTCAGTTGCTCACCTTGATGGGGAGGGCGCGGACCCGCTTGCGGTAGGTCTTGATGCCGCACAGGTGGCAGTGGTAGTCGTGGGTGTTGTAGGCGCGCCTCTCCGGCGGGAACCCCCCCAGCGACTCGTACTTGCGCCACTGGCTCAGCAGGGAGTGGTAGCAGAACGTGCACACCAGCGCCGAGCCGTTCTCTCGGAGCTGCTCCGCGTTGGGATGGCTCTGACACACACACAAAACACACGTTCACCACATCATCATACTAGCGTGTTGGCAGCGACATCGTCCACGTATCGCTTGTTCGATTCGAAGAAAACAGAGCATAACCCCTCGACTATCCCTATAAAAAGATCAAGCAATTCTGCCTCTCCTTTACGATCCAGGAAACGTCCACTGCTGGACATAGGCCTCCTCCATGTTATACCACACTGACCGGTCCCGAGTCACTAGCATCCAGCGACTACCCGCAACCTTTACCAGGTCGTCGGTACATCTGGTACGGGATGACCCACTCCCTCTCACTAATGCATTTATAATATTAGTAAGGGTACAAAAGTATCTCGTCATAGAAATATACTGCGTCTGGAACGGTGTTCGAATTTTAGCACCAACTTGTTGGTCCGCAAACCAAATGTCAACCAACCACACGACGGTTACGTCAGCGAACTGTCGCTAGTCTCCATTCTTAACGTAATTCTCACAAGTTATAACAGATGGCGCTATCTTTCGAGTACAAGAAGCATAGTATATTGACTTATTTGAATTGGACATAAACCTCAAGCTAATGAGTCTGAGTCATCAGTTCGGACACTTCAAACAAATGTCGTGATATCGGTACCTCTAGTGTGAGTTTTTAACTGATACTATCGCGTTTTCGTTACGTCAGATTTGTATTTAGAATCATTTCGTAAACGTGCCGCTAGAGGCGCTGCACAATCTTCATACAAATCTGACGTAACTCAAACGCGATAGTATGTAAAAACGCACGCTAGGTACCGTTCCTTTTCCCATACGTGGAATGGATGACGTTTTACCGATCCTTGAGCGGGTCACTTTCTTGGATGGAGCGAGGAGGTATCTGGGATCGGGGGGGAAGCGGAGAGCGTCAGTTCTATTCTGTGGAGTGTGTACACTGCCTGACCTGGTGGGTGAGCAGGCACGGGAAGTAGGGTGCGTTCCCCTGCGGCTGCCCGTACAGGATGCGCGCCAGCGTGAAGTCAGAGTGCAGCCCGCACAGGAAGCAGTAGATCGACGTGCACGCTGCACAAACACACAACAACACTGTATATCTCGTCAAAGGACATCATCATAGCTCTGGCAGACCTTTAACAATATATGTTGGGTTAGATCCTGGATAGTAACAATGTGCTGCCTCAGATATCAGAACATTTAGGCCCATATTAATAAACACTGTTTAATCTAGAACATAACGTTATCGCATTTCTGTTGCCATAATCTTTTAAAATAGAATAGCTGGCTGTAATAAGTAATTACCTAAAAATAGGAGATGAAATTATAGTGTCGCGAATTAATTTATTATAATAATTATTTAATAATATATAATAATAATTTACAACTTTATAGTTAGCTACAGTAGCAGTTACGCAGCTAATGGTTCATAGATGGCGCTTTGAACAATAATCCAAATAAGTGTTTAAAAATGTATGTATGTAATGTCAGTACAATCCGATGTCCTATTTTTAGATAGTTACTACACAAATCCAGCTTTTAAATATTTTTAAAGATTATGACAACATAAATTTAGTATGTAACTTTGATGGAGGTGGATCGCCTTAGGGAGTGTTTTTTAATTAGTGAGCTGTCTCTACGAGTTCCTCTAGCTAAAACTCTAACGTTAGGCAGAGTTTATTACGTATGAAGCAACTAGGTCAAACACTTTCGTTTGTTATACACAAGGTACACCATCAGACACTCGCCCATCTGTATGTGGCGTACGACATAATCAGTTACACGCGTATGTGTAGTTGAGTTGACCTCACGCATTATTAGAAGAGGTGGAATCCGTATACTCTTAAAAATCATCATCATCACCACCAGCCTATATACGTCCCCAGTGCAGAGGCTCAGTCCTACTCTCCTACAGAGAGTGTATGGGACATAGTACACCACGCGGGCCTAGTGCGGTTCGGCGTACTTCACATGCCTGTTCAAGACATGCAGGTTTCCTCACGATGTTTTCCTTCACCGTTAAGCAATCGGATAAAGCCCTCAGATTGAGAGTCCGCGCCTTATCCACTGTGTCTGCCATTTTGTTACTTGTATAGAATGTCATTTTGAACGCGTTGAAACACGTGATTGGCCGACCAGTCCCCACTATGCCCATTTCAGTTTAAGTTATTTGCCGGTAAATATCACTTGGGTGCGTGCGAAAATCACTACCATTGGCTGTTTGGAAGAAAAAATCGTGAGGAAACCAGCCCAGGCACTCCTACGAAGAAATTCACAGAGTATTCGCATTGTGTCCGCGTGGACTGTAGCCCAGGGATTGTGTTGCTCACGCACGCAGATGACTTTATAACCTGCACGTGACTCATAGGTGGTGCTAAACGAGCAACAACCTTTATCTCATTCAAACTCTGTACTTTCCGTCTCCATAATTTTTTGTGTTAGTTGCCCTTTTTCAACAGCCACGGGATGTCATGGGGTGACACAATCTACCCTCCACGGATCGCCACGACAAACGGACTAGTTTGAATAACACCACTCACCACTATTACTAGCAACAGTTCTATCTGATGTGGTTGATGGCGGCGTGGGTATCACCCGCTCCCCGTTCACTGACGAGTTGGAAGGTAGAGGCGACGGTATGTTGTATCTGGAACAAGCAATGCAACACGATATCATACAAACTACATATAACACTAGGATATTATTGTATAAAACTATTATTATATAAAATTTGTCTTTTATTATTATTATTGTATAAAATTTGACTTATACATTTTTCTATGCCCTGACAGGGTTCATGTATGTAGATGAACCCATCAACACTTAAAATCATAATAAACGCGTTCAAAAAGAACTAAAAACCGACTTCTACTGCCTTAAAAATGTTCATCCGTAGAGGTACAATTATCTTGGTACATATTTGGTTTAAAAAAATTATGGAACCACCTCTGAAGTATGCTCTACCAAACAATAAAAGAATTATCAAAATTGATTTACAACTGGCAGAGTTATCGCGTAACATACATACAAAAAACATACAGTCGAATTGATAACCTCTTCCTTTTTAACCGACTTCAAAAAAGGAGGAGGTTATCAATTGCTTTTTTTTGCTTTTTAAATGCTTTTTTATATGTTTGTTACCTCAGAACATTTGACTGGGTGAACCGATTTTTATTTGAAAGCTGGTGCTTCGTGTGGTCCCATTTCAATTTGGTCCAGTTCTGACAACGGCATCCATGAGAAAACGATGTAAATATTAAATTTGCCTTAGTAAAACTAGACTTTAAGGGCAATTGAAGTCGGTTTCCAGTTCTTTTTGAATGCATTTACTTGTTGGAAGTCAGTTGAAAACTAACATAGTAGTAACGGTAGTATCTCACCATTGATAACATACGAAACCGAAGCATGGTCCTGTATTGTTATTCGTATGAACAAGCTCAAAGTCATTCAACGAGCTATGCTCGGAATTCCTATACGTGATAAAATCCGTAATGAGGAAATCCGTAGACAAACTACGGTCACAGACACAGTTCGACGAGTCGGTGAGTGTCGTGAGTGGCAATGGCCTAGTTGACCTAGTAAAGGGTGTTGACGCTGTATCTCACCTCCTGTGCTCTAGGGGCACTCTCTCGGCGTCCATGAGCTCCCACTGCCGCGACAGGTGTCGGACGCAGCGCGAGCACGCGAGCACGCGCCCCGCCCCGCGGCCCGCGCCCGCACCCCCGCCCCCGCCCGCCAGGCAGGGGAAGTGCATCGCGTGCGAGTTCATGTACTCAGCGGTCGTGGAGAGCCACTCCATAGACTGCTGAGGGAACAGGCCAGCGCACACGTAGCATCTGTAATGTACAAACATAAGTTGTTAATTTTATTTAGTAGAAAAATGACTATTTTTAGGATTTCGTACCCCAGGGTAAAAACGGGACCCTATTAGACTAAGACCTTAAGACTCCGCTGTCCGCCTGTCACCAGCCTATGTCTCATGAACCGTGATAGTTAGACAGTTGAAATTTTCACAGATGATGTATTTCTGTTGCCGCTGTAACAATAAATACTAAAAAAACGAATAAAATAAATATTAAAGGGGGCTCCTATACAACAGATGTGTTTTTTTCTCTCGTTTTTGCTTTTACTGATAACGGCAGTAGGTAGACGCTTTAAATATTCACAGCTTATTAAGTTATATATTGATTTTAAAAAGTAAATAATTAAATTAAAACAAATATTTAATCGTTTTTATAGGTAATGGTACGGAACACTTCGTGCGCGAGTGCAACTCGCACTTGGCCGCTTTTATGAGCAAATATCTAGAACAATTAGTGGTTCGGCTCGCGTAATTGTGCGCGAAATATTGAATTTGTGCGTCCAAGGGTTATTGAGACATTCTTAAAAACTACTACTAGCGTTACTCCAGCGGCATATATTTTTTTTCCTTTTCGACTTATCGAAATACCAATTCGGCACGAAGGTAGATCAGAACGACCTATAATTGTGCGCGTAATTTGGAATCTGTGCTCCGAGAGGTTCCGAAGTTATTCAAGATTTCGATCTTCTGACATGCGTAAAATCGATTTATCTCGAGAACGGTCCAGTCAAATCAAATGATTTTTCTTGCACATTATCTCATCAATGTGGCCAATCTTTTGAGCGAAACAGAATTTAATATACGCAACGCACACGGCAGAGACGGTGTAGTCGCGCAGTGAGCTTTTTGGCACGGAGCGGTAGCGCTTGAAGAGACCAAGTGATCGGATCATCGGGGTCGTGGAGGGCGTCCCGGGGTCAGCTCTTCCGTCCTAACCTATTGTAGTATACTAGCACGTAATACTAGTTGAACGTATAAAGCACCGTGTTCACCTGTATAGCCCCATGCCATTCTCTCCGGACACGATCTGGTTGTGCGGACTGCTTGAGAGCGCGTTGGAGGGTCGCTTGGTGGCCTGGCTGGAGCTGGTAGGTTTCATATCGTATGGCTTGAATCTGAAATACAAACATAAACAACTATCAAGATTATGGTTTCTCCTCCGGTGTCCGTCCGTCCGTCTGTTGGCGGGATGTATCTCATGCTTTGTAATAGGTAGACAGTTGAAGAATTTTCACGGAATGTGTATTTCTGTAGCAGTTACCGTTCAAAAAGAACTAGAAAGCGACTTCAACTAGCCTAAAACTCTACAGCATTAGAGGTGACGTAGGTACCCTTATCTGGGTATATCTTTGGTTTTTGTTTATTTTCTCAAAAAGCGCTTAATGAAATTCGATAAATTCTCTTCTTGAAATTCGTTTTTTGAAGTTCGTTGAAAATAAACTAAAAGAGATCCTCTATTAGAACCTACGGTGCGAAACCCTTCATGCGCGAGTCTGACTCGCACTTGGCCTGTTTTTACACAAAAAATTTTGCTATCATTCAAAGCGCCACCTAGGGACTAATCAGCTGAGCAACGGCTATTGTAGCTGACAATGAAGTTGTACGCGAATGATATTCACTTCGCTACACTATAATCCGATATATTATTTTCAAGTAATTCCTTATCAAAGCCAGCTAATCTGTTTTGAAAGATAACGTCAAAAGAAAATTTTGTATGGAGGCATTCTGAGAGAGTTCCCGCTAATGACTTTACGCGTGGATAATGGTCGATCCTGTAGGAGAGCCAGTCCGACTCTCTGATGGTAGTTCAAATTCAAATACACAGGCATGTGAAGTCCGCCAATCCGCACTGGGCCCGCGTGGTGGACTATGGCCCATACACTCTCTGTAGGAGAGTAGGCCTGTGCCCCTCCAGTGGGGACGTATATGGCTGTTGATGATGATGATGACAGGCGGGGATACTGACCACTATACTACCGAAGAAGTGAAGTGATGTGAAGCGTCGGTGGCGCAGTGGATAAGGCGCGGACTCTCAATCTGAGGGTACCGGGTTCGAATCCAGCCGTGTACCTATGAGTTGTTTTTCAATTCAAGTACATTATCCGATTGCTTAACGGTGAAGGAAAACATCGTGAGGAAACCTGCATGTCTTGAACAGGCATGTGAAGTCCGCCGATCCGCACTGGGCCCGCGTGGTGGACTATGGCCCATACACTCTCTGTAGGAGAGTAGGCCTGAGCCCCTCCAGTGGGGACATATATAGGCTGTTGATGATGATGATGACATGGTGCTACATAAATAAATATATACATATAATGGATAAACAAAAGACAAAATGAAGTGGATCAGGAAGAATGAAAAATGAAATCAGAGGAGATCAGTAAGGAAAAAAGAAAACGCTGCTAAGGAATAATCTGTTCAAGGAAATACGTTTTTCGGCTAGTTTTGAAGGATTGTACGGAAGGGGCTCGTCTGATGGGTTCAGTACCTTAGTAGTTTGATTTGATTGCACTGACCTAATATTGTTAGAATGCGAGTTGTTGTGTGCTACAGTCGTGTTCGGCTCTCCGTTCTCCCCGTACGGCGGGTACTTGAGCGGTATCGTCTTGTTGCACGACGCACATATCTGAACCATGCCTGAAACAATATACAGTTCACTGTAGACTACAGCGACGAGGCGGTATTTAACGACCATTAAATTCAACATTTAATCAGCAGTACAAGTAGAATTTCTGACGGTAGAAGTGGCCTTAGGCTAGTCACAGTTGGACATACAGTCGAACATCTCCATGGATAAGGGTTCGATTCCCAGTTGGGGTAACTATCGGTACTCGGTTTGGTTGGTGGCAGGGCATTTTATATGTCGAGGTCAGGGTTTGATCCTGACTCGTACCAATGAGTTCCAATTTGTTATTTGGAATTTATGCACAAATGATAGAAATCATTACCATTGGCTTTTTGGTGAAGGACATCGTGAGGAAACCTGCACACTCCTTACAAGAAATTCAAAGGTGTGTGTGAAGTCTACCAATCCGCACTGGTCCCCCGTGGTGGACTATGTCCCATACACCCTCTGTAGGAGAGTAGGTATGTGCCCCTGCAGTGGGGACGTACACAGTCTGTTGATGATTGATGACGCATATCTGACCTTGTGGACTAATGGGGCTTGCATCAGGGTGTGGCTTGAGGGTGGTGATGAACGGGTAGTAGGGCTCTCGCTCTGGGTTTGGACAGCAGTACACGAGCCGCAGCTGGCTGGAGGCGGTCGTCACGCCGCACACGTAGCACACGAAGCTGGCGGTGGGTGCGCCCCCTCCGTCCGCGCAGCTCACCGACTTGTCCCCCGAGGACGCGAGGCTCAGCGGGGAGGGGGGCAGCAGCGACGGGGGGCGCGTGCGCAGGCTGTACACGCGCTCGTGGGCGGACACCCCCCGCATCTGGAGACAACGACATACATCTTGTTAGTTTCAAAATCTTCAGCTGAGAAACCTCAATTAATGAACATAGCCCTCGTTTGCTTTAGTTAAAATATACGGGAGCAAACAAACAACAACAAAACACCAAATAAAATGGTATGTCCGACTGTTATCTAAGTCTGCCGCCAAACAGTAGCGTTTTGTGTCACCACGAACCATAGCTTAAAGTCATCCATCGAGCTAACTAGCGCCACCATCAGTTAAAAATAATTCGAAGACCTGTACTTATTTTTCAGTTTTACATTTTCATTTAAGTACGCGTATGTACTCCGCGAGTAATAATTTTTTAACTGACGGTGTCGCTAGTGGACTCGAGGCACGCTGCTATGAATGTACATGTAATGACACCTACATACATGTAATGACACGTGCGCACGTATCCTTATGAAAGGTGTTTGAAGAAGTAAGTTTTGTTAATATCAACAACCTGTATATGTCCCCACTGCAGGGGCTACTGTCCTACAGAGAGTGTATGGGACATAGTACACCACGCGGGAACAGTGCGCATTGGTAGACTTCACACACACCTTTGAATTTCTTCTCAGGAGTGTGTAGGTTTCCTCACGATGTTTTCCTTCGTCGAAAAGCCAGTGGTAATGGAATATCATTAGTACATAAATAACAAATTGGTACTCATTGGTACGAGCCATGATCGAACCCAGACCTCAATTGTTCAAGGACTGATGCTCTACCCAGCTGAGCTACAACGGCTTCGAAAAACTCTTGGCTACTACCAAGAGTGAGTCGGACTCGCAAATTGACGGTTTGTATATTTCATGTATTGACAAGAAGGTGTCAATTTGATGCCCCAATTGAATATTACTAAATGCATTTAGACTCGATTTACGACGTTGCATCGTGCATTCACATATTATAAAATTACAGGTCCCTGTCTCTAATGCGGAACTCTAACAATAGATAATCAGTTCAGTTGTTAATATAACCGATAAATAAAGTAATCCGAATCACGTTGAAATGTAATGATACGTTGTGATTTGAAGTGATTGATATATACGAAATAGTGGAATTGAAATTGCAGTCAAATCCAAATGCATCGAAAATAAAATAAATCGGACGATACAATCAAATCAAAGAGGGAATCCACATAGCGCTCATATCAGCTAATAATGAATCTCTAAACCACTAAACCATCACGACACAAGTCGCTGTGTCAACATCACACCGCAAACGCTGCGCCGTCACACCAGCTCCAAGCCACGCCATGACGTCACCCACGATAGTTGCGCGGGCCGCAGCGTGAACATCACGCGTCCTCCAGCCACACCTACCTCACGACGCGACGTTAATGTAAACCATCGTTCAATACGACGACACCTCATAAAACTTTAAACATCTACATTGTTTACGCTTGCCTTGATAACGAATCGAGGACGCAACGGGGGAACCACATGTTATTCGATTTTGATGTGAATTTAAATGGTTCAAACCATGTTCGTCTTTCTGGACGGACTGGTAATTTTGGTTTACCATGAGGAAAGCATATGTACGTGGAAAGTATTTAACGATGAAAGGATTGCAATTTTTAGACGTAAGTGAAAGAAGTTATATTCTGATTGAATTGATAAGAGTGAAAAAGACGATGAATGACAGAAGAAAACAAGAGATGACGACCGGCGACGCATGGACGACGTGGTAGAAAACCCCGAGAAAAATGTAGGAACAACAAGAAAAGATTAAAAATAAAAAATTGAAACGATTATAAGTGTTTTTCCGCCACACCTGTCCTTACAAGTACATCTAGGGTCGTAATCTATACGACGATGATAACGAAGGTAGCTCTACCTGGGACGATGCTCGGAAAGCAAGCAGTGCGGGAGGATTTAATATAGGTAGCACAAGTAATAATTAAACTTTAGAAATTATATGTATACACATGTGAAAGTACCTGCCAGTAAGTACATACCTGCAAGTATAAAAGTCTATGCCAACGTGATAATTTTTGAGCTGGCGGAAATATCGAGGGTAAAAATATTGGAGAGGGACGGACGTAAAAATATTGCTAAAGTTTCATTTCAGTCGCTTCAAGTTGATAAATATACAACAAAATATAAACAATTCTAGTATTAAAGTAAAATTAGCGTAATGTAATGAATAAAATATTTTTTTAAAATTAAATAGTCACTATTAACTCGACGTATTGTATCAATTATTACTTAGTCTGCCAAAACCAATTATTTACAACACAAATTAAAGGCATTTAAAATCAAGCGCTAATCAGTTTAGAATAAACATGGTCACATGTCACGTACACAACTAAACCGGTCCAAACCGAGAACCTTGCGGCACACCAAGTATAAATCAACAAAGTAAATAAACCAATCTGAAAGCATAATAACCAGGACCATAAAATAATACGCACAGGTCATCAGACTTACAATAAAGATATTAGCACAATATTAACACAGTATATCACAGAGATAAGCGTGTAAGGTCGACTCAAAGGCTCGGCTGTGTTCTGTAAACATGATTGTAAACAACTCGTGACCGCAAACGCTCCCTTCTATCGGTTTTCTTCTTGTTATCTGTTTAGTCAGACCTGCTTGACCTTTGCTCGTATATAAGTTCAATTGATAACTTTGACTTCAGATTAATTGTGAAATATGTTAGAGTACGATTGACGTCACTATCACATGAGCAAGCATGCATCCGGCCGGACATCATGCTGCTTAAAATAATAATGAGATTACACACACACACATACACACAGTTGTATATCATTAAGTGCAACTTTGTTAAACGGATTCAAATAAGATGATGTGCAACTCATTATTAAATGCCTTCTACAAAATGAAAAAATGAATTACAAATACGATATTGGAGTTTGTTTTTCTCTCTTGTCATGTTAATGTTGACGCATTTGATTCTGTCTCCTATCAACAATATTTTCTCTTAATGCTCTCACATGATATTATAACACAACGTCATAGATAAAAACCAATAATCTTGAAATAGCTTCGAAAATAGGAAGCTATCTTTGACGGTTACAGTAAGTTTTTCCCACAATTTCTTTGAATCCATTTAATAAAACATATCTCAAGTGTGAGATGACTGATAGGGCTGATAATGAATGAAGGAACTTCAAGAAACTCTGGTGTGAATAAAGATAGCAGAATGATTATGTTTCTATCTGGATGACCGTCCACATTGCATAGATACCATCATCAGCCAGGAAACGTCCACTGCTGGACATAGGCCTCCTTCATGGTACGACACATCGACCGGTGCCGAGCCGTTTCCCGGTACGTGGTCGCCACTCGAGAACCAACTCCCCATCGGCTCTCCGCTCTTCGAACGATGAGTCTTAACCATTACCACTTCGACTCACTGACTCGTGCTGTGTCGGTGACCTTAGTTCGTCTATTCATACGTTCACATTGCATACACATGTTGCATGTTAGATGACTTCATCTACTCCTATATTCGCGAACGTACGCGGGACAGAACATCATTATTTACACAAGTCAGAGAACACTAAGAAGCAATGCTATTGTATAAGTGCCCCGACGGAGATTTTGCACTTTGCTCGCAGAATACGATAAAAAATAGCAGGCTCACTGGAGGTCAAATAGGTGGCCGTTATCAGACGGAACGGTCATCGGGTTTAGAACAACGATCATCTTAATTAGGTCATAGGTTACTGTAGATCAGGGCTGGCAACTGTTTCATCAGTGCCATCGGTTTGTTCTATATTCGATTATAGGGTCAATCAAATGGTTCGGAATAACATATGAGTCGAGTATTGTTCTAAGCTATGACTTAAGAGAGGGTGCAAATATTTAATAGATGCAGAGTTCAGTTTAGCTTTCCCTTTTTATCTCTTCGATAAATCGATTCAGCAGTTTGTTGCGCAGCTGAGCCAGTCCAGTTTGAGATGGTACGGTCACGTAATACGTAGAACCGAGGATCATGTCGTGAGGATGCGCCTTTCTACGGCTACTATAAAGAGGGGAAGAGGAAGACCTCAGACCACTTGGTTGACGAATGTCCAGAGGGACATGAAGGAACTGGGTCTGAGGGAAGAGGACGCACAGTGACGGACCACGTGGCGTCGCGTGATTGGAAAAGCCGATTCCGTGCAGTGGAAAAAGGCGAGGCAAAAAAGAGTGTGTCGCGTAGGTTTTTTTTTTTAAATTTTAATTCGCATGCTACTACACACCCCTACAGTCTCTTTCTGTAACCGAGAAAATCGCGATAAGATAAATCCGTCCGTCCGCTCTATTCAAAACGTCACAATATTTTGATGGACTGGTTCGCACCGGTCGCTCGGCGTCAGACGACCGAAGTAGCTGGAGCATTCGCCGCTTATCACCTGTGACAATAATCTGACGAGTGTAAACGATGAATTACGATAACAACCGATAATACTCGATACAGAAGATACAGCCGTAAAACTTGGGTCAATAATTTGATAATGCGCGATAAGGTCACGATAAGATTAGAAAAAAGTATTTTTTCTTTAAGCTCGTACTAGATTAAGTAGGTATTTCCCAAAATTCACGGAGCGTAATTTTTAAAATATTTTTTGTTTCTTATTTTTAATCATATCATATTTAGGGCATTGCAGGCTGCATTACCTGACTGTCTGAACAGTAAATTGATTCCGTGCTTCGTTAGTCACGTTAATCCGTTGTTACCGGTTACTATCTACGACAGGTAGTAGCTACATGAGACATGTCAGAGGAGTATGGCAGATCAACAACTCTGACAACTAGGATGAGGTCGGCCTGAATAAATATGAAGTACTCTGTAGTATGAAGAAGTCTTATAGACTTTGATGCCGACTCCTCATGACATGGTGCGGGTCCAATCCTCGTGTATTCCCTTCCAACTGCACACCACATTACTTCGGCTGATTTGTTGTCTCGTGTGTAGGTCAAATTACTTTATTTATAGAAATAGCTACATTACAATAAGGACAAGACAGGGGCATAGGTATTTCTTACCTAATAAATCATTCAAATATTACATTCACATTCAGGCAATGTAAATGTCTAAATAATTGATTTAAACGATACAAAATTCTTGTTCTCATGTCAAACATTGACGCAAATATTCTCTCTTTATTTAAGTAACATAGCATGTCTATAGATCACAACAATTAAGGATGTATGTATAGGTATATAACAGCTATGCGAGAGTCTGGTGTCCGAGATAGGATTTACCTGAGTTTCAGATCACCATCACGCTCTCAACACATATATGTCATCATCATCAGCCTAGATATGTCTCCACTGCAGGGGTTCAGGCCTACTATGTATGGGACATAGTCCACCACGCGGGGCCAGTGCGGATTGGTAGACTTCACACACACCTTTGAATTTCTTATCAGGAGTGTGCAGGTTTTCTCACGATGATTTAATCATTCGTACATAAATAACAAATTGGAAGTCATTGGTACGAGCCAGGATCGAACCCAGACCTCGATTATTCAAGGACTGACGGTCACAATTAGATCTATCAAGTTTGCATTGAGTGGTTGGGCCCGGTGGACCAGCCCCCTTGTCTCTAATAATAAAAAATAATGATCAAGGACTGACGCTCTGTCCAACTGAGCTACCATGGCTATTTAGATACTCATATTTGTAAGGGTAATTTAATCTTTTAAAGTATGGGACACAGCTATCTATTTTTTCAGGTTGAACATAGCTCGAATGCAACTTTTTTCTCGGTACTATTCCACCAAAAAAGCAAGCCAAGCAGAGTAAGGAGGTCTATGCGTGTATCCGCGCCACCCGGCGGGGTGGTTGCGCAAGCGACTGTGTGCGCAGGTGTGTCGTCGGTGACGTGCGCGCGCGCAACATGGCCGCCATTGTCCCCTGTTTGCGTAGCTGGGCACCCGGCCCGTGGCGGTGTTTGCACTGAGTAATACGATGGTGAATTAATACCAACGACACTGGCTTCTCTTTGTCACCAAGGAAAACGCAGTGGTGAGAATATGCCTCCTAATCCTGAAGTATACAAGTAAACTATAGAAAGCCACCTTAGGTGACAAGTAAATGAAGGGTTTCACGATCTGACGTTTCATAGCACGACATTCATAGCTTAATACTATAATCACTAGCCATGACATCCGTGCAACAGCATAAACCATCCAATTATATGTCGTTAAAAATAGACTGAGGCTAAAATCTGAAGATGAGTTACAACTTCTACTCATGGACCAATACCACTTTACTACGATCACTAATCCCCCTATCAAGTGTAATGATTACGTCATCAAATAGAAAGTCCGACAAGGGTCTGTATGATGGAGAATGATGTTAACGGAATTCCGCTCAGAAACTTCCATACTAGACTTCTGTTGCCATAATCTTTTAAAATAGAATAGTTGGCTTTGTGAAGTAATTATCTAAAAATAGGATATGGAATTATAGTGTCGCGAAATGAATATCATTAACATACAACTTTATAGTTAGCTACATAAGCCGTTACGCAGCTAATGGTCTCTAGATGGCGCTTTGAACAATAATCGAAAAATAGAGGTAGTGGACTCATTTCGCAACGTTATAATCCGATGTATCTACGTACTTTTAACAATTACTGCACAATCCCGTTGACATCGCGGTATTGAACCCCACTTTTATATTAAATAAACGTTTTCCAGTATTTTCGAGTAACTAATAACATATTACTACAGACTGCATACCACCTATAGTGACATTAATATTTCAGCATATCACATATTATAATAAAGCAAACATATAATCACAATAAAAATAGTACAACACTTGTTCAAACCGCACGGTACTTGTCGAACTCATGTATAATTAAATCCATTGATCGTTGAAAAAACAGCGCCAGGCGCTTTTCTTGACATTAATTGACTTTTGAGACCGTTTCATTATCAGAGACAAAGATGACATGATACTGAGGGATATTATTACTTGGACCCACCCCTCATGGTGCAGTCCGTGTGTCCTGCAAGTCACTGCGACCTTTGTAGATATATTGTGACAATTCCCTATGGATCTAATCATCTCCCCAAGGACAATATCGCTCAGAACTAGTCTTAAATCAATTTAGTGAGATCTGATATTCAAATTCGGTTTCATTTTGTAACGAATTTATTAAGGTATGCGAAATGACATTTACGAATGACAGACGCGTCGATTCAATTTTATAACTTTTTAGCGTGACATGTGCCAACTTATATAACTTGTATAAACCTCAGGTAAACACTTGAATGAACTTTGCATAGATAGACAAGTTGGTTCGTTGGCGACCGGCAGCGAGCGTCGCTTCACGTGCTCCCAGATAACGTAATGACGTACAACCTTAATTCAATAGAGACAACACAGAACGCGTCTGACGACACACAGGTAGACATAATCATTAAAATGTATTCATATAAATAGCGCTTAGAATGAAACCACCCCATCTCTTCCCGTGCGTGACGTAAGGCGACTGAGGGAAAACCATACGGGGTGGCAGCTGCCTCCTAAACCGAATACTGCGATTTTATGTATCTTCATCTCACCTGAAGCCACCCAGAAGACTAGCTAATGAGGCTTTGGCTCTGCTTGTTATCTGATTTTCTCTTATTCACCTTTTACGATATTCAGCTTAAAAGATAGCATTACGCGGCCATAAATCTGATCTCGTCTTTTCAATTTGTTCTAAATCTAAACTACCAAACCGCAAAGATATCAATGCGTGTAGCGACCTTGAACCTAAAGTTCATGATCGCACGATCGAAAACCACATGCTACTTCAAATTCAACAGTAAAGATTTATGGCCTCAGGTTAGAAGTCAATTCGTCGATATTTAAAACAAACGCCCCCTCATAAATACATTACACGACAACGCGGTCTATACGAGACGTTTAAAATGCAAATGTCTCGATGTTTGGACATTTGTTCATTAAAGAACGCCGAAGTTGAACCGGTCTATAGATAAGGTATATTTAGTCTATGTCATGTAATGATATGACAAAAGATGTATGCCGAATATATAATATAATTCATAAAAATATGTGATAAATACTATTAGTGAAGGAAACCTGCACACTCCTTAGAAGAAATTCAAAGGTGTATGTGCAGTCTACCAATCGGCACTGGTCCCGCGTGGTGCACTATGTCCCGTACACTCTCTGTAGGAGAGTAGGCCTGAGCTCCGACAGTGGGGACTGCAGCTGATGATGATGACTATTAATCCATATTCCATGGCTATAACACGAATAAATACGCCAGTGACAGTTTCTAACCCAATACATTGGTAGAAACGTGTTTTACAAGAGTAAAAGATAACAACTATATTTGACTAGTAATAACATATATGTAACATTGTACTTGGAATATGTCAAATGAATAGTCAAATATGTTTAACATAGCGTTCGAGCGTTCAAAATTCCCATTTTCATACGTTAAATGGAATTTTATTACCTTATAGTTACTCTTTGCTTTTTCTAATGTTATATTTTAAAAATTCTGAACATTTCTCGTGACGCAAACCTCCATTTGCTTGTTTACAAGATTCGACTCAACGTTCACGAAATAGTTACATATTATTTAACGGAATATTGATAACTCAGTACCGACCGACTACTGATAAAGATTCTGTTAGATGTCGAGTTTTCATTTTCCTTACATAAAATAACAATTACTTTGTTAAATAACATAATTTTGTGAACGTGTGCACCATCACGCGTCTACCGCGTGTCCATGTCCAGTGGTAAATTGAACACTGATAATGATTGCTTGTTTGAATTCACTAATGTGTTTATCGTATAAATAAGACGTATTGAGGCTCTAATTACTTTTATAGCTAAAGTAAATAACGATGTGTTATTGTATTCCATTGTATCTAGCGTTTTGTCACGTTTTAGTTGACGTAGAGCACAGGGTGAGTCTCAGGTGGAAATACGACTTGCATGGGATAGTCGGACGTGAGTCCTGAGATTATTGACGCACTTTGGGAGAGTCCTATGTCCAACAATGGACTACCGCAGGCTGTGCATGACAATCTGTATTTAACTGCATAAAATAGATGAGCGTAGAAGTATCAAAGTTTAATCATATTTCGAATGTAGTGGCCTATTTAATAATTTGCTTCTGAGCGAACTACAAACTTTGATTCGGTTTTAATCGTGTATGTTTTAGACACGATATGAAGAAAAAACAACTATATAAATAAATAATTACACATTTGTCGCGCCTTGTTGAGGCCTAAACTTTTGAATATACGAGTATACAGTTATTTGATCATCATAAACAACAATACCTTGAGATTGACGGGCGCCCTGTCCTCCGGCTTACACATCCGTTCCAACATCACATCACACTTTGGAAACAAATAACCACTAAACGACACGCGTCAACAATTTTTTTTAAAATTCACTCACAACACATAACGCGCACACTGCAGCACCGCCACTTCACTGTCGAACAACACAACAAACACATCGGTTATCCAAAGTATATCTTGACATATGGCGACGTATTAATTCCATTCGATAGATATGTACGAAGGATACTATCAGATTCAAATCGACGGGCACGTACGCACGCGGCCGGCGTCTACAGCAGACTGTGGCCGCTAACCCATCCGGCGTGTGTACTACGGTACGCGATATCGTTTCTGGGTCAAACCGGTAGCCTCTCGCAGTATAACAGTTTGACAAACATTTCGGTACGGTTTACATAGACGATATATTTGTTTGGTTGTGAAAGCTGGAATAGCAGAAGCACGTCACATGTTATTGAAGTTTTCCTTATTTATTTAAATGATACGGTTCGATGGCGTGGCGGTTTAACTGGGTATCTTCATGGTATAAAGACACATAAGTGGGATTTCTTAGTGAGATTTGTTACAACACTTCTGCAAAACAATATCAATTACGCATTTTTAAGATTTAGTACCACATTTTTGAGAGAGACCCGACTCCTTAACAGCGAACCCGGGTGATGTGCAATTTCCATCTACCTTCCATAATAATAATAACGTTTTTTATTAAAGGCATTGCCCATATCACAGTACATTACAAAAAATAAATTAAATTATACTGGTGGTCATTCTTATCGCAAGTCGAGGAGCTCTGGGAACTACAGCGGAACGTGCCAGAGCTCCAAAGCAACTGAAAGAATATATGATTGTCGCGACATTTTTCCGATTTCCAGAGTTGACACTGCCTAATTCAAACTAAACGTCTGGAAAATGCATTCTTCTAAAATTTAAGCTCAACAAAACACACCTTCTGATAATATTTAAAATATTTACATCTAAAAACACTAAGCCACTCCCTTACAACAAAATTTAAATAATGTTTTCATTTGAATTTCTATGTCTTAAGCTTTTTTTACGAGAGAGACCGTACGGAATTCTCATTAATAAATTAAGTGGGTGTCAAAATTTAAGTGGCCGTGTTAAGTGCGCGTTTACGACGACGAATGAATAATTTATAATCCGGCTGCTCTGGCGAATCAGTTATGCGGAGATAGTAGGTATATTGATTTTTTATTGATCACTTTTTTACTGTCCATATGAATGTTATAGCCGTATTTGATATTCGTCGTTATGTATTTCATTTTCAGGAATTCTTTGACAAGCATAACACTTAGCTTTCGCATTTGTTGGTCATTTCAAAGATCATGCTGCTCGGGTCCTATTGTCACACTTTATACACGTGCCAAATGTGGTCTCACGGCGGCATTCATGTTCAATACAACAACACCTTTAGGCAGTTAGTTAAGTCTTTCTCGATACTGCAGCGCCTCGAGGATGTTCTTCGAGGCGAGGGTTAACACATTCAATGCCATCTTGAGACATCGGGTTGTCTCTTTCATGTCCGGGAGCTGAACAGCAGGCTTAGATATGTATAGAAGTTGGCTGTGTGTTGCAGACTAATTATATTTTAAGTTTTTGATATTTACATGTATGTTCTACGTCTGTATTTCTTGGACAAATTTAATGAATATGGACTGGATTTTGGTCTAAAATAAACTATTATTGTTATTTCAAATAAAACAATAATATTTAAAGCGGCACATAAACTAGATATGACTTTTTAGATGTCTAGTCTGTCCTCCATTAAATTGTGATTTCTCATTTGATAAACATGAGTCTCACTATATCTTTAGGTTTTTCAATAACAGTTTTAGCGGTAACGTGGACAGACTTCCCGAGATCTTCAGCGGGCTTTCTATAAGAGTACTTGCAATTACGCATGGCAGGCGGATTGGTGATCGCAGTAAGATGTAATATCAAGACTACCAGTAACATTTATACTTTTGACTAACAGAGTTTAGTGCTCCTAAATGAAATCCGTTATATGATATTCATGGTTATTTTTAACTCGTAAAACTCTCATCTACTGTACAATACGAGAAATTTTGTTGATGTATGAGCTTTGGTATTTCAAGTCTAAAAGCTGTTAATTTACTAATAATAATAAAGGCACTGTACTTATGTCTACTGAATTTTTCCCTTTATCGCTTCTTACGATACCTACGGGTATACATTTGATTATTTATAAAATATTATAATAACAAAAATATGTATGATGGGTTTGCACTTGGCCTTCATCTCACCGTGTGCGCACCCTGAAGCCTCAAGCTAATGAGGCGCTGGCTCTGCTAACTTTCATGCCATAACACAACAGTGCAATTAACACTGCTGTTTGGCGGCAGGCTCAGACAGACAGACATATAAAATCACCAACCACTAAATCATAATTAATTATCGATCAATAAATTTAATGCGACCCGCTACATACCTATCCACTTGAGGTTAGGTTGTACGAAGTAGATACGATACGGATCTTATAAAGGCCCGCCTATCTGCGTAATCTGTCCGAGTCGACACCTGACCCCGCCCGCCCATCAATACAAAAACATCATTAAGATATATAATTACGACGAGACAATTAGATAAATAAATACGAATTCGTGTGTATTTCGGTGTTATATAAAGGCACATTTTTCACAATTTCTAAGTGGAATATGATATTCACACGATATTTTACAGCTTAAATAACTTTTTATAATAACGATAAAAGTCGCGGGGAGTCGCTGGATGCAGGTGGCTCGGAACCGGTCATTGTGGCATAGTATGGAGGAAGCCTATGTCCAAGTGTGGGCGTTTCCCGGCTGGTGATGATTATTACTTGATGATTATTTGAAAGTTAGGCATAGTTTTAAGTAAGTTTGTAATGTCTATTTTTTGTCGTAAAATATTCAAAAACAATTAATAATTATTTGCATAGTTAAAACTGCAGTTCTTGTAGGATCTAAAAATAATCGCGTTCAGTTCTTGACACAAAAAGGAACTGTACATAAACAACTCGGTATTACATATGTTGATAGCCGCAATCTCTCGTGAGATAGCGTCGGGGCGGGGTGAGGTAAACGCGAGCACCCACCGTGGTGGTACGGGATCGAATGTCACGTGGTGTGACACCTCCGACACATTACCAACTTCAACCACCGTCGGACACTCATTATTACAATGGTCAGGTGGACCGAGGCCCTCATTTAGTTGGTTGGCAACACTGATCTACGGCCGAGGTGATACTTGTTACATGTTATTCGGTCACGTTGTTGACAGACAACCGAGTAAGAATGTTGTTTGATAAGTGTTTGTCCAGATATATGTCTGCAATACATAAGCGGGTTTTTCATTTATTAGAAGTTTTCATTTCACTCATTTTATCTGTTTTTATTAGTTTGATATTCATGTTATTTCTACAATAGTTCCGTCTTATTTATAGGATTCTTCTGCCTAAGGTTGCCTGGACGAGATCGCTCTTAGCGATAAGGCCGCCTACATTGTACTTTTTATTTTCTGTTCTGTTATGTTTTGTGTGTATGTGTGTGCAATAAAGTTTATTTGAATAGAATTTTTTATAAACACTGTCATCATCATTTTCTGAATACGTAAGTTTCTGTCCTCTCCCGGAGAAGTTAGATAGTGTTAGGGGGCATTTTCTGTGCTTCTGGCTAGCTACCACAATTTTGTCTAACTCTACCGCCAATAACAACTGCAATTTTGTTTTCAGATAGCGGACTCAGCACCTAGGTTTCAATCCAACTACTTTATCGTCATCTACCATTAGAGTGAGATAAAGGCCAAACGCCAACCCATTATACATTTGAATCAGTCTGCGGGAGTTGCCAGGTATCTTGCATATATCTCCCGTGGCAACGGCCTTTGCAGACCTTTCTTCCCTTGTAACCTCACGACTCCAATAGACTATCATGCTGGACTTTTTTTAAATCGTGACATCAATATAGATATCCCGAGTCACGCCGGCAGATCTCTCTAAACAATTACACGTGAATCAATATTATTGACAACATACTCATGTCGCGTGTTAGCAGAACGCTAACAAGCAATACAACAACATAGATTGGATCTGATTAGGCTAGATGACACCAAATCAGATTGGGGTTAAATTGTATTTTAAACCATAAAGGGCATTATAAAACTACTATAAAATTTAAAATATTATTATTATTTTTCTGGACTTTTACACCTTAATAAAGCCCGCCAAAATTCCCCAAAACCAACTTAATTCTCTCTCTACTACTCTCTACTCGAATTAAATTTGTTATTTTACATTTTGCTTTGTAATTACATTGTGAATTATTTATAGTAAGGAAGTGGTCACATAAAAATGTTATTTTACGAGATAACTCAAATATTGTTAAAAGTTTCATACATTATCTACTTCAATACCTAGCCGTGACGTCACTCCCAGGTACCGATTTGTATGGAGCGTTTTTGCACCGCGAGACTAGAATTACTTTTCGACGGGTTATTTTATTTATTTTTATTTTAGTTTATTCGGAAAACATACAGTTACATACATAAGTTTACCAAAAAAAATGTATAACTATACACCATTTAAATGTTTTCACATATTTGCTTCTACATAAAACAGCGTCACTAAAGCACACGGAAATGTATTTATACATGAAAAAATCCCCAAAAATATGAGGAAAGAGAAGATATATATATATATATTTATGCACTAAAAACTTTTTACAAAATTACAAATAATATTAGGTGACCGGATGAGAGTCGAAGAAGTCGCCTGCCATAAGTTTCCTTATATATTGTGGCGTAGAGTTGAAAAGGTCAACTTCGGGGTGAGCGGTAACTAATTTATTAAATTTGGAACATGCTCGAATAAAAAATGAATTTTGCTGGTAGTTGGTGGTAGTTAGTGGGAGACTGAGTGTCGCCTGCTGCCTGAGTTGTCTAGATGGCACGTTGATCGAGATTTCAGATAGTAGCTGTGGGGAATCTATTTCGCCTTGTGCAATTTTTGTTAAATAAGTAACGTCTGCTATATTGCGGCGCGTAGAGAGGGGTAGAAAGTGATACTTTTTACATCTCGCATCGTAGTTATTGAGAAATTGCTTTGCTTTGTACTGTAGGTATCTTAGAAATCTCTTTTGAATTGATTCTATCCTGGTGATGTAAATAGCATAGTAAGGGTTCCAAACTTGAGAGGCGTATTCGAGAGTACTACGCACGTACGCACAGTATAGTATTTTTATGGGCTTAAGTTGGGTAAATTTCGAGGTTGATCTTATTACGAAGCCAAGAGATTTAGATGCTTTTTTAACCATTTTGTCAATATGCTTATCATACATCAACTTTTCATCTTGCAGAACTCCCAGGTCTTTCATGTGGCTAACTTTTTCTAGGTTTTTGTTTTGTATATTGTATGGAAAAGTTACAACATTTTTCTTTCTAGTGAAGGACATCGAAAAACTCTTAGAAACATTAAGGTTGAGCTTGTTATATTTACAATAATGTTCAAGTCTTAGTAGGTCATCCTGTAAGGAGTTACAGTCACTGATGTCAGTTATTTGCTTAAATACTTTCATGTCGTCAGCAAACAGGAGGAATTGGGAATTCTTGAAGCAAGATCCGATGTCATTGATAAAGACTGTGAATAACAGAGGGCCTAGTAGAGACCCTTGTGGGACGCCGGATGGTATAGGCATCCATGAAGAGGAGAATCCATTTATTGCAACTCTTTGGGATCTATTCGTGATGTAAGAAGTAAACCATCGAAGTAAATTCCCATGGATACCAGCACTTTGGAGTTTTCTTAATAGTATGAGGAAGTATTAAGAAGAGGAGTATGAAGTCTTATATTAGGAAAACTATAAGTCGTATCGAAAAATCTTTAACAAGGCTATTTATCTCTTCACACGGTCTCTAGAATGAGGGAATATTTTTTTTGTCATCATCCCGGTGCAAACGGTGCAAATTTGATGCTGTTTACCCGTACCTGATGGCGCTCGGGGATATTAGTCTATGCTCGGACCATACCTGACCCACCGTCGTAGTCTCTAGTAGCTAGACAGTTGGGCTAACTCAGATACTCGGTTTGATTTCTTATATTGAGTTTGCACTTGGCCTTAATCTCACCTGATGGAAAGTATAGGGCCGTTGGATGGTAAGCGTGCGTAGCCACAATCCTCAAGTGCTATTAAGATTGCTGTTTGACGATATACTCAGGTAACACGCGAATATAGCATATGCCCTAACCAACAAAACCGAGTACCGATAAGTGCGCCATTGGGAATCGAACTAGCTGGATAGCAAGCATATAGCTACTAGACAGCTAGATATCTATGTCCGCTTCGCTATCTACAACCATGATACCTAAGCCTGATATATTATGAAAACAATCGTAAAATAGCAAAAGTTGTGTTTTGACAAGACTCTAGTGAGGCTGCATTTTTTTAAATTCTTATATTACGCACGTAGATTTTTCCGTATGGATCGCTTTCTCACTCTGACACATTAGCCATCTATTCTGTATTGTAATCCATTCATAACAACCACAGAGCAAAGAATAAGAGATGGGACAAGCCGACCCGAAACGGCTGACCGTTGCATGTCCAATGTCAGTGTCGTAGTTTAACAAAATACACGAATATTTTGAAGTGATAACGTATAAATCGATGAACGCCGGCTGCACGCACGAAAAAGTGTCACGTTCCGCCTGAGCCGAGCGTGTAAGCGAGAGCGCGGAACAAGCGATAGAGAGGCACGATCATCTCAAGCGTTCGGCTTGTGACTCATGACGTTATCACGTATTAACGCGTTCAAAAAGAACTAAAAACCGACTTCAACTGCCTTGGTAGAATTATCTGAGTACATATTTGTTTTTTGTAGATTTTCTCAAAAAGTACTCGATCAATTTATATAAAATTTATATGGGACCACCTCTGAAGTATGACCTACGAAACCAAAATATCATCATAATAGGTGTACAATTGGCGGAGTTATCGCGTAACATACATACAAAAAAAATATAAAAAATACAGCGGAATTGAGAACCTCCTCCTTATTGAAGTCGGTTGAAAATCATCGTCCTTAAACCGAGTTTACAATTTTTTTACAACACAGTCCTGCGCCATTTGTAACGTGCAGGACACGTGTGTAGACAAGTAGGCGTGTGATTTATATGCCTGTGTGCGTGATTGTTGTAATATATTGTTTGATTGTGTGCAGCTTGCTTATATTCTTGTATATCACATAATCTTGTCTATCCAAAGATAGTGCATTGCATAACCGTATTTACATTACAAATTCAACTACAACGTGTCTTGGGGCACTTATAGAAGTGATGGACTTGGTAACAAGGACGTACACAAGGTAATTGATATCGTAAATATATGCCCATGGGTTATATAGTAGACAGGTGGACTTAGCGACCGTCAAGGTGTGACGTGTGGTCGCGCCTTCCTTCGCGCACTGGTAATTGGTGGTGGACTTTGTAACACGACTTGCTTAATAACGGGGGTTCATCACTAAACTTGCTTTTACATGTCAATAGGTAAGTACTTGACACATAGAATACTTTATATTACTACGGAGAGATCACTGCACAAATACATTTGAATAAAAAGCGACTCTAACTGCGACTATATAAAGTGCATTTCAGTCCACACTACACAGCGTGCCTAAAATTATATGCACTCTCTCTTTCTATCGCGTAGCTCTGTCTCTATTGACGCGGAATACGACATTGTGACATACAGAATTTAAGTGCTTAGCAAGCCATGCCTACTGAAACAGAGATTCGTGGTTGATTTCTTGCACTGCTGTTATCATCGTATATATGGAAGTACGATTGTTCCAAAACCCTAGCAAAATATACAGACGATGTCCAATCTCTTACTCTCTACTAGACATTCGCAAAACAGTGATTAAAGTAATATGATATATCATTACATTTCGCACCATTACATATCACTCTAAACTTAACCTGGAATACGTGCCGTGCGCTGCCATGCGACAGCTCTTTTTCTATCGTAATATTTGTGACATATATGTCTGTACAAGCTCTATAAACATCATGTGCTCGGCATTACAATACGTAGAATGTATTTCTTGAACATATGCGCGTTCTATTCGTCTTTGTTGCTCTGTGAGCCCGCGCAGCGCGCCCTCTCGCTCGCACCGTGCAAGGTGCGAGCGAGCGGTGTAGAACGAAGACATGCGCGCGGAATGCCATGAGTGATGCGTGATGTTTGATTTGTACATGTGCTGCAACAGCACGCGGTCGGTCGCATGTCTGGTACCTACTGACCTGGTACGCGTTCCACTGCTGCAGCAGGTGGTGGTGGCACGCGGCGCAGGCTCGCACCGTGCCCTGAGCGTCCTTGGGCCGCGAGCGAGGCGGCCGCGGGTGTTGCTCCCCGAATATAGGGAAGTACGCTTGTTTCGTCTGAAAATTATAGAAATATGATATTAGTAAACGGTTCATCTATAAGGCACACATCATCTCAGGTCATGTTCTGGGTTAGTCAAACGTGTAACACTACGTACAGAACGTGCGTTCACCGCCTCCCACCGTTCCGCGATACCTCACCTCTACCCGGTACGTATACCGCGCGCGGACTTACACACACATGCGCTTGAATACAAACGTCATCCGTTCTATGTGTGTCGACATCATGACATTTGTTCGAAGTGTCCGGCCTGTGACGGCGGTTTGGTGGTTAGCTAGTCAGGCGGACGTGAGAAAATACCCACGTGAACCCACGTTAAAATATGTCACATAAACGCTAGACGATAACTTAGATAGCATGACGTAATGATGACCTAATATGAACAAGCATTTCTTCTTTGAGCAAGCGACTGTCGACCAGGCACGAGGGTAACGACTGGCTACCTCGTCCACAGATAGCCTGGCGACCCCAAGGTTGCTCGGACGATATTTTCCACAGCGTCGATACCGCGGGCGACCTGTGCCCCACGACCCGCTCTGATAGCCCCACAGATACCAGCGATATTCAATTTATTGTGTTATTCGATGAGGGGCTTTAGGATCAATAAAGCGTCATTCATTATGTCTGTTTTTGACCGACTACGACGGTGCAAATGAGGGTTGGACTACTTTCCTTTTATATTAAGTCATACTATTCAATTATAAAATTAGGCTAACAGATTAGCTCTTTACATTTAATTAATACTAGCTCATTGCCTAAACTCGAGCAACTACCTTCATATCCACTTGGCACTTTGTGGATTTTAATACTTTTAGATTATATTAGATTTAACGGATGACTTTAGATATGGTAACAATTGGAACCACTTTTATCACTCGTGTTGTTTGTTTTTACATAATTATCTGGATAACACCACATATTTACAATATATACGACTGCAGTACGTGTGCGCCGGAGTGCACAAACAGGAAGCGACCGGAGATGACACCCCACCTGATTAGATTAACGTGTTGATCATTACTTAGCACCCTACAACTAGATATATACATAAAATGCATACATAACTATTATATTGTACAAGCACAAGTATAAATCAGAGCAGAGAAATACATAAATAAATTACTATAATCTTGTTATAATTAAAATAATGTTTATAATGTCGGTGAACGAATACCATTATCTAACAAAATATAGAAATAACCGCAGAAGACAAGTCTGTGTGCAACCATTACAGTAAAACTGTGACTCTGTCTTGCCCGTTTTTAAAGAAACCATCAAAAATCCTTGACCCAGAAAAATTTGTTGAGTATTCTTGTTTCACACTTTTAAATTTCACAGTTAAATGTCAACCACTTACTTTTTTATCGTTTCGGAAGACCAGCAAATAATAGAAGTTTAACATAACAACTACAACTAGTTGACAGAAAGCCAAACGAACTTACTGTTCAAATCATAAAGCCACGTGACAGCCAATATGATCCGTAGACTATAAACAATGCATTTATATTTCAAACGAGAGCTTAAAACTTATAAATAAAAAACATTATGATGGGTTTCTGCACTTGGCCTTCATCTCACCGCATGGTAAGTGACGATAAGGCCGTTGGATATTCAGCGTTCTCAAGCTAATGAGGCTCTGGCTCTTTTACCTTTCATACCGGAACACAACAGTGCTATTAACACTGCTGTTTGGCGGCAGACTTACGTAACATAGTGGTAGCCAGCCACCGACCAAATAGAGTACCGTTAGTTACCGTGAATCGAACCCGAGACCTCCGTATAGTCAAACATTTAGCCATTAGGTCACGGAGTGGCACAGCAAGACACAAAACTTTATGCGTGTATTTTTATATAAAACCGCTGACAATATCTGGTATGTATTAATGGTACCGTCTGAATCACCTCATAGGCTATCTTTATCAGTAATTGTTGAAACAATCGACACTCGACAACGTAGTGCGTACGGCCTGGTAGACGTTTCCCGGTACGTGGTCGCCACTCGAGAACCTTTACTCCCCATCGGTTATCGGCCCATTGCCACTTCAGCTCACTGTCTCGTCGAGCTATGTCGGTTAACAAGACATTTTGGGGCATGTGTGGACTTCCATGATGTTTTTCGTCATGTTAGTTTCTACCTCATCTTTGATTACTAACTGACAGTCGTTTCTGCAAACGCCTCATTAAATTACTTTACAATAAACATGTTGACAAGTTGGACATGTCATATTGTAATGTCATTGTCCAATTACTTGTATTAAGTTGGTAGTTAGATAACAACGCGATTCCAAAAATAGGCCTCGATGATTCAACTGTGCCCTTTGACACAACTCGGTATTTGTGGCAGCAGTAAACAGCATGTTTACATGATATATCCAATAAATACATCGTCAACAGAGGACAGACAGAACAGACAAAAAGTATTTAATCAGCTCGTGTTGCCGTGTTGTTGGAGACGCGCACACGAACCGTAGTCTTTTACTGCCGTCAGAAAGAAAACGCCTATACGTAATTTATTCTGACGAAAAATGAATCTGACGAATGTGTCGGAATTCACAGTTTAAGCCCGAAATATTGATTTATGCGTTTTACCACATCTCCCCTGATCGTTAAGGTTTTATGTGGTCAAGTAATATGTATATTCTATTTATTCACACTGGCCTAAAGAATCAGTCAGCAGTGAGGATGACGAATCTAGGAGCGAAATGCTTCGTGTCAAACATTTGATAATCAACAATATGTGTGAGACGCCATTCTTGAAATGCACACTACACGGGGCAATTTGATCGGCCAATTTCGTTCCAATCTCGTCTGTTATTGGACAGAGACTCTACACTGCACAATCTGACTGGAGATTGGTACGAAATTGACCGTGTTGGACGGGTTATAGAAGGGAGACGGTGGAAGCTGTACAGGTACACCAAGAGATGTCGACTGTCGTCGACTAAAAGTCTGGCTATTGTTATCTATATTCAATTTAAATATTTCGCGTCATAAACCTCGACACCTTAAAATCTAATCTAATCTCGAGTGTACTGAATCGAACCAGTTCAAACAGGAATTCACCTTGAACGCGTCCAAAAAGATATTATAAATTACGTAGCGTTCCCCATTCAAATCTATAAAATAACTAACGACATCTATATTACTCGTACAGTACTATACACATCGATAAGAGATAAACTACGTAAACACAATAAATGGGAAAATAAATTTGTTTTACGATAGTTACAGACGATAAGATGTGTTTATGTAGGGGAAATCCAATGTTTGAGCCATGTGTTTGAACGGATTATGTTAGTTTCATGAAACGAACACAGATGTCGTTAGGCGCTTAGAAGACAACTTAAGGAGGTTCAAGCAATTTATAATTGCGTAGTATAAGAAAGGTTTTGTATATTTCAATCGATTAAAAGTATGGATCAACACATTGCCAACACTCTAGGAGATACGAGTATACTGCGAGCAGTACGAGCCGCCAATATTTGTACACGGTCAAACATCTGACAAGACCCAAAGGTTGCTGAAGGAACACGAGGAAGCAAAATATTCATTTAGATACTACCTTACAGATTAAAAATCCTAGTTTTCATATTTATTCCTATGGTTGTGCTGTAAGACGTTGCTTCTTGCCAAATTTTAGGATTCTAGGTCAACGGGAAGTACCCTATAGGTTTTGGTTGCACCCTTGCATTTTGTATGGAAATAATCTAAAATACAGCTATATCTTTTTATTACGTTGACCTATAAGTTTGATTTTTTCAATGATCTTAAGGACGGCAAACTTAAGTGTTCTGTATTAATTTCAACTTGATATCTCCACGCGTTCCTGAGAAAAGGGGCCTTTTCAGGCCCAACAGAAGGACAACAAAGTGATCTAATAAGGGTTCCTTTTTTCCTTTTGAGGTACGGAACCCTAAAAACGAATTAATGAAAGCCTAACTAGAAACACACGAGGTCTGTGAAAAGCCTACTGTGAAAGAATATCAAGAGCCTAGTTAGTTGTCAGTGTCAGAAATTAGTTCCAACGAAAATCCGCAACATGGCATCACCTCAGAACCTGGTGAATTAGTAACTATATCGACAATGATATAGAGAGAGTGTTACGTCAACTTGACAGTTCAGAGTACCGCATCCAGTTATATCAGAATGTATTGTGTATGTGTTACCGATTTGTCCTTTGGCTCCTTGGTGTGCAGGTTGTACAGCGTCCCTCGCTTGTACTCGTCGCCGCACACGTAGCACACCTCCGTCATGGAGTTCTTGTCCGGCATCGAGAGGTCCAGGATGTCGCGGTCGGACGACGAGTTCGAGTTGCCGGAGTACACGGACACCGTAGATCTGCAACATCAACACACGATACATCGCAAGGTCTGTCTGTCGTCCCTGTTGACACGCAACAACCTGTCAGACTAGTGCCCGGCTGAGAGTCAACAACACAACCCCAGACAGACTTTACACCCTTCAGAGACTTGAAGATTTCCTCACATTATTAAATTACAGAATTCGAGAAGCAATTATTGATACATATTGTTTATATTACATCCACCGTATTGCACCTTTATTTATATTGCGTATTTACACCACCGAAAAAATTTCGCCCGCTCGGGCTCGTCCATCGGAGTCTTTGAGGACGTCTCGGGTGCGCCTCTTACGGCCGGGAATCCGCACGTAAGACGACGATGAACGTGCAAACGGATTGGGGGTACATGATGCACTGGCTCTGCTACCTTTCACACCGGAACACAACATCACTATTAACACTGCTGTTTGTGGGCAGACTTAGATAACATGTCGGTAGCTAGCCTTGCGAACATAGAAAATACCCCAACACGTGATTGCTCCATGCTGAGCTGTGCGCAGATCAGTATTTTCATTTATAGGTCATCATTTGAAGCTAGGTCTACAAGAATCGTGTCTTACCTGACCGCGTCTAGGTACCCCGTCGGCTCTGAAGCTCCCGAGTGCTGCGAGCCCACGGATATGACGGAGGGGTCTCGCGCGCGCAGGTCCAGCACACCCTCGTCCTCAGCGGCGGCGGTCGTGTTGCCAGCTACGAACCTCTGCATAACAACATATTGTATACGTAGACTGCTTTAGAAGCCGTCCCAGGTGTAAGAACAGACAGGGTTGTCTCCTGGTGGCAGCTGTAAAGGGCGGCAAATTCAAGCGTAGATTTCCCGAATGCCAATCGGCGCAATTGTATGGCAGGTGCCGAAATGATCTGACGCTGTCCCGCTAATGTTGGCTTTGGAAAATAGCGCAGAAGATGTGTGGTATACAAGCCTTGGAGCGCCAATGTGGCGACGGTGGTGAATATTATGAAAAGTTTGTTTATTTTACTCCTCCCAAGATCGAGTTTATTAAGCCTACAGGGCGGAAGTTTCTTTTTCTTCTTCGATATTATCATGAGCCGGAAAGCACTCCTGAACACAACATATCAACCTCTAAAGATGTACAGGGTTAAAGGGGAATATAATATGGATTTGGATAAGCAATAAAATGTGAGGCACAAAATAGAGACTGCTGCTCCATTATCGAACTGACGGGTAATCCTGCGCGAGTGCGCAACAGTTCTTGGGCCACATATTCTACCACGCAGGTACAGTGCGAAAACAGTGAATTTCTTCTCAGCAGTGTGCAAGTTTCGTCATGGTGTTTTCCTTCATGTAACAGTCAATGGTAAAGATTGTCATCATTCCTGGTGATTCCAGGATCGAACCCAGACCTGCACCAACAGCATGAGACGCATGAGAGCGGTGAGAGTGAGATATATAATATTTAAACGTCAAATGTCTACCAGCACTACTCAATAAAATGGAGATTTGACTAACATTATTAAACTTTGCATCCTTATCGTCCTTCCTGAAACTATCTGAGTTCTGTGTGGGCGCATCGGCGGGTAGTGCGCGCGACGCGGGGCGCGAGGCGGGGCGCGGGGAGGGACGCGACGCGGGCCGCGGGGAGGGCGCGGGGCCATCGTCGCGCGCGCAGCCGTCGCTCGACAACCCCAGCACTTGCGCCGCGTATTCTCCCTGGAAGGACATATCCGCACCTGGGGAGATAGAGAGAGTCAGTTATTAGTAACGGAACAAAAGACAAGCTGCATGTGCCTCGCTTAAATATCAAAACAATACTTTTTATATATAAAAACATACCTAATTAGTGTATATAAACCATGACTCGCTCGCAATCTTGAGCGAGCTAGAAATGAACGAAATCATAAGATTTATTTGATTATGATTTTAGCACCCTTTTGCATGTATGTGTCTGGTCGTATTTTGACAAAAAAGATATGCTGACCCAAAACTATAACATCAGAGACAAATGGAAACAAGAATGTGCCACAATTGCGCCCAAAGACGCTCCACTCAACCTCGACCACACACATGTCCACACACTACAACAGAAAGGGTTCTCGCTTCCCAGACGTGAGTGGTGCCAGCTAAACAGACTGCGAACGAAGTGCGGAATACATACACCGGTGTGGCTGGAGAGATCCTCCATGCTGTGACTGTGGCGCACTGGTGCAAAGTGTAACACACATTATAGAGGAATGCCCCAACAGAAAATCCTTGGGTAACCACGATGACATATTTTCCCTACCAAGAGACGCGGCACAATGGGCCAAACAACTCAACATAGACCTAACAGGTCACATATTGAAAACACCAAATTGACATACGCTTAAATATAATTAACGCGTTCAAAAAGAACCAAAACCCGACGTCGATTGCCTTACAAATTTGGTTTTTGATGACTTTCTCAAAGAGCGATCAATACATTTCGATTAAATTTATATGGGACCACCTCTGAAGTATGCTTGGCGGAGTTATAGCGTTAAACACATACAAAAAAACATCGCGTCGAATCGAGAACCTCCTCCTTATTTGAAGTCACTTGAAAATTGTAAGCGTCGGCGTCGTGCTCTTCCGTGGGCTATAGTGATACCACAAAAGTTTTTTACCATCAAGCTGATCTGATGTTGTAGTATAGACGGAAGGTGTTCGTCGCACTTCTAAACTACACATGATAAACCTGTCGTGTTGGATTAGTTTGATTTGTCTGGACGGGTACTACGAACATTCGATGAGAATGCAATAATTAAAAGTATCGTCACTAAAACAGTCATGTAATTTATTCAAGTCTGCTAAGAGTCGGTAATTAATGAATGACCCGCGCTGCGTGCCATTGAATAGTGTACGGGGGCAGCAGGCGGCGGACGACCTCGACCCGCAGAGAAAGTGCTGCCTTGACTCACTTATCGAACGAACCACGACAGATCAGCTGCGATCCGGTACACCGACACCAGCGTCACACGACGACCACCCAACGTTCACCGTCTCACACGGAGGGACAGTCATCGCAGGTAAGTAGATACAAAGGTAAACGTTGCTACCGATCTCCTCAAGTTATCCCCTAGGGTGACATAGGCTGATCACATTTTCATTCAAAACTAAGACCATCTATTATTTTTAGGGTCCACTACAATCTGGTCTCGAGATGCAACGTTCATGTGTATCGTTTTTTATATTTTCAAATACTTGCAACAATAAAAATACTCCCATGTAGTGCGGGGTGGGTCTCTAGTTACCACTGTAAATCACTGACTGGTCGAGCTATGTCAGTGACCTTCGTTCGTATAAGGATTTCCTCATTCCAGATTTTATCTTATAGACAAATTCCGAGCATTGCTCGCTAAGTGACTGTGAGCTTGTTCATTCGTCCAATAGTAATGGACCAGGGTCCACAAAGTCATCACTCTGATATCTGTCTATCTGTCCGTCTGTCACAGCTGCTTATCAAAGGCACTTTCATTTGTGCATTCTGTAATAGTGTACTTTTTTCATATTGTTTTTATTGGCACAATGTAATCCTGTTGTCAATGGAGGACCATAAGCTGCGTCGAGACCTTTCAACTGATTGCAGTGTCAAATGTCCGCGGTATATTATATATAAAACGAAGTCGGGTTAGTTACACCAGTCATAACTCAAGAACGACTGGACCGTATGATCTTAGATTTTTTGAATTAGTCTCCGCTCTAAACAGAGAAACACGTGGGCAAAATTCACAAAAAAATATTCATTTTATACATTAAAGATCTAAAAGTTAGAAAGAATAACTTGTTTTTTGCATAGAGATATTTGAAAGGCTGGAATAGGACATATGCTACTTTATATCCCGGTCGAGCAAGTCCCACGGGATAAATCCCGTGCGCACGGGACAAGTCCACACAGACGAAGCTAGTAACCTCATCAATAAGATGGATGCACCATGAATGTAGGGCCCGTGTCCCGCGCCACGTCTGCGATGGATGGGTAACTCTTTGATGGTGTAACTTTTTGAATGAGCGCTCGTATGACACTCTCTCGGGCTTGAAACTAGATTCGTTCTACTTCTACCGTCTAAAGTTTAGGGTTTTAGTAACCGGGAATTTGCCCATAATGATTCCATACAAAATATCATTTACCATAGTTTTTTAAAATAGAACAGCTGGCTTTGGTAAGTAATTACCTAAAAATAGGCGATGGAATTATAATGTCGCGAAATGAATATCATTAGCGTCAACTTTAATGTCAGCTACAATAGCCGTTACGCAGATAATGGTCCGTATAGATAGCGTTTTGAACAACATTTTTAGATTACCACTGCACAAAGCTAACTATCCTGTTATAAAAAATTATGGTAAAAGATAACTGAAAACCATCAAGCTACGCCATCAATCGTCACAAGTCCTAGCTCAACAAGGCGCGTTAGTCACAGGTCGAGGATGTAGGTCGCGCCACGAGCACCCGTAGGTTGCGCTTACGCAGCCAGCCCGGTGAGCCGCGGGGCGTGGCGGGCGTGGCGCAATGTTGCAGAGTGCACGACTGGTTCACGTTACACAGATCAACGGTGTATATATATATGCCCGACGGTTTTGTTAAGATTGCCACGTGTCTGCACTTGACCTTTCAATACAATTGGTAATTGGCAAACGTAATTGTAAATTAATTACATACTTCTAATTTAATATTGTCAATTTATCAAATAAGAAAGTTTAAATAATTGTTTTGAACAATGAAACCGACAAACATAGTCAAAAATTACGATGGAGCCAGTGACATGATATTAGACATTTTCTATTGAATTCCAAAAATACGCGACTAAATAAGATTGTTACTGTAGTATTTTCCTTAAATATTAATACTTTCCCTTGATATTGTAAATAGTGTAAACCGGATGTAAGAAATCTCTTGCATTTTCGACAGATAAAGAATCAATAGTACGACATAAGACGCTACATCCATAAGACCCTAAAACCATCCGGGCGGAATATATAACTGCCTAGCGAGCGTAAAATGACTGTTTTTTTTCTTCAAGAAACAGTATATAGCTTATTATGAATAACATACAATACAATGTTGATGCACAGCTCCAACTTTACCAGGTATCATCATCACCATAATAATCAGACGAGAAACGTCCACAGGTGTCACATCACATAGTCCTCATGCATGGCACAAGCCGGACACTTCAAACAAATGTCGTGATATCGTCACACATCGAACGGGTGACGTTCGTATGCACGCGCATGTGTGAGTACGTGTGAGCTGGTCACTTTCTGGCGTGGTCCGTTCTGTACGCAGTAATATATTATGTAACCATGGTACAGTACTCGCATGCTGTCTGCCGCTTTGAAGTTAGCTCTCCGGAATTTCGCACATGTACAGTGGGAATATGTGTGTATTATTTTCTATAATAACTATCCCTAGATGACATACGATACTAGGAATTTTTTTTGCACCCGCTAACTTGCCTTGCCTCCCACATACTTCGCGGTCTTTTGTAGCTAACTTCAGAGTCCGGTCCGGAGCCGCCTGCACCCAGCGACTCCCCGCGACATTTGCCAGGCACAGTAACACTCTCCCGGCTACAGACAATACAAGGTCCACGTCACCGCAGTAGTCATTGTTAGCACAAACCGTGAGTTGTGTAACATGGCGCCCGGCGGCGCGTGCGCAACACTGCGCCTACGAGCATCACACGCTTTCATACTTCAAACAACATCACTGGCAAAACACTAAAAGGCATTGTCCATAAACAAACGATACATTATTGTATGAAATACATCATAATCGTCTGCACAAGTTCACTGCACATCGGGTTGGTCGCACGTCTGTAACGTCCGTAACGAATATCCACACAAAAAAATATTTAAAAAAAAGTTTTTTTTCCTTTTTTTCTTAAAAAGACTAGAATTTATACAATACTGTCAGGACCTCCTCTTGAGTACTGATGACTTGTGTCAGGAGACCATGCTCTTCCTAGTTTTACTTTTAAAAAATTATAACTAACTTAAAGTAAATAAATTTTTAAATTACGTATTTATTTATTTTTATTCTTATAATAAAAAAATTTTGACACTTATACATATTACAAACGTAAAAGTTGTCCTTCCTTTTCCTTAAGTAGTAACAGAGTGACTTGCTTTTTTGCATAGTAATAGTTGAAGGGCCTGAAAAGAACATCGGCTACTTTTGATCACGATTAAGCAAGTATTTTCCAGGGACGAGGTGGCGGGAAAAACACTATAAACGTTAAATATTATCTGGTATCTGCTCCAATGGAGGTATCGGGCCAATATGTCGACTAAACCATTTCTATTGATCTGTGATAGTTGTATTAACTTCTATGGTATATTTTCAGTTTTGTAACAAATCTGGGATTGTAATAAATCCCCCGTGGGCCTCCCCGGCAGCATCCGATGCTTAGTCAACGATAACCAGCGTATAAATGTAAAGAACCAAGCACAAATATGAGAGACAAAATAAAAATAAACTGGAACAAGAAAAGGAATCATTCTCCGTGGAAAATATTTTTTCTTCTCTTAGGCATTTTTATTTTAGTAATATCAAAGGTATACTCGGCTAGTGGATACAAGGATTATCTAAATATGTTTTCATTATCTAAGGGCCTGAGTTCAATCTCATTGTGAACAAAATATAATGTACATATTATACTGGATTTAGACCGGTATGAAAGGTGGCATAGCCAGCGCCTCATCATGATGAGACCTCTAGGTGACGCTTACCATCCAACGGCCTTATCGTCACTTACCATCAGGTGAGATGAAGGCCAAGAGCCATCATAAAAAAATTACTTTGAGGAATGTATCGTATGTAGATCGATGTACACCAACTCAAGTGACCCATATAGCTTGACGAGTCAGTAAGCTGAAGTGAAACGTCAAAAAAATTGAATAAAAAAATGCTACTTGATAAACTAGATCGCCTTCAGAACTACTGCATCAGGTTCATATTTGGCCTACGTAAATACGACCATGTCTCTATTTCGAGCACAGCTGAAGTGGCTCCCAGTCCGGCGCCGTAGGGACTTCTTTACTATATCCTTTTTAATCCTCGTACTCCTTCCTACCTTAAAGACCGTTTCTCCAACTCGACTTCCCCCCTCATTCCTCCAAGTTTTACTCAAAATCCTTTTCCGTGCAGAAAGTGTGTGCAGAAAGAAGTGTCCGACTATGGAACTCTATCCCTGAACCCATCAGACGAGCGCCTTCCGTACAATCCTTCACAGCTACCCTAAAAACGTATTTCCTTGAACAGATTATTCCTTAGCAGCCTTTTCTTCTTTCCTTGCTGATCTCCTCTGATTTCCTTTTCCTCCTGATCCACGTTTATTTGACCATTGTCTATCCATTATATGTATAATGTGTTTATATGTATATACATATTTATTTATTAGAACAATATCATATTTATACAGCACAATTTACCCCATATTAATTTTACGATTCCTCTGCCCCAAGGTTGCCTGGAACAGATCGCTCTTAGCGATAAGGCCGCCTTCATGTACCTATTGTATTCCTTCAGCTGTTATGATTTTTCTTTGTTTTGTGTGTGCGATAAAGCTGATTTGAATTGAATACTTGCATACTAAACCGAACGTCTTCGTTGCAGAGAAATCTAAAGTTTCCATATAGCGCATCCCTCCCTAGGAATTATGCGTATATGAGCATAGCAATCCATTGGATAAAGGTCATTGAATGTCGGCAAATGTCGATACGATAGAGATATCAGCACGATTTATAAGGTCGTTCCCGATAAACAGCCGTCGTTATTGCCTAGGAATAAGGGTTCCACACAGTACACACATACAAATAGGCTACTCCATTTATAGAAATCTGATGATAAAAGCCAATAGAATTGGCTTACACGCATTCATATTTGTACAGGAAACAGGAAGGCATGATTATATCACATTTATTCCAATCAAATTATTAAAATAATCAAACGGTTTTTCGTTGTGTTGTGTGTGTTTTAGTTAAATAAATATTTTTCTGTTTCTGTTTCTTTCTGTTTCTCTTTCTTTTACAAATAAATAAATAAAGTCTCTAATCTCCGATCGAAGCTCACGAGTAACACCGTCGGTTTTGAGGTACATATTTAAGAATAAGAATAAGAAGAAAACAGCAAACAATTGTATTTTGACATGATGCTAGGCAAGCTTTAGGAGGCTGCATGCATAGTTCTGTAGCTGCATAATGGTTTCACTGCGTTTTTATAGTGTCTCTTTCACGCACATAGGTTTTTCCGTAATGATAGCTTTCTCGCTCGCACACACTAGCCAACTAATTTGTAGTATAATACATTTATGTTTTTGGCGACATTGTAATAATATTCGGACCGCCATATTCGTCCATATGTCACTTCTATTGTCAGTGTTTGTACTTCTACGGTACCGTTTCAATCGACCGCCGTCAATAAGCCTAATTCTATTAATGCTGCTGTTATGAAAGAAAATTCGGGAAAATCGCGGCATTATTGTGTGATGTTGAACGTCTGAAGACTTTCTATGACAAATAAATATTGTGGACAAAGGTACTTAAGTGAGGGACAAAATAAGTTGGTAAAAATAAATGTTACAAAACTTTTCTCTAAAAAATACAAGTGTCTGATACAGCATTGTCACCCTTAGCGCTCGTATGTTCACTCACTGCTTCGCCAAACTAATACCAGAGTAACAGACTTACAGTACTTACATACTGATTGACGTGTGGATCGTATTGAGTCTTTCTTCAAACTTTGTCACGCGTACAGCTAAGGAATGGAACGCACTGTCGTCTCACCTTAAGGGCTTTGTTACTCTTTATAATGAAAGTAAAGACACTTTTTCCAGCTATAACTCTATAATCCATCGTCAGACACATCGCCATTTAGCATTAGGTGAGATGGTTACTTTTGAAGTCAGACAAAAGGCGTACTAGAGAGAAGTTGAAATGGAAACAACAACAAGATAAGCGTCAATAAAAAAAGAAGCGTCGGTGGCGCAATGGATAAGGCGCGGACTCTCAATCTGAGGGTACCGGGTTCGAATCCAGACGTGTACCTATGAGTTGTTTTTCAATTCAAGTACATTATCCGATTGCTTAACGGTGAAGGAAAACATCGTGAGGAAACCTGCATGTCTTGAACAAGGCATGTGAAGTCCGCCGATCCGCACTGGGCCCGCGTGGTGGACTATGGCCCATACACTCTCTGTAGGAGGGTAGGCCTGAGCCCCAGCAGTGGGGACGTATATAGGCTGTTGATGATTGATGATTGATGAAAAAAACGCTCTCTTGTTAATGTTTCGTGCTTAATATTTTCTATTAAAGGCATCAAACCCCGATCATTTTATTGTATTCCGAAGCCGAAAGGTTTAAACGGAACTAAATTGTTGAAGAAGCTATGTCCGTCTGTTTGTCACAGGCTTAGCCCTAACGCCATAAACTTCTTTCTTTCTTTGGTCTCGCCTTTTCCCATTGCACGGAGTCGGCTTTTCCAATCACGCGACGCGACGTGGTCCGTCACTGTGCGTCCTCTTCCCTCAGACCCAGTTCCTTCATGTCCCTCTGGACTGGACATTCGTCAACCAAGTGGTCTGAGGTCGTTCTCTTCCCCTCTTTATAGTAGCCGTAGAAAGGAACTTCCTCAGGACATGATCCTCAGTTCTATGGATAAATCTCGCAATTTCGGTCGGTCATAAACTGTGCCAAAAATTATATGTAAAGAGATGCATCAACGCTAAGCATGGAACGGTTTTCTTAAGAGAAGCTAGGTAGCTAGAATTCTTTCTTAACCCATGCCTCCTGGAACAGTTTCTACAATATTCATCTTCTCTCCATGTTTTGCAGGAAGATGACCGTCAAATACATCTCATACAATCCCGTGAGCCACGAACGATGATTTACCAGCTCCCGGACGTTTGTTTTATTTCAATATCGGGCGGCGTGCGGCGTGCGAGCGAGATCGATACAGTACAACGTTTGTGATAGATTTACGAGCACCGCACATAATAAACCTGAATGCAACCATGTTTGTTGCTGACTGTCTATATACACTACACTACATACGATACTGGCCCGGTTCAGACATTGATATACTATGCAGGGTATGTACACTCGAGTACAATATGTATCCACTTTTGAACCATATCACATTCAACCATTCTTGTTCCTATGTAGTCAGCAACAGCCGGGAAACGTCCACTGCTGGACATAACCTCCTTCACAGTATGCCACATTGACCGGTCCCTTGCCACTTACATTCAGCGTTTCCCCGCGACCTTAACCAGGTCGTAACCTATGTAGTGTGTTGAAGGAAATGTCAATTAGATGTGAATGTGACATGGTTCAAAAGTGGATATATATTTTTGTGCTCGAGTGTACACTTGCGTGCGTGATTGGTTTGCAACGTCCTTCATCTCAGCTGATAAGTGACAATAAGGCGGTTGGGTGGTAAGCGTGCGCACTCAGAGATAACGAGGTGCTGCCTTTTATACCGCAACACATCAGTGCTATTAACACTGCTGTTTGGCGGCAGACTTAGGTAACATGGTGGTAGCTAGCCAGGCGGACATATAAAATACCCTACCACCAACCAACAGAGTAACGATAGGTACCCCCACTGCGAATCAAACAATGATTACGAAGTATAGTATGTCATACTGCCAATTTGTGACACGCGAACAAGGTGCCATCGGCACCTACTTACGAGCATTACAGACGGTTCGTAGTGTCGTATAAATGTTGATAACCAGTTTATGTAAACTGGTCACTTGATCCGGTCACACTACAATAGTACGTCTGGCATTACATCGTGTTACACGTAGAAACTAGGTTCTGTTGTTTATTAGAGCAGATACAATATAGCTACTAGAATTTGAAATTGTCTAGATTTACACAATGTGTCAAGGATGTGATGTGGGTACTTTTAAGGGATTTACGGCAATAACAGTAGTAATTAAATAGATATTTCCTCGTGGGAGAACATTTTCTACCATTATTTTTAGTCATTTACCTTCAGGCAACCAGATCATGTTGGAGGAAAATACTGATAACACAAGTAGGTGGGTCAAGTCACCTAGTTTCTAAGCACCTAATATCTCGACCACAAATCGAACTCAACACTTATTATAACAATAATAACGCGCGCGCACACGCACGCACGCACGCACGCACGCACACACACACGCACACACACCGTCTTTCAAACTAGCACGCATGCTCACTATGATATCGTATGCTCATTGGGCATACAAAGATCAACCGTTCCTTGTCCGAGAAGTATGTACATATAGTAACTGACCTATGAATGGTTTCCCGTCTAGCCTCTTCATCCAGTAGAAGCGTTGGTTGTGTGGCTTGTTCTCTCTCTCGTACTGCTCCCACTGCTGCCGCAGGAAGGTGTAGCACACGCAGCAGCAGCGCACGCTGCCGTCCTCGTCCGCGTCGGCGCGGTACCCGGCCGGGGGCGCGTGACCGCCCAGGAACGGGAAGTACGGATCAGAGCTCTGAGGGGAAATACATACAGAGTTACAATTTACTATACGACGAATAAACAAGCTAAGTCACTCAGCGGGCTATATAACTAGCTATGTCTGAGATTTCTCAATAAGGAATGAAGAATTAAGATCAGCGACATAGCTCAACGTTTCAGTTGGAGAAGTGTCAATGTGCAGGCCACAGCGCTCGTAGAACAAATACCCGATGGGGAGTAACGAGTTCTCCAATGGCTGTCCCCTACTAGATGTACCGACAATTTAGTAATGGTCGCGGGGAGTCTCTGCTAGGAGAACTATGACCAGCAGTGGACGTTTCCTGGCTGACGATGATGTTGACGCAATGCACTTCGATGCAAATGAAGGAAATCTGTTTAGGAAAATTAAGACAACAGCGGCCATTTTAGCTTTCAATATATCTAATGGTGGCCGTGGCGAGCACGAATTGTGTAGAGAGTGTGTCCAGGATGTCCAAAAAAACAGAAACATTTACAAGCGGGCTACTTTTTACCGCGTTACATGAAGCGATTCCCATGGAATAATTCCTGCAGTCCACAAAACCTTTTGTTATAAAAAGTTACCTTTTACATACATTTTCAGGGGTTAGTCTTAGTCCGTCTATTGCTCCACGTAGACGACATCGGGGCCCAAAGTCAATGACAAATAATCGCCTTCTAAACGTACACAAGTAAACACTTTAATGTGAGTGGATTAGAAATATATATGTAAGCCACAGTCAACTCACTCGCTATCGTTAAATATTCAAATACAATTACATACATCGACGTACGCTCGACGTAATACACCCGTCAACGATGTGAATTACCTACGTGGAAAGTTAGTGACGATCAAAACTATGCATCCGTCAAGCTAAGCGGCTCACTAGACTAGACTCCATGGCTGATGGATAAATAACCTAGTTCTTAGATCTAAAGAACGTGGTATTTGAATATTCATTGTTTTCCTTCAGATGGAAAGTAAAGTATTTATACCAAGGTACGTAACTTTCAGCACGCAAGTCCAAATCACACTTGGCAACTTTTTTTACATAGCTGATGGTCCGGTGCGTCCTAGACTACTTTAAATCCCGGTTAAGTATTCCTAAGTGTTTGTCCGTCCTACTTGCACGAAGAGGCAAAATGACTGGATTTTTGTATAGGTATATATAGTTATAGTCGGAAAAAAGATATATGCTACTTTACATCCACGCAGACGAAATCGGGAACAAACAATGAAATAAAACTATAAAATTAATTCCACTTTCCAAAAATTCCTCTTAAAATACTGAAGATTGCTTTACTCACATCATTGACAGCAAATACTCTCTTTTTACACTACTAATACACAAACTAATAATAAAGGATAGTAATCTGTCGGCACCTACTCTCCGCAGCTCAAGTCTGCTGTACTAGCACGTCCATAACCTTTGCAAGTCAACGAGCATCGATCATATCGTGACATACAACAATAAACTAAATGGGGTCGAACTGTGGGAAAATTATAGTAAAGGAAAAACTACCGTGAGTTATTGCTGGCATAGTTTTTCTAGAATTGTGACGTAGGCACGCGCCTTCTGGGGTACCGTGGCCGGAAAATATCGGAACCACATGGAAAGTCCATCCCTGATACATCGACTTATCGTGTACCACCAACATTACGTACGTGTCCCAGGCTCACTAAACAGTTGGACTCAGAAACTTTTCTCAACTTTTCTTATTTGTTGTTATAGTGAGGCCACACACTCTGCTGAAAAAATGTCTACCTGTAACGGACGGATGGACATCTGAGTCATAGTAATATATCACTTAGAATATGATGAGGTGCAGGTGTAACCGATCAAACAAAGTGCTAGATATCAAAGATCTGGAACGTGCAGAGCCCTCAGACACGCAGTACAACTCACGCTCCGGTGCTTATATCGTTCCTTATGGGAACCGACGTGACAATACAGTACCTGTATGTAAGTACTGTAGAGCAGCCGGCCGACATAGTTATGATCTCCGTGGTTGTGTATGCTGGTTGGCGGGATCTCTGATTTTGAATGCTTTAAAATATAGAACGCCTATTAGAGTGACATTGACACAGAGTTCGAGGGTGGACTTTGATGTGTCGATATAAAGTTGATTATAAAGAATACCGTTATGAGCAGAATCCTGTAGCCACCCAGTCCACATATCCGTAAGCTGTATCATCCAATTTATCATACATATTATATGCGTTTATTCAACATATTCCGGCTCTTTTCTTGGTTCGAACCCCATACGAGAACCTCTTGCGCCCCGAGCTACCTCCATTTCTTTACAGTTCTATATATTATAGACAGTCTCACGCGGTGTAGATTAAACATCGCATAGATACACGACAGTTGGTATATGTTGAGAGAGGTGCATGAATATATATGTCCACCAAAACCCAGCACAGTTCCCCGCGCCGGGACTCGTCCCCCCCGACCTATGGATTATGCGTCCATATGTGTACTCATAAGTGCCAGGTATTCCTTAAGTGTATTGGGTGTATGAGACGACGCCATGTGCATCCAGCATCCAGCGACTCGACGCGACCTTTCCCAGGTCGACTCGGTACACGTTCCCCGGTATGTGGTCGCCACTAGAGAACTCTTACCGGTTATCTTTTTTACGAGTGACGTGACTTGCCCTTTGCCCTTCAGCTCACTAATTCGTCGAGCAATGTCGGTGACCGTAGTCAGGCGCACCGAGAAATAACCTAAAGAGGCGCTGGCTCTGCTACCTTTCATACCGATGCACATCAGTGCTACTTACATTGCTGTTTGGTGGCAGGCTTAAGTTACACGGCGGTAGTTAGCCAGGCGGACATAGAAAATGACCTACCACCAACCAAACCGAATACCGATACAGTAAGTCCCAAAATAAGGAGCTACATTAATTCCGTCGTCAGGTAACCAGTTGCAACCGGTCTCTTCAATGGCTTGTTGACACCATGACACCACTAAACTGTCATTTAATAAACATCGTGATTCTGCCACGTACTCCGGCCGTGGACGGTCAAGTGTGAGTCGCTATTCGTGATCTAGGTCCGTATCAGTACAGATATAGATAAAATAGAGCCTGACGTATTTCACAAGTCAGACTACTAGCCTTGTCTCGGGACTTCGGCTAGCGGACCACTAAAACTAACGGTCATATCATGTGCTACTTGTAAAAACGGTCAGAGTTACGCTAGAAGAAAGCAAATCCTCATATGCATATGGGAGTCTGCACATCAAAGGCGAACAGAACATATTTTATACCTGCGCGTGCGTTTCATTGCCGGCCACTCGTCGCATGCCACCTGTAGTAGTTAGTCCCTACGACGTTGTCTATCACTTCACTGGTTCGCAATGCCGACGTTTCTGGTACTACTGAACGTCTGCACTCGCCCACGGCTCTCGTGACACTGTCCGTCTTCGACACTGACGTTCAGCAAACCAACACATAGACACACAAGACAGCGTGAGTCTAATCATTACATCATCGTTTGGGGTCTTTATTTACCGCCTCCGAATCAAAGTGGTTCACCAAGACTAACAGCCCGGAGACCACTGATTATATTCCCAATGGGTTACATTGCGGTATACATACTTTTTAGTAGGAGAGTAGGTCTGAGCCCCTGCAGTGCAGACATATTAAGGCTGTTGATGATGATACTTTTTATTTGGTTCTGGGGCACTTTTAATGCTCGCTAGCTACCACAAGGTACCTAAGAATTTTGCCATATAACAGTGTTATAGCCTGTGGTTATGGTAATGAAAGACATTACACGCAGTGCCTCATTACATTGAAGCTCCTGGGTGTATGAGCAATATACCATGAGCGACATATGTAAGCACTTCAGCTCAGCATTGGAGATTCCACGAAGTCCTCCGTAGCCCAGTGGCTACACAGTTGTACTCACAATACTAAACTTTCGGGTTGTATTCCCGGTGCTACGCATCTATGATACTCGGTTTGTTTGTTGATAAGGCAGTGACCCATTGATGTTTATATATCCAAACAGTGAGATGAAGGCCAAGTGCAAACACAAGAAGGTATACGAGGCAACAGTGGATCTCTAAACCAGCGTATCGTGCGTATGCGACGATAAGTAACAATGTCACCCAATTCAATGAGCGCAACGAGGTCCAATCACCGCGCAGACCGGTTCCGACCGGCTCCGAACCGGTTGTCAATTGACGGAGCTGACTCCCGGCTCGGCGCGGACGGGGACTGACGCGGCGGCGGCGGCGCGCGCGCAATTGATTTGTTTCGGTTCGTTGAATACTGATGAGCTTGGATTGTGCGCGCCGTGATTGTTGGGCAGCCATTCATATGGAATTTTGATTGGTATGTTAATTATTAATCGTAGTAATTAGACATTTTTACTCACCACCTATAGAATATAGGTAAGGTAACTTTGATTGAAAACTGCAAAATATACTAGAACTGCGATTTTAGGCGGCACACATTTTGATTGTACAAAATCATTCTTATATGTCTTTCTTTTTCCTCCTTTCTACTGTTAGAATTTACAGTCTTATCACTGAGATTCCGACCCTATGGCATATCTGGTACCCTAGACTGAGATATAGGTGGAGTGATAGAGACGTTCCCAGCTAAGTGCCAGTGATCACATTTCCCGGAGCACCAACTCTCGCTGGAGCACAGACCGACAAGGATTTTTGGCATGTGACAAATTTAATTACTGGTGTAAGACTTTGAATGATGGAGCAGAGAGAGAGAGAGAGAGATACGGGGAGAAATGATTAGTGACTGTTTTGTTTTGAGCCCAAATATTATTGTGCCATTGGTGTATATGATATGAGTGCGTGCTCACCTGTGCGGCGGGCTTGTGCCGCACGGTGAACGCGTCGCTGAACCCGGCGCCCCCGCACACGAAGCAGACTCGCGCGTCGTCCGTGTGCGCGGGCGGCGGGGGCGGGGGCTTGTCGCGCGGGGACGCCGGACGCGACGACAGCGAGCTCTTTATGTACGCCTTCGCCTTCTCCATGACGGCGCTGCTGAAACAACGCACACATAACACGTTACTCACTCACATTCAGTTATCACAGACATTACAAGCAAAGAAAGAAAGAAAACACTTTATTTTGACACAATAATCTTAAACTAACTTATACTCTAATAAAAACAATTTTGTTATGTGCCAAAAAAGTCCCCACTCAGCTTATAACTGCAACGCTAGTCTTCCGAGGGGCCTGGTACATCTGTCACCACCGCGCACGTTAGTAACATGGTGTTACTACCCTGGGTCACAGAATTAATACCATAGTACTTACTACGTACAGAACGGAAGTTCACCGCCTCCCACCGATCCGCGAAACTTTACCCCTACACGCAACAAAGTGACCCGCTCAGCGATCGGGAATATGACGCGTGCGAATTATGGTGTATACAAACATCATCCGTTCGATGTATGCGAATAGGAACCGGTATCACGACATTTGTTTGAAGTGGCTGGCCTGTGCCGGGGTCATAGTTTACCACACGAGCACGAGGTACGGTACACTTCTGGGCCGTGAGGTCTCGGCTTTAGAATATAGTTACTCAATGCCATGCGAGGGTGTCATAAATATCAAGCGGAACAAGTGTGACCAAAAAAAATTGCGTCCCCATATAATGTTTTCGTTCGGTCTGTTTATAGCGTACAATGGGTTTTGCACTGGACTATCACGGATGGTAAGTGACGATATGACCGTTGGATGGCAGACGTGCTCACCCATAAGTATCTAGTAAATGAGCAATATATTTGTAGTTCGTCAGCGTTGGATAACATGAGGTTGGGTAGCGCAGGCAGGCAAAACATGAAATGTAGCACTGAAATGTATCGTCCTGGGAATCGAACCCAACCTCCAGATTGCCAGCCTGCCTCAGTCCGGACTGCTGGCTACATCCATTAGACTAAGGAGGCGGTTGGCTGCAAATTTTGGCAAGTTCCAGTTGCGTGGGGTGTCGCTCGTGCCAACCTAATTTGGCAACAAATAAAGCCATCTACAAAGCCTACCTACTGGAGATCGTCTGATAAACAATTCAGTTTTAAATTTGTCTATACGTAACGTACGTGTTTAACTCAAAAAATAACATGTATGTTTCTTCTAGAGATATCTGCCTGCGTAGCATGAGGCGCATGAGATTGGTGAGAATGAGCAAATGTCATATCTAAACGGCAAATCGTATAGACATTAAACGTTGAAATGTGACGCTCACACGAATCTCATGCTACGCAGGCAGTTGTCTGTGTCACCCCTCCCCGTCCCTCTCAGGCTACATCACGTTTGCGGATCGTGTTTGCTCGCTCCCAACATAATGACATAGCATAGATCAAACAAGTTATAAAACATATAGAATTATATGCGACTATTGAAAACTCGTACATTCTTAGCAATAACATTATCATTTGTTTATAAATTCATGACATTACTGCTTAAGTTAATATTCCTTTTGTTTTTCCAGTAACGCAGTCCCACAGGCCTGCGCGAGCGCGATTTTGATGCGGGATTGGATTCCCTAATAATCATCATCAGCCGGGAAACGTCCGCTGCTGGACACATGGACCGGTCCCGAGCCACCTGCATCCAGCGACTCCCTACGACTCTAACCAGGTCATCGGTCCATCTAGTTGGGGGACGGCCTGGTAGACGTTTCCCTAATCAAGACTGTAGAAAAAGCTGTATCTCCTAAAAGTCAGCTGAGCTGCGTGAATCTAGAATGTACGTTCGGACGATATAGGCTTAGTACTTGAGAATGAATGCTTTTGGTACGGAATCGTGAAATACCACATTATCCGTGTGCCATCGATATAAGCGCTAATTCCGGCGCACAATCAGCTCCCACAGCAGCTGTGCCACACATCCGGCTGCCCTGATTCACATTACACTGTTCAAATACATTTATTTTGACAAGTGCGACATCGTTTTATTGTAACACTTGTTTCGTAGCAATGCTACTATTACTCGAGAAAACATCTTTTTGTAAAATCACGCGGGTGCAGCAAAAGACCACCAATACTAAACATATTTAATATTATTTATGTGATAGTAGTTCGGGTAGAGAACTATCGCGACGACACACTTCGCGATGGTGAACTTTCGCAGCAACATACGTATGTAACATCTTACTGCGTTCACCGCAATTTGTATACGGTTATTACCATATATTGCACTGGTGGTCCTTTACTGTGGGCCGAATAAACAAGCTCAAAGTCACTCAGCGAGCAATGGAACGAGCTATGCTCGGAATTTCTCTACGTGATAAAGTCCGGAATGAGGAAATCCGTAGACGAACGAAGGTCACCGACATAGCTCGACGAGTCAGTGAGCTGAAGTGGCAATGGGCAGGCCACATCGCTCGAAGAACCGATAACCGATGGGGAGTAAAGATTCTCGAGTGGCGACCACGTACCGGGAAACGTCTACCAGGCCGTCCCCCTACTAGATGGACCGACGACCTGGTTAGAGTCGCTGGATGCAGGTGGCTCGGGACCGGTCGATGTGTCCAGCAGTGGACGTTTCCCGGCTGATGATGATGATTGCACTAGCCCGCGTGGACTTCGTAATGTATCCCACGAGAACTACATAATCGATCGAGTTAAAAAGTAGGCTAGGTTTTTTCCCGGACCATCAACTATCCATTTCAAAAATCAAAGTCATTCTGACCCTCCGCTCAGACGGTAATGAAGAGCAAACAATTAAACAAACCTGACTACATGTAGCCACACGGCTATATACTAAACAGGTTTATATACAACATGGTTTCGTGTAGTTTCTCCCAAAAGTTTCGTTGTCTATAAGGTACGCAGATTAACGTTGTGTCGATAGCGTGTAATATATATTATAGAATACATACATATGTACAGGGTACGGTATTGACAGTCAGATAATCTCGACCACGTTATCTATCGATTGGTCTACCGCCGCTGTAACACGATACGTATTTAGGCTGCCTCTCCCGGCTGAGGTCTCAAGCAAGCGGTTATATATCGACTGGACAGTATGCAAGCTTTTCATATACATATATACTCGTACGATGGTTCAAGGCTAGAAGATACCTGTTCACATCTCGACGTAAAGTCTCCTAGATTATAACTTTTGGGAAGAGATTGTGTATAGTCGGTAGTAGTACTATCCTATACCCCGGCTAACCACTACCATGTTTTTGACTGCCGCTAGACCACTGCTATGTTCCACTAACGACAGATAACAACGCGCAGACTCATTAACATGAGGGTTATGTGGAACGCTTCAATGAGACGGTCTAGTTGCCAGTGACGTCAGGCGAATGGCATCATTTAATTTATCTAGACAATCGTAAAAAAAATTGTCTGGTCGATTTCCGGGCTTAGACATGGTTTTAGTCTCTGTACATGAGTGGAAGTAGAATCTTTTATTCGAGCCAGCCGATCTCCAAAGGTGCTTGTATGCCCTTCACGCCTCCTGGAGTGTTCCTGGATTGTATAGGATCGTCGCCCGTTGTGTGACCACACTGCTGCAAGTCGTGAGCACATGGGCGGGAGTTTCCTCGTCTGCCATGCAACCACGACACAAGGGGTTGTCATGTTGGACATGCTGTGCTTGTTATGCGGACAGTTGCCTGTCAGCACCCTTACCATTCTTTCTAGGGGTTTCCTATTCTATTCAGACTGACAAGGGTGCGTGACAGGCGCTTAGGGAGCGATGTCCCTACCTTGGCGACATTCTTTTTTGGGGATTGGGACCTCTGTCAACTTTTTAGTAAAGAAACTGAAGGGGCTTTTTTCTATTAGTTTTACAGGCCAGACACAAAATGGCACCAAAACAAAAATCTCTACTCGGTTCAAGTTCCAAACATCGAATTCCGATTCCCAAATAAACGCACACGCCAGGGATTTTAGCAAGGGTCTGTCTGTCCCTGTCTACCTCCCAACCCTTCTCCATGCAAATACACACCCGTAACTCTGCATAACTATAACATTAATCATGTAGACAGATATATGTCACAATAGGGCCGGACATACCAGCGACGGACAAAGGAATGGACAAGGTACAGCGTGGTACGCGAGAGACGTGGGAAGTAGGTCCGGGGACCGACCTATCTGCTCCTTTGTTAGAATGAATCGTAAATAATTATGAATGCGAAACTGTATCTCTCTCTTTAATTGACCGTTGAACGTTTTGGCATAGGCTGCTGTTAATCTTCAAATAATTGCCGTTCGAGATAAAATCCCAAGTCGACGACAACGAAGTCGCGGGTAGAAGCTTGTACGGAATATCCCTAATGCACAAAATTCTCGGTTTAGAGTTGAACGTGCCAGCAGCGGCCATTAAAACGAACGAACAGTAAAACCGTTAATCTGTTGCCGACCGGGAGTCAGACGTAGTAGTCGGCTATCAAGCGATGATAAATTTAAGCGTCCAATTCGAGATCTCTGAATGAAAACTCAACATAAATATGAAGTAGGGGGCGTTCTCTGTGCACTAATAATGCATGCTGATCACTGTCAAAGGTGTCTACCATCACCTTCGGTTTAAATGCAGTTGCTATATAATTAATTAACACGATTCAGTTTTAGTTTCAGATAAATTCAGATATCATCATCACCAGCCGGGAGACGTCCACAGCTAGACATAGGTCTCCTTCATGGTATGCCACATCGACCGCCCCCGAGCCACCTGCATCCAGCGACTCCCCGCGACCTTATCCAGGTCGTCGGTCCCTAGAAGGGGGACCGCCCGGTAGACGATTTCCGGTACGTGGTCGCCACTCGAGAACTTTTACTCCTTACCGGTTATCGGTTCTTCGAACGATTTGGCCTGGCGATTGCATTTCAGCTCACTGACTCGTCGAGCTATGTCGGTGACCTTAGTTCGTCTACGGATTTCCTCTATCTGGATTTTATCATGTAGAGAAATTCCGAGCATAGCTCGTTCAGATATATCTCAAATATTACAAAAAACCGTCCTTAAAATGTTTTTGTGTAATGTGTACATAAAAACACGCGCAGGGATAGGCGCTCGGTTTGGTAATATGCTGGCGTGTCTGTGGTAACGGTTATTCGATGTCGCGCACAAACACACAGACAATCGAATACCGTGACGTGCGGGCTCTAATTGCACCTTTGTGCAGCGGTAGTTGTGTCGAGGGGATTGTGACTGTACACTGCACTATACTGTGCAGGGCAGGGTTACGCGAGCGCGTGCGTGCGTGCGTGGGTGGGTGGTGCATCAAATTTTAACTTAAAAAAGAACATCGCACACAAAGTTTTCAATTTTTGGGCGTGACTAAGCATACCTAAGTAATATCTCACTAACTTAAGGATTTTTTCTGGGTAAACGAACACGCATCCTAACATGGTCTCATCGTTACTTATCATCCGGTGAGGTGAACGCCAAGTGCAACCTCATTATGAATAAGAATACTGGTATGTAATTTTCATTAAATATATAACTTGTGTTCAACAGACGCAACACACATATATTCAAGTTAAAATGCCTAAAAGTTAGTTGTGGCACTCGTCGGTCGCTGCTGCGGCACGTCAGTCACTACACCTTAACCAGTGGAGGGCTTGAGCCATTTTCAAATAACACGTGTGACGTCATACCCAATTTATCAATCAATATCAAACACGATCGTCATAACCTAGCGGACCATGGCAACACATACAACTCTACATACAATGGAGCACCTAACGTAATTGACCGCTGCAAGCCATTAGCATTGCATACAAGACCGTCACTGACTGTTACACCGTGCACTGTGTGCACAACGAAAGTGAATTGTTGAGAAAGCAACTATTAGCAGAATACGTTCCATGAATGTATTAGAGGGTATGGTTCGCTAAGCACTTAATCATCATCACGTTGAAATGATACAAGCTGGGGGTTCGGGAATAAAGGAAACACGTGTCCGGAATTTACTGATTTATATATAAATCGCGAGTCTTCTGGAATATTAAATACTATTTTTTTAAATAATTTTTATAACAGGTGATTGTTGCCAGTGATGACATACGGAAACGAAACGTGGTCTTTTACTGTGGGCCGAATAAACAAGCTCACTCAGTGTGATATGGAGCGAGTTAGGCTCGGAAACTCTCTATGTGATAAAATCCGGAATGAGGAAATCAGTAGACGATCTAAGGTCACCGACATGGCTTGACGAGCATTGGGCAGGCCACATCACTCGACGAATCGATAACCGATGGGAAGTAAGGGTTCTCGAGAGGCGACCACGTACCAGGAAACGTCTACCAGGCCGACCCCCTATTAGATGGACTGACAACCTAGTTAAGGTCGCGGTGAGTCGCTGGATGCAAGTGGCTTGGGGCCGGTCAATGTGGCATACCATGGAGGACGCCTATGTCCAGCAGTGGACGTTTCCTGATTAATGATGATGATAAGCAATTGCGCCTGTAAACTCCATGGCGATGGAAAGAGATGAAAGATCAAAAATTAGTGCGGCCCACTCTGCGACGACGCGCCTTGTAATGAAGTCGTGTGTGTGATTACAATATTAGCAAGTACTATGAGTTTTATTAAAACATTCTCTAGTTGACTTTTATATTTACAAAAAATCAAAATAATGACAATATCCACCCTCTCTTAACGCATGCCATTGAAGTCTGTATGTACGCCGTGTGGATTGAGGAATATTGTTCATCAGTGGTAAGAGAACAGCTCAGTGCAAGTAAAATAAATGAAAAGATAAAACCTATCCACAGGCACTAAATACCTCAGCCACAAAGGCGCAGTCATGACCTAGCAACGCAGGAACCCAGAATTATTTTAATTAACGGATGACTCAAAACGCGGGGCATGTGAGCACTGCGCAACATTTCACCGCGTCTCTCGAACGCAAAAACTAGCGAATATTTTTATGGGAGCATCCCGACTATGTAGCGAAGAATTTTTACTGCGAATTTGACAAAAATGTCACCGGGGGGTAGGAGGGGCGCGGGCGGGAGGGTGTGGGTAGAAAAATGTGCGGAAAAACTCCGATGGCGAAACGTTTTTGAATGCAAAAAGAGCGACGCGATTTAAGTACAGGTTTGTTTTTGTTGCTTTCACATTTTTCTCGTTTGATTTAAAATGGTTCAGTTTAAAAATCGATGGTATGACGTTATATATAGTGGCTTATATTTAAGATTGGCGCTGAATGTTTGTATTTTAAATAAAATTTTAAAGACCAGTCCGCGACTCTAGCTCCGAAATTTCTATAGAAATACTTTTATCTTGTAAGTCGCCCGTCAATTTTTTTACGCACATGTGATGTAAGTTACAAATAAGCTAAACTAAAAGTAGGAAAGGGACAACAATGGTATTTTTCGCCAATATGGTGTAGCAGACGTATCTGTAGAAAGAATAGAGGTACAAACAATCTATTTATGGAAGACGTCCGTCTGATGAAAGTGAAACCGGGTCTGAACGTGGTCGGAACGAGCGGCCCGCGGCCGCGGCCCCCGCTTCTACCCGCTAATTGACACTTATTATGTTTGCCAACATAACAGCCGCTTTAACTGACAAATTATGCGCTCAAGCTCCGAGACTTGAGATAGTTTAGGTAGAACTAGACTGCAATATCAAAATTATGGAGCACCTGTTGATTCAGGTATTCGTAAGTGTTTAGGTAGGGTTTGGCTGGATGTGGCTGACACAGCAGGGTAAGGGTAAATGCGAGATATGATTTATAGAGAAGACACGGATAGCCAGTTGCCAGCTAAGTTGCGGAAGACTCAAATGTTTCTGGGGCTCAGCAAACATAGCAAGAGCGGGACACCAGAGGGGTGTAAGCTGGTGGAAATCCAACAGTCCCCTCATTTCCATCCGCCAAAAAAAGTATTCGTACGGCAAGTTATTTATGCTGTGAGGTCGGCAGGCTTCCTTGCGGGGCACGTACAGAATACTGACGTCAACTCCTGCGCATGTGAGCAACACCATCCCTGGGACATAGTCTACACACGCTAAAATTTGTAAATCAAGACTGGCACCTAAACTAAGCAAAGAAATTAATATTGTCTCTATGACGGATAGTCGGATATATGTTGACATTATATCAGCTTACCGCTCCCCTCACCTTAAACCGGTGAGTTGTGAGTGTTTATTTGAAACAAAAACAATTCGAAACTATTATCCGCACCGTGGAGCGTGGACCGAAGCACCCGTAACTTCCCGTAGAGCTAGGGAGTAGGAAATCTGTTGATGATTACCTCATTCCTCCTACCAACACTCACATGTAGACCGCGCCGATTTCGCAAATCTAAACGTACACCGTACATACTAGATATGATAAATTATTGATTTCCCCTTCACGCATCAAGCGGCGCTACACAAACAGAAACACAGAGTACGCGAGCAGCCTGACGTGCTCCTAAAACAACAAGCGTTGCGCTGAACATGCTGCCCTGTCTTGTTACTATAGATACATAGAGACCTTTTGGGCACGCTTAAGTTTTTCTGTAATATTTACATATCTCTATCAACTATAATTACGATTTTTCTGTTCTGAAAAAGATCTATTTATGGTTAAAAAATTATGCGACTGTGAAAAGAATATGTTTAAGGTTGTATTAAATAAATTAAATAAAGTTTAATTTCTCGTGCAAACTTCTTTTGGGTGACGATTTTTGAAATCAAATCAAATGAAATGAATGAAAATGAAAAATTATTTAATCCAGACCATCAGGCCATATTTTTTTAAATTACAATTATGAATGACTAGCTTCCGCCCGCGACTTTGTCCGCGTGTACTTCAGGATGTATTCTACTTATTCGATAGGCATAGGTGACGTATATGACAAATTGTTATACAGCATAAGGTACAAAATAGTGTTTATTCTGTTACGTAGTCTAATAATTTAAAGAAACAAAATAAATGTCAATATCTGACGTAGTACATTCAAATAGTCTTCACACTAATATTATAAACGCGAAAGTTTGTATATACGAATTTACATATTCTATGGTCGGTTGCTAGGCAACGCGTTTTTGTTATGCCAAAATTGCCCATGTAATCCCACTAATATTATGAGTGTGATTTTGGACAATTTACACAATATGTCTTTATAAATTATAGCCTATATGTTATTCTGATGTATAAGCTAAATTATTATAAAGTTTCATTCAAATCCATTCAGTAGTTTTTCCGTGAAAGCGTCACAAACATCCAAACATCTAAACATCCAAACATCCAAACATCTAAACATCCAAACTTTCACACTTATAATATTAGTAGGATGTCAAATTTCTAAGTTAAATAGTAATGTCAAATTAAATTAGTATGTCAAATATTAAAATAATCGAATAATTATCATTATATATATTTTTAATAACTATTCAAATTTTAACGTTGATAGATTTCATTAGTGGTTGCTGAGAGGCGTGTCGAATGGAAATCAAAATATATAAAAAATAAAATTAAAAATTTTGAAAATACCCGCGACAAATGTAAATGTTGTTATGGGAAAAGGGTGAAATAATTTTTTGAGAAACCCTCGACTAAATGGAAGTAAGTAACGAGATAAATAGAAGCTTACATATACAATAATAAGTCCGAAAAAATCCGTCGGGGGCTGCCATTCCCGTTCCTGAAGGAACAAAAATTTGCAGTTTTATAAATTTGACACTAGTTGAAATAGGGTTGGGTACCTAATTTTTTTATGTAGTCTTGAATTGATACCGCCTTATTAACCATTTCCATTTTCTAATGGCTACACACTTGGACTTACAATATGTAGGTACTGGATTCGATTCCCAGTACCTGTCGGTACTCGGTTTGGTTGGTGGTACAGCATTTTAAGTGGTATTTTCTATGTCTGCCTGGCTAGCTACCACCATGTTACTTAAGTCTGCCGACCAACAGCAGTGTTAATAGCACTGTTGTGTTCCGGTATGGAAGGTAACATAGCTAGCGCCTCATTACATTGAGGATTCTGGGTACGCACACTTACCATCCAATGAATGAAATGAAGGCCAAGTGCAAACCCATCATACATTTAAAAAATGACTGCATCTATACGAGATAAAAATTATTTTCTTACTCCTACATTTTAATTGGAAACGACAACAGATTAGGCAATGGCAGCCCCCGACGGATTTTTTCGGACTTATTATTGTAATAATATGTAAGCTTCTATTTATCTCGTTACTTACTTCCATTTAGTCGAGGGTTTCTCAAAAAATTATTTAACCCTTTTCCCATAACAACATTTACATTTGTCGCGGGTATTTTCAAAATGTTTAATTTTATTTTTTATTTTAAGCTTTTTAGAGAATTCATATGTTGTAGTCTAAATATCGTGACGTGTGAAGTATCATGTCATGACAAACAATATGTGCAATTGTATTAAAAATCAAAGGTTTCCCTATCTGACGGAGTTTTTTTTAATGTATAATTTCGATTATCAGGAGTTCATGTAAAGATGCTAATCACCAAACACTCTATAAAGAGCTCAGGCATAGTTTATTCGCCATGTTCCTTCACAAAGTTCCCCTCAAAGTTATTCTGCTCAATCATCAGACCCTCAAAAGTTTATGTGCAGGTTCTGCTCATCAAACACTCCCAAAAGAACCCAAACACGGCTTACTAGGTATTTGCCTTCGCAAGGTTCCCTTCAACATCGTTCTGATCCATCATCAGACCCTCAAAAGTTCATGTGCAGGTTTTGCTCATCAAACACTCTCAAAAGAGCCCAAACACGGCTTACTAGCTATTTGACTTCGCAAGGTTCCCTTCAACGTCGTTCTGATCCATCATCAGACCCCCAAAAGTTCATGTACAGGTTCTGCTCACCAAACACTTTCAAAAGAGCCCAAACACGTCCTAGTAGCTATAAGCCTTCGCAAGGTTCCCTTCAACATCGTTCTGATCCATCATCAGACCCTCAAAAGTTCATGTGCAGGTTCTGCTCATCAAACACTCTCAAAAGAGCCCAAACACGGCTTACTAGCTATTTGCCTTCGCAAGGTTCCCTTCAACGTCGTTCTGATCCATCATCAGACCCTCAAAAGTTCATGTGCAGGTTCTGCTCATCAAACACTTTCAAAAGAGCCCAAACACGGCTTACTAGCTATTTGCCTTCGCAAGATTCCCTTCAACGTCGTTCTGATCCATCATCAGACCCTCAAAAATTTATGTGCAGGTTCTGCTCACCAAACACTTTCAAAAGAGCCCAAACACGGCCTAGTAGCTATAAGCCTTCGCAAAGTTCTCTGTCCCTCATTTTAATGAGTTAAAATCTTGATTGCAGCGCCCCCTGGTGAGCTAGCGCCATACCACCTATCTAAGAACCATCGCTGACGTATCAGCAACCCTTTACAAAAAACCGTATGTAAATCGGTCAAACCGTTCTGGAGATAAGTGGCAACATTGGTTTGTATGTACACACAAACAAACACACAAACAAACAAACAAACAAACAAACATCCTCTCACCCTAAACGCATACACTGTCTCCGTTCCGTCGCGGGTAAAAATATGAACAATTCTGGTCTGCAAGCTTATCTGAGATTCAATCAAGCGTTCAAAGTTAATTTCTTGTAAATTTAGATGAAAGCAATCAACGGGTGATCCCCGAAGATTTAGCTTACGCTTAGCTTAGGGGCTGTTCATTTATTACGTAACACGACTAGAGTCGAGATAATTCTTAAGTAACATCATAAATGTAGTCGGACAACGATGTGATATACGATGGTAATGGATGATGATATAATATCATTTCATTAAATACATTTTTGTAACACAAACCAAAGCAATGTACATTGTCTCGTGTGTTGTTGTTTAGTTAAACGTCAATGTCAAAGTGTCGATGACTGTCACTGTCACAAGAGGCATGGCCGAGTGTGGAAGTTTTGTAGTACCTAACACGTGGGCATTGCCGAGCCAGTACACCACGACATAGGGACCAAAGTCTACAACACATATTCAACTTACGCAAGATTAAAGGTGAGGTCAGAGATCTTATCGATAGACCGCAATACGAATCTATCTGTAAATCATATCCGAGATTATGAGCCTGATCTGGACATAAAAGTGTCTGTAAAAACCCGATGTCTGACGATGGCATTGAACATTACCCTCGCCTCAACATCGCCGAGGAAGACACATCAGCCCTAAAAGTGTGGATACATTGAATACGTAATATGTGAACGCCCCCTTACTGGAATCCTCCGTCAAATATTACAGGGAGATAATGTAATTGAGAGTTGACCTAATTCTGTTCAGTATATAGGCACCTCCAGAACGATGTTTTTGATTGTAATTATAAATAAACTTAATTAAACGTCAATTTGATTAGCAACGTTTCAGACGTTTTTGGCGAAGGTTCTCTAAGGGCAAACTTCACAGACACAGATAAGTACCGTGCCTTTCGACATTCTACGACATTGAAATGAAATGAAAAATGTATTTGCAGTAAATATGTTGGTTACAAGGTGGAAGGTGCTTATGAATAGTTCTCACATTTAATCCGAGTCGGGCATGCAAATGTTGCGTATTGTTTTAACTATAACTAATACTATTTTATTAGAATGTATTTATTTACATATATGTCCAAATTAAAAAGTCTAAAAATAATATATCAAAAAATGTCAGATATTTTTTAAAAATTATTTTCTTTTAACTATGTCATTAATTTTCGCTTTAGGTATATTATATGATACATTTTGTGGACGCAAGAGGTTTTTTAATGTTGATAACTAGGCAGCTACGAATGCTCTCAATTTGAAATAGTTTTACGAAATAATGTTCTACAAGTTACAAGTGGAATAAATTAAAAAATATTTTCATGTGAATTTAATTGGAAAAGCCCTCCCCCCGTCTCTGATGTTAGCAAGCCGAAGGAAAAATTTTACATCCAATTTTCATGATAAGTCAAAAACTTCGCAGCAAAAAAAACCGATAGCTTATATATTCAACCACCTTCGTAACCTTCGTAGCCTAATTGCTACACACTTGGACTTACAACCCGGAGGTCCCGGGTTCAATTCCCAGTGGGGGTACCTCTCGGTACCAGGTTTGGTTGGTGGTAGGGCATTTTTTACGTCCGACTGGCTATCTACCACCATGTCACCTAAGTTTGCCGCTAAACAGCAGTGGTAATAGCACTATTGTGTTCCGATATGAAAGGTAGCAGAGGCCTTAGGGCCTTATCATCACTTACGAGTACTTGTAGGTGAGATGAAGGCCAAGTCACATTTGTACAAATGTACCTACAAAAGAATCCAAACAACAGTTATACAGTGCCTATTTCAATTAACACTAAAAAAAATAGAACCTGCGAAACGAGAACCAACTCTGAAACAATAACAAAGCACAAACATCACAAGAATCGAAATATTGAAATAAATATTCAATAATGGCTCTCGAGTGAAGGGGGGAGGCAGATCGATGTGGGGGGACGCGCTTGTGCATTATTCTACGGGGGTTTATGTAACTGATACAAAAACCACGCATACAATCTGTAGGCAGAGTCCGACCAAAACGAATGCTTAGAAGCATCAATTTATCTGCTATGACACGAGGCACCAAGTGGCCGGTAATCGTAAGTTTTAGAAGTAACGTACGTTACGTAGTCTGACAGTTACACCTCATGAGGGATTTAAGTGAACAATGGCATGACAATTGCATTACGATTAAAACAATCTTCTGTTAAAGTTAGTGACAAAATATTTTTTCCTAGACAAAGAAACAATTTAAAATAACACAGTATTTTTTAAATTTCAAACAAGTTTTATGCGCCCAGCGATTTCATCGGTGTCGGATTTAAATGTAGCTTGTCCATGTCTGTGTCCATCCCTACGTGCTTGAAGAATCTCATCGCCTCTTGAGACCCCTGAGAGAAGCTGACCAAGCTGACTCGCGGTGTCTCGCGCGAGTAGAGGCACGAGGCTGCCTCTATCTCCTGCACAGGACCCGCATTGTGCATCTGCACCGCACATGATCCGTCGGCTTGTTCCCGATCGTTCAGTTTTCCATCATTAACATCGAACGAATCGTTTGATTCGTTCCGACCGACCACCCCGATCCCCGCCGCGCCGCCCACACACCCGCCGCGCGTTTTACAACAATTTACATTTTTTCATCCTCTTCGTACAACTCCGCATTGCAGACATGTCGCGACGCCTCAGGCTGGATGATGTCGTTCCTTTGCCAAATTATTCTCATGTATGATGTATACAACATATACATTAAACAGGATATGGATGTAGCTGTGTCGGCTTTATAATACGACTATCGCATAACACCCCGCGGGTGTCGTTAAAGGCGGCTAAATACAAATCATATGGCAAATCAAATAATGTACACTCGGACTCGGCTATAGTGAGGATCCCCATGTCCAACAGTCGACTCATACTGCTGACAACGAAACATGATATGAGACTCTATCACTGTACTGTCTAGGTAGCGTTTCGCTTCCACTTCATGCGTACAGATAAAGTGCGTAATGCCCTAACAGTTTCCGTGTTGTCTGAAGAATATAACTTTAGGAATCTTCCAACGAAGAGTAAATAGGCACCTTTCTTGATCAACGCGTAATCGTCGACCTCATTGTCACTTTAAATATCGGTATAAACATACCAAAAACAGGTAAAGTTTGGACTGCCTTGCGTGTTCCTGCGGGGGCTTGTGACGATAGCACCAAGTGTCGGTTTTTGAACATAATGTAGATCAAAGTTCGCTTGGGGTATAGGGGTATAGCTAGCGATTTGGCGACGGCTACTGCTATGCGAGGGAGTATCATGTCTAACAATGCATTTATACGCTGCTGATAACGAGCACCGTATCAGCCTCAAGTTAGACGTCCGTCATGCTTGTCTCTTCGGAAGACACGGTGACTCGCAAGTGACAGGTATCAGTAAGTAATGCCATCCCAACGTTTGCTTGGAGCTTGTGACTTGTAAATGCGTGTAACACAGGAGCCTGCGATATCCTTTCGGTACGCGCTCGACCTTCAAACGCTTGGAAAGGTTTCTTCTCCATAGCGGAGGTGGTTACGCAAAATGGAGTTAGGTTTCGGACCTTCGAAACAACTTAGGTTGTATAATCAGGTTGGGTTGGGTACCTAAACAATTCTAGTTGGAATTAATCGTCCGCGATTTCGTCTAGGATTCTGAAATTAATCCACAAGAACATTTTGTTACTATATAAAAAGTGTGTGTGTGTCAGCTCCGACGCACGACTGGAGTTTACTGCTTACGATCGAGACAAAAATATTTAATATGATTATCAAATTAAAATAATTTTATTTGAAAATAAAGTTTTAAAAAAATTGGTTGCCTGTAAAGTCGGTATACGGGCGAAAGTTTTACGTGACAACGACTTTGAGTGGTAAAATAATTTTAATGTGAATATTCATTCAGGGACGCGTGCCTTTCACTTTTTATGTCTGTCTCTCTCGCTCTTAGGCGGGCTAACCATGCCCGAGTGGAAGGAACGCGTGCCTCTCACTCGCTCTCATTGTGAGCGCATAACGTGAGCGGAGCGTAACGCAGTTTCTTGAAGTGTCACCCGGCAAACCAATTTATAAGACGTTGTCACGTCAAAATTATTAGTGTAAGCGCATTCATTCTCTCCGTAGAGATCGCTTCAAACAGACACAAAGTTACTTACTTATATAAGCTACGTGAGGTATGAAATGATCCCTGGACTACGAAACATCCAAATAACGGGTGGATAACTTCGCGTAGTGTATGCTGTCTCACCGTACGCGCTCGGGTAGGATAGGGCTTTGATAGGGACAGCTACAAAACAATCCAAATTTGAACGGCCACGTGGTCTAACCAACATAGCCTCTTAAGCAAAAGCCAGGAGAAACAATGTAAAAGCAAAAAACACGTTTTAATTTTAAAAATAATATTTTCAGAATTCGTACGATTTCTTAGGGCACGCGAATTCCTAAATGCGGAACCAAGGCATGCTCAACTCGCCACACAAATTGTTAAGTGCAAACAATATTTCACCCAAAAAAATTATTCAAGGATTTTCTCGTTTCAAAAACACGAGAAAATTGTTATTTTTTTTTAAAGAGTTTCACGACTTTGCGGTGTTTCGTCGCCGGCAAACAAGTTGGATAATGACTATAGAGTCGCCGGGGGTTTCCAGAAGGAGTTGGTGGAATTTTCTTATGAGAGTCGGTCGTTAAACGTGACTCTTTCCCCCACAGTGATTGCCAAGAACGTTGTATTTATTATTATTATTTGGGCATGAGGGGCGCAGTCCTATCGTCCTGCGTGTCACTGCGACCTGTATAGATCTATTGTGACAGTCCCCTATGGATCACATCACCTCCCCAAGGCCGATCTCGGTCATGAACCGAGGCCTGGGTTTGGAGGACCTAACGTTGTATTAGGAATTGTGAAAAATCCTCATGAAAAACTTGTTCGCTCCAAAAAGTTTTAAGTTGAGACTGATCTGGGTTCGATGCTAGCTCGTACCAATAAGTTCCAGTTATTTAGTACTTGTAAGAATCAATCATAACCATTGGATAACCGGTGAAAGAAAACATCTCGAGGAAACCAATTCACATTTGGCACACGTGGTGGCCTATGGCCCGGGGTTGTTGTTGCTCACTTCCGTATGTCAGTACCTACCACATGGGTGGTGTTATGCAAGCGACCACCTGAGCATCATCACATCTATAGAAATAGAGCTAGATTAATTCCAGGTTTGAAACAGAGTTCTCAGGCATTTTCTTTAAGGAACTGTATTGAAATCCTAATAGGCGTAGCTTGTGTGAGAATCTGGAACTCTAATATTAGAGCCACAGGGTCGGGAATGTCATTCGCTCCGCGTGAGTCCTGCGTTCAGGTCGGGGTCGTTTCCAAATTAAAATCTATCGAGACTAATTCATCGAATTACGTTTCTGGTTCTTGACGAGTCAAGATAAAGATATGAAGATATATATATGCCTTACTTTGAGATTCTCAAGATCTTTCAGCGTCCTATAGCGCTACACCAAAAAGCCAGTTCATTTCAGAAAGCCACCTGAAGCCGGTAAGTATTTATGTCCCCGAAAGCAACGCTGCGATAAAATCAACACGTCACACAATCTTCCGAGCGCCCATTGGCAGAAGGCATGCGTCTCTGGTCGTGTTTTTGTAACCCGTCGATATTTTCACATCCCTGCGACGGGTGCCGTGCCCAATTGGTTTTCTCAGTAAACCTCTGTGAATTTTACGACCTCCCGCACGTAGTCGCGCCGACCACCTCCTATTTCTCCTCGTATTTGTAGTATTGTTTGTCTCAAAAGAACTGCGGAGTCAACTGCCTCATGGATTCTCGTTACTCCCGTGTAGTACGTTTGTCTTTAAATAAAGTTTGATCAGATAAATCATTATGGTTATTTTACAAATATACCGGAAGACTGTTTATATTTGAGCGAAAATCACACGTGTGTTGTTGAAAGAAAATGCGTTCTAAAAGAACCAAGAAACCAACTTCAACTGCCCTAAGTCTACAGCATTGTCTGATACATTTTCTTTTTGTTAATATTCTAAAAGCGCTAAATCAACTTCGATAAAATTTATATGAGACCACCTCTGAAGGCTGACTTACCAAACAAAAAAGAATAATCAAAATATGCTCGTTACATACCTGAAAAAACATACAGTCGAATTGATAACCTCATCTATTTTTTCAGTCGGTTGAAAAGTTTAAGCGAATTCACGCGATTTCACCACATTTTATATAATTAGAAAAATAATAAATTTATTTAACACAAATTTCCAATTTCAAACTTACAATTGAACTGGGCTAACAAAGGTATTGTTTAACATGAGGTAACTTCAACAAATCCCTCTAGAAAGTACTCTACTTCAGACATACTCGTATATAACTTTTCAAGCTTCATTATCTAGTTTCATTGTTCTAGTAGAAAACTGCCAATCGCCAACCAGAGACCTTGTATCATAAATATTCCGAGACGTGAGACCAGCGCCGTCTCCCGCACTACAAATAAACAATATTTAAATCAGTTACAACACAATAACATGACAGAGGGTTCGTATTGAAGTCATCTTCACAGCAGATGTGCACAGGTGTTGGTTGGCGTTTACAGTTGAACACACACTGAGGTCTCTTCAATCAAAACTGAACCCAATAATTCAACGCTGGAGTTCTCGATAAACAATTTTCGTGAATTCGTCCTCGTGTTAATTAGTTTCATCTACCGTTGTACATGTAGGCAATAAGTTAAAGCCCAATGCAATGATACCAGTTTCCGCAATGCCTGAAGGTTACAAGTTGTGAGTATTCAAACAATAGGCACCTGAGCCAGAACACATCGTCAACAGCAGGCCTGGTATATCATCATCATCAACAGCCTATATACGTCCCCACTGCAGGAGCTCAGGCCTACCCTCATACAGAGAGTGTAAGGGCCGTAGTCCACCACGCGGGCCCAGTGCGGATTAGCGGACTTCACATGCCTGTTCAAGACATGCACAGGTTTCCTCACGATGTTTTCCTTCCCCGTTAAGCAATCGGATAATGTACTTGAATTAAAAAACAACTCATAGGTACTCGGCGGGATTCGAACCCGGAACCCTCAGATTGAGAGTCCGCGCCTTATCCACTGCGCCACCGACGCTTTTTTTATATACGGTATATACGCCTGGGATATATTCCGTGACACAATTTAGAAAGTTTCCAAACATTTTATACATATATAGTTATTTCAAACAGGCATGTGAACATTGAATACAAATCCCCACTGCACAGCATCGTTGCATGTAGGGTGCGGTGCGCTGAGCCGCTGCGCCTGCCATGACAACCAGACGGGCCGGGGTGCGGGGGTGCGACCCTCGAACCCAACACTAATTGACGAAGGGGTGGTCACACACTCACTACTAATTACTGTGACAGGCAAATCATAAACTACACATAATATAAGCTGTTCAATTACGATTCATTTTGAAAATACTGAAAAATATATTCTATTCGCAAGTCCGGGGCGAAAAATTCACTATTTTAAAAATGTTTCTAGCAACTGCAGTAAATACATATACACCCCACAAATAAATTAAATTAAAAAATTTCAAAATGTATAATAATAACGCACTTATCATACGAAAAAAAATCCATTTTATGACGAAAATGCCTAACATCAGCTGATACTCTTCAAACTTGATTTTTACCAAATATAGCAAACAAAACTCGCATCAAAATCGGTCCATCCATTAGAGGGCTACGATGACACATCGGCGTCAAACTTATAACACCCTTTTTTGGTTCGGGGGTTAAAGAATACCTTGCAACATAAATAAACTTACACAAACAGAAATTTCACCTAATATAAACGTTGGACAAGCGTTATTCTATTTTCTATAATCTAAAATATTATTAATTTCACAGACCTTGAAATTTTATACATTTACATATAATTCATATGTACCCTAAATATGGCACGATCTACGCACTCGTCTACAAACAGTATCTTATTCTAGTGCCAATATTTATTCACATTGGTGGATGCGGAGGCGCGCCCCGCTAACAAAGACACCATTTGCCGGTGCCGCCAGTCCACAGCCAGGCGCGGGGGTTACCCAACGCGGCCTTGGCACACGAGCACAGCCTTGGTGTCGCAAACATCCACAAATTGGCAAAAACCCGGCTGTTGCTAAAGGTGCGCTGGAAAAAAATGTCTATACCGTATTGTCCATCACGCGCGACCAACGCAGGACGCACTGTATACTGTTACACTACTATTGATACACTACATACATACAGAACCGCCTCCGTGGTCTAATGGCTGAATGTTGCATTCACAATCCGGAGGTCCCGGGTTCGATTCCCAGTGGGTACTCGGTTTAGTTGACGGTAGGACATTTTCTATGTCCACCTGGCTAGCTGCCGCCATGTTACCTAAGTCTGCCGCCAAACAGAAGTGTGATATCTCTAATGTACTCCAGTATGAAAGGTAGCAGAGCCAGCTCCTCATTAGGTTAAGGCTTGGGTGCGCGCTTACCATCCAACTGCCTTATCGTCACTCAGGTGAGATGAAGGCCAAGTGCAAACCCATCGTGCATTAAATAAGGAACTGACTACGGACGGACTGGCAAATAATACAAAAGGAAAACTATACCAAACCGTATAAAGACATGTTTTAAGTGAGTGTACCCCATAGTTGCGAAGTTCATTATCGCGATGTACGTCACTGCGAAAGTTCTCCACCGCGATGTACGCTGTCGAGAAAGTTCTTCACTTCGACTGTATGTTTTTTTTTATGTTACGCGACAACTCCGCCAATTATGAATCGATTTTGATGATTCTCTTTTTGTCTGGTAGATGGCGGTGGTCATACTTCAGAGGTGGTCCCATATAAATTTTATCGAAATTGATTTTGCGCTTTTTGAGAAAACAACGAAAACAAAATATAATAATTCTACCTCTAAGGGTAAACATTTTAGGGGATGAATTTTGTTGACTTTTAGAGCAACTGCTGCAACTAGAAGTCGGTGTCTTTTTCATTTTGAACGCGTTATTTTACTAACAAAAGACCACACGAAATTAAACAAAAAATAAAACAGTAAATGCTTTAAAGATATCTGTAAATTTCAGGTTTCATCGCAAATTAAATCGTAAAGGTTGTACGATGACGTAAGATGACTAAACTGGCTATCCCTGTAACTTTCCCTTTGTCGCCTTTTACGACACCCACGAACGGATTACAAGGTGATACAATTCTACACCCAGACCTCCAAAACGCTAAGAGATTTTACAGTAAAACCATTTGAACAAAAATATAATACACAACAGCTGAATATTTTAGGTTATCCAAAACCCAGCAATGCCCAAACAAATCAATACTGCCTGTATTGTTGTCAAACGGGCCTGCGTACTTAAAATTCGGGTCAGAGTATAAAACTGAAAACACATCGCTGCATTCTGCGCTCGTATGTATACGTGGACCACTTGCAACTGCAGTGATGACATACTGCATTATTAACGGTTGCAGTTTTTGGAAAGTATCGCCGTCTTAATGGCAACACATAATGCTCAATAATTGCAAGTTTTATGGACGATTGGAAACATTTAATGTTGGTTTTATTACTCCTCGGAAATGGCGTACTTTCGTGGCTCGAGTGACGCATTGGGAATTTTAAAAATAACGCTGTAAAATTTGTTCAATTCAAGTTCTGGCAACAAAGGAAGTATTTAACGATCGATACGTTTAACTGTCTTCTTGTTAAATTTTAGTATTTAATGTCGGAGACTTTTTATGAAGTTGTTCGTCACTCAGAGGTACAACTAGTGAAGTAGCTCAGTTGATGCGTGAAAGAAGGACAACCTAACAAATACACATTCGCGTTAATAGGAGGATTTAACAATGACAATTCAAAAATACACGAAATCAGCTGAAGTGCAGCGAAACGTAGATTTTAAAAGATGGGCTTGTATTCCTATGGCATCCAAAATTTATCCACGCCATGATGCCATGGCAGGGCTGGCTAAGATTATTTATTGTAACTCTGAGGATTAGTTCTTCCGCCGTCTGACAGGAGATCCAGAAGTTGTAGGTACATATAGGTTTGATACACGGATTCAAATATTTCGCATTTCTCATTCTCTCACGCATCAAGCATCATCCATACTAATATTATAAATGCAAAAGTTAGTTTGTGTGTCCGTCCATTAAATCATACCAGAGTCAGAATGGCTTGATCCTGTATACGGATAGTATAAGAACCGGGAAAGGATGTGGGATACTTTATATCGCGATCGAAAAAGTAGATCGCGTGCGAGAATTCTGAAGTCCACGCAGAAGTTGCGGACAAAACACTAGCAAGTAAATAAACACGAATTCTAGCATTAAAAAAAGTATTTTCATTTAAAAAAACAGGAATTTCGAATACCACGAGAACTTCTGTAGTCAACAGCGCATCAAATGCGTGTACGCAAGAAGCTACGTGTTGGTTGTCTCGTCTCGCGGTGTCGGCGCGACGGTGGCGAGCGGCATGACGTCACGGGCGGGGTCGCGAGGCGCGCCCCGTGACCCCGCGCAACGCTCGTGATTACTGGCCGCCTGCGCCCGAGCACGCCCCCACCGAGCTAGTCACTGGCATCAGTCAATCCTTGGGGATTCGACTTTACAATAGAGTCACTTTATAAGACCCGCGCTGCTCCTGGCTCGTTTCCCATTGCAACAACGCTCTTTACATGTAGATACCGCCTTTTACGACGCCTACAGACTGACCTGGTGGTCTACATGAACAAGGCTACCTATTCGACGAACCAGTTATCGGCGACATTGCTAGAAGAGTCAGTGAGCTGAAGTGGCAATAGGTAGACCATATCGCTCTAATTGGGACCGGGAGACGCGAGCTGGTAAAGATAGTTAGGAGCTAGAGATAAAAGCGGCTCAGCATGGCCTATGTGACAAAGCCTTTACACGTGAGACAATCGTTTAGGCAAGCACTTCTTTAAAATCGAATCTTAACACAACTTCATTACTGCGATACCGAACGACGTCTGCTAGAAACTTAACTCGTCAAAATATTTACTCGCTCCACACGGTACCAACATAACAAAACATTTAGCATTTATCGAATCGCAATTCTTACGCGGGCCAAATACAAAATATTTACCAAAGCAAGTTGCTAGCACAGCGCGCGCGCAAGGCCACGGCGATAAACAAAACTTCGACAAACAACACCGGGTATCGTAGATTAAGCCACACAAAAGTATGAAGTAGTATTTAAACCTAATCGAATATTTTAAATTGCTGTATTTGCAAAACTCCGCCATATCTGCACGACTAGTGCACCGCAAACCTTTAAGACCAATGCGTTCTCCCGGTCATGACTTACGCAGCAGAGACATGGACGTTCACATTGGGGCTTCTCCACCGCTTTAAAGTTGAACGTACGAACCATCGCACGCGCGGTAGCCAGTCCTCGACCGCTCTTCATGACGATGAACGAGGGAGGATACGATACGACTGATCATCATCATAATACTAACATAATACTAGCAAAACCAAACATGATTTAATTTGTAGTGCAGTCACGTAGCTTAGGTCATCGAAAAGGTCATAGTCTACAATCAACAATCCCGGTGGCATAGTGTCTATACTCGGAACGTATACCACGGGTCCTAGGCTTCTGTCATTAAATTAATTCAGATTGGGTACGTTACCACAACTAGAGCGCGGCGCGTTAATGCGTATTTGATTTGATGCGTTCGTGCCTTAGAACGGCTATTAATTTTATACATACAATCCAGTCAGACGAGGGCCGCAAACTGTATGATCATTAAAACAGGGAAATGAGTTAGAAAATAAAGGTTTTAAAGGAAAAATGAACCCTAATAGGATCATAAAGTTTCCGTGACTCAGTGGACAGATGGATTAACGTGCCTTCCTGACCATAGACTCATCTTACTCTTCATGAAAGTCAGGTGAAGTTATGTTTCATTACTAACTCTAAGGACACAGGACGACCTACTGGAAGACCGACCAATCAGGGACAGCCTTCAAACAGTTGACAATGTAACGAGCGACAGATTATGATTTAACAGTTTCACTTCGATAGATTATAACCTACCGCAAAATAATGGTGCACCGTAACCGTGTTACGGTTCACAACCTTTCTACAGTTTACAATCTCGCAAGATAGATTATAATGAAACGGTATTTACAATTTTACGGTGACATATTTATCCAAAACCCGAATACCCTTCAAGTGATGAATCCGTGGAAACCCGTACAGTAGTGAGGCAACCCTAGTTCCAGCGAGGTGTTCAGCTAATGACTTGAATATAATAGTAGGGTTCAAGCGGTTCTGGAAATAGTTTTCATGTCAGATTGTGCCGGTGTTGATATTGCGTTGTCATGGCAACTAAACAATGTTGCAAAATGTATTTTCAGCTGTTATATTAACTCGGTTAACTAGTACAATGATTAGCTCGTTAGTGATGTAAATATGTAAAAATTTAAATGTTTCTCTTTAAGACTTCAGTGTGAGCACGGTTTAATCTCAGGACCCGGCAATTGATAAATAACTATTTTATTTCAACTCCTCTCTGATCAGCTTGAGGATTCTCGGTGAGCACGCTTTCTATCCAACAGTCTTATTATCGTCACTTACCAACAGGTAAGATGAAGACCCAGTGCCAACTCATTATATTTAACAAATTAAAAAATATATAATTATGCGCCTTCTAAATCGATGCGTAACATCCTCGACACAATTCTTACCTTTAGGATAGTTTTATTGACAAATAATTTATACATAAATAAATATATAACAAAATTGAAAAGCACGCAAGCACCTCCCTAAACGATCTCTGCGTAGGACTGTCTTAAGACGCCAATGAAGCAAAGTCTCCGTAGAATAGTAGGTATTTGAATATGTTATTGCTGTCGCGATTCGGTACGCACACATACAGCCTTTCACATGCTTTCACTCACACAAATAACGCTGCATAACATCCCAAAGAGGCCCCTGCGCGCCGCGCATAGTCGCTACCCCTCCGCCTGGGCTAGAGTGTATTTTTCAAAATTATAATAAACTTGACGTGAGCGTGCGTCAACCCTTGTTTTACGTTTTGAGAAATTATTGTTCGCATATTGGTTTAGTCTCGACATACTGTGGTTGTATTTGATATAATTGACTAGTAAGTACCTATCACATATAAATACAATATAAATTATGGCGTTGCTATTTTAGGGTTCTACGGTCAACAAAGAAACCTTTTAGTTTCACCATATCCGAACGTTCGTCTTCCAACGATACTTTAGGTGACCTAGAGGTGTTTTAGTACCTAGAGTGCTAGAGTCTAAGGACTAACAAGTTAAAGCGTTCAAAAAGAACTAGAAACCGACTTCAACTGCCCTAAAAGTCTACTTTTATTAAGGAAAATTTAATATGTATATTGTTTTCTCATGGATTCCATTCTAAGAACCGGACCAAATTGAAATGGGACCACATGGAAAGCATCAGCTTTCAAATAATAAAGAATCATCCAAATCGGTTCACCCAGTGAAAAGCTCTGAGGTAACAAACATTTAACTAATAGAATAGAATAGAAATAATTTATTCGGCATACAGATTACAGTACAGTTAAAACATTAATTTTAAATTTGCTCTGCTGCACTGCAACGCCGAAATACACACTTAACATTCCCAGTCTCAAAAACTACTGAACCGATTTTGATGAAACTTGCAGTCTTCCCTAAGTTTTACAATACCTAGGTAAACAAAAAAGGGATTATTTAAATCGAACTTGTAGTTCCGGATATATAAAAAATAAATTAAATAAAATAGCCTTTATTGCTGAACTAATTTTTTGTTACAATTTTCTTAAAAATATGCTTACTTTATACGTTACTTATCTTTTTATATTAAGTATCAGTAACCGGTCGTTCCTACATTTCAGCTTGTCTTTCGACATAGGCCTCCTCTAAGGATTTCCACTCTATTCTATCTTTCGCTATGCGGGTCCATGTTGGACCCGCCACTTGTCTGATGTCGTCCTCCCATCTTCTAGTCTGTCTGCCTCTTTTTCTTTTGCTATCTCGTGGTTGCCATTCAGTTATTAGTCTTGTCCATTTCTATATACTCTATTTCTCCATTATTTACTGTTATGGGCTCTGTTTGTGAGGAATTTGACATTACTTTTGTTTTCGATAAGTTCGTTGACAGGCCTGCTTTCTCGCTCTCTTCCGCTAACTGTTGGAACATTGTCTGTAGGGTTTTCGGGTTTTCCGAAAGTAAGATCAGGTTGTCTGCAAAGCGTAGGTGACTCAGCTTTTTGCCATTTATATTTAGTCCTTTATTCGTCCAATCCAGATTTGTGAATATCATTTCCAGGATAGCTGAAAATATTTTTGGTAAAATTGGGTCTCCCTGGCGTACCCCTCTCTCAATCGAAAATTCTTCGCCTGTAGATTCTAGCTTCACTTGTGCGGTGCTTTTTGTGTATATGTTTTTCAGTATTCTTATGTATTTTGCATGTACGCCTTGTTTTTCCAGTGCGTCCCAGATAAATCTATGTTCGAGTGTGTCGAATGCTTTGTTGAAATCCACGAACCCTATGTGTGTTTTTCTTTTGTGTGTGTGTTCCGGATATATGCGAGGACAAACAAACATACACTTTAGAAATTTGGCACACTTCTTTAGAAGCTGGTATAGACTAACATATATGAAAACTGGGCAGTTCTGGAAATATTACATACATACAGGTCGCATTGATAACCTCTTTTTTTGAAGTCGGTTAAAAAACTGTAATTTCACGACACCTCACACAATAGAATAGACGAGTTAAAAATCCCGTCTTAAGTGTATGAGATGTATAACTGGGAAAAAATATTTCAAGTTTTTATTTGTCGACATGAATAATAATATCGTCGAAATCTATCGTATTTCCTACTGTCATACTTCATATTATACTATTATATTTTAAGTACCTCAAAAGGAAAAAAGGAATCCTTATAGGATCACTGTGATATCGAATACTCCAGTTTGCTGTCCCTTAGATCTGTCAAATAATGAAACTTATAGGTCAACGCAATAAAAAGATATAGCTGTATTTTAGACCATTTCCGTACAAAATGCAATGAACCCAAAATCTATACGGTATTTCCCGTTGACCTAATGTCTTGAAATTTGGCAAGAAGAAAGGTTTTACAGCACAACCATAGAAATAAATCTGAATTTTTTAATTGTAACACAGTAAAATTGATTTTTTAATGTTTACAAACTTAACTTCGTAATATGTAATTTAGCTTAGAATTTCATTTTCGGTAGAGCATTGTTGGGTGCATATTACCGTACCTATTATTTATGATTTTCAGTATGTCATTAATTCATATTCTGTACGGAATCCTCGGTGCACGAGTCCGACTTGCTCTTGACCGGTTTTTGAGTTGTTGGAGAGCCATTTCAAGCTCTTGCTGGCTGATCTCCGGGATATCTGTGTCGGGTCATATAGTCTCCGTAGCGATTTGTACATGCGATGTCCATATAACTTCTCGTTCTCTCTCAAGACTTTCAATAATAATAAATAACAAAAAATAATATAAAAAAGCTTTTAAAAAAGTTATAAATAAACGGATGTCCATGCAATAAATGTTATGTTTTTTCTGTGTTTTTTTTCTGTTTAGATATTTTACAGTGGTACGGAACCCTTTGTATGCGAGTCCGACTCGAACTTTAACATTAAAAAAATATTTGAAACATAAGTCACTTATTCATAAATCATATTTAATTATTTACACGTAACAAAACGTAACAACAACTAAGAATTTCAGGGAAAATGTTCTGTTAAATATGATATGATAAAATAAATTTCCTTAGAATTATTTGTCTTTATATTTGTTTATTTAGATCAATCTAAACATTAAAACTAACAGGTAAAACCATTATAGCTCGAGAAAGGGTATCTATCGATATATTTTTCCCACCACTATTAGTCGAAAAAATCGATAAAGCTTATTGACATCACTAATGCATGCTTACTTTATTTTTATACATATAATACACAGTATATAGTTGTGATATAGTGTACCCTGCCTCCCGAACCGAACTGTGCGAGAAGGACAGTTGAAGCTTTTTTTGGTATTTGCCTAGTTTTGCCGTGAAATTAAGGGTTTGGGATATAGCTGTTTTCTCAACGAAACGTTAGCCAAATTCAATCATTTTGATCTTATTCTCTTTATCAAAGAATAATCTAGGCCCGTTGGTTTTGCTTTTTCTGAAAATGTTACGTTTACTCTAAATAATGAGTACCATAAGTTGAAAGAAATTTTTTCTGAAATTTTGAGTTTTGAGATGCCCATAATTCTAATTGTAGACAAAATATTGAAAAAAGCAAAACCAACGGGCCTAGATTATTCTTTGATAAAGAGAATAAGATCAAAATGATTGAATTTGGCTAACGTTTCGTTGAGAAAACAGCTATATCCCAAACCCTTAATTTCATATGAAATTTTTTATCTGCTGTTCCCTCTTAAGAGAGGATTTGCAATCAATTGGAATCACCAGGCAGATGGATTGGTCAGAAACAGAATTTTTTTTTGTCACCGGTTGCGTTACAAACCCACGGGCTAACATGGGACACCCCATTGCAATCATGTCTGATGACGCGTTGCGTATTGCGTGTCATCATCATCATCAGCTGGGAAACGTCCACTGCTGGACATAGGCCTCCCTCATGGTACGCCACATCGACCGGTCCCGCGCCACCTGCATCCAGCGACTCCCTGCGACTCTAACCAGGTCGTCGGTCCATCTAGTAGGAGGACGGCCTGGTAGACGTTTCCCGGTACGTGGTCACCACTCGAGAACCTTTACTCCCCTGTATTGCGTGTATATAATTTATAATGGCTAAACGGGCTTGAACTGCTAAGAATTGTACCCTAATTAAAGCAAATAAAAGGATTAATTGACTGATCCATAAACACGTTACCTACTGGTTACAACTTCCATATTCGAATCATTGTCGCTAACCACTTAACAGCGAATGCCAATACCCCCTTCCCTCAACACAAGTAACATATAAGAATTAGGACGATGCATCCATCAGTAGGTGCACGTTAATATGGCGATTCATCACGGGCGGGCGACAATGACGGATTAAAGGCTCTGGAACGAGACGAGAGAAGAGCTCCGAGGGCATGCACCGACCATACCTCATAGTTATAACAAAAGGTAACAAGTACATATTTATGTGATGGTAAGCCTCTTGACAAAGTATCGCCAATTAGCGAATATTTCCGTGAATTTAAAATTCAATTTCGTATTTTGGTTAACCACTTTTTTATGTGATCGTTTTTGCACTTGGCCATTATCTCAGCTGACGATAAGCGACAATAAGGCAGTTGGATGGCAAGCGTGCGCACCCAGAAGCCTCAAGCACACTGCTGTTTGGCGGCAGACTTAGGTAACATAGTGATAGCCAGCCAGATGGACAAAGAAAATACACCACCAACCAAACCGCCAACCGATTGTTGCTTCCACTAGGAATCGAACCTAGGACCCTGGATTGATAGTCCAACATTTACCCATTAGGCCATGGTTTGTTGTTAATAAAACATGACGCTGAACGGGTTTATTCGTTAATGATACGCTTATCAATAATTAGTTTACACTTTGGCCTTCATATCACTGGCTGGTGGGTAAGGGGCGATACGGGAAGGGTTAGTTACGGCGAGAAACAGTGCTGTATCAGTAAGTTTGTAAATTAATGTTAGCTAGCGGTCTCATTAGTTTGAGGTTTCTGGGCGAGCAGCTAAGCTTGGTTTAAGATAATTGTCTGTTTAGACCACGTGGCCGCGTTTAAGTTTGCATTGTTTTGTAGCTGTCACTATCCAAGCCCTATCCTACCCGAGCGCGTACGGTGAGACAGCATACACTACGCGAAGTTATCCACCCGTTATTTGGATGTTTCGTAGTCCAGGGATCATTTGAAGGATACAGTATATTATCTTACTCTCATGTACTGCATCCCAGTTTGGGGAGGTGCCAATAAAACCAAATTCCTTGAGCTGGAAAGAGCACAAAGAGCTCTGCTCAAGGTTATGTTTCACAAGCCGATAAGGTTCCCAACCGCCGACTTATACCTACTTTGTAAAGTCCTTACCGTTAGACAACTAGCAATCCTCCGCACTGTCCTCAGACGCCACCACTCTCTAACATTTGTTATGAACCCTATACCTAGAAGACGAATTCCCAAAGCAATAGTAACGTCCCTATCCAAAACTCATTTCGCGCGCAACCAATTCAATAGTCTATCATCAATTCTTTACAACAAAATTAATCAAACTCTAAACATTTACCCTAAGACTTCGTATGAAGTTAAAAAACAACTGACAGAATGGCTACTTAACAAAACTTACGTACAAACGGAATCTATCCTCAAACCTAGTGAATAACATATCTGTAATACCTATCATGAGTAGAACTATCCTAAAAGTGTATACTTTCCCAGCAAATTTAAATAAGATCTTAACTAACTCACGACATACATACCCTCACCCACACCCAAACACACACACACACACACACATACACACACTTTCACATACTCACCACACATTCTCACCACACAAAAACTTTATTGTTCCTGTCCTGTTTCCTTCTTCTATTAATTTAGTAATATAAGTACATGAAACAGTTTAAAAAATATATATTTATTAACTATAATTTAATATAATTGATTAATATTAACTAGTCATAAGAATTGAATTTAAATGTATTAGTAAGGTCATGAAAATGTAATTAAAGTAACACCGGGAAGAGCAGGGCCTCCTAACACAAGTCATCAGTACTTAAGAGGAGGTCCTGAAAGCATTGTATAGTTTCCTGTCCTTTACGAAAAAATTTATTATTATTATTATTATGTAGCCATTTTTTCAATGCAGTATATTAATAAAATTTCAGATGTCGGTGGTTTTTCCAAATTGTTCTAAATTGATTCATACTCTTGTAAAACAGGTTCAAAGTTGGGGCTTTTTATTACCAAAAAATACTTTGATGCCTCTGAAAGTATATATTTTAACGATAATCTGACTCACCACCGACACATATATTTAGTTCTAGATTGTGTCTTGAAAATTTCATTGACTTTCATCGCTTATTACTCAAAATATAACGGTACTACGTTTGTTTGGGGGCTTTGACAACAGCAAATCCTCTTAAGGGCAGCTTTATTTGCCATGGTTGTGGCTAGCAGGGCGAAAATGTTCCCTGACGACAAATAAACACAACAATGACTCTGGCGTTAAGTAGAATAAGCCCCTCTAACCTATGTGCATATACAAACTCTTAGAAACGGGTAAATTGTAATGCCTAAACGCATATTCATACGCCGGCCACGTTCTCGAATCAATACAGTGTAGGTATATCCCATGTTATCACACAGCCCTCCCCTCGCCAGGGGTCGGCGGTCGTGACGCACCGTGAATAGTGATATTTATGTAAAGGGCCATTAAAAGGGCCAGGTGGATACCGCAGGTGGAGACCCACGCACTAAATGTAGCCCTTGTGAACTCTAAGAGTTTGGACACGGCGCGGCGTAGCTTCAAAACTAACAAAACCCTTTTCTAAATTCAACTGCTATTATAGTTATTCTCAAAGTTGCTGCGCCTAGCCCGGGGCTCCGCGAGACTCCGCCCCCGACGAAACAATATTAAACCATAACAAGTGAATGAAAAGTAAATTTAAAAAACCCGACTGCGTAATTTTTTGATATATCCAGTGTAGCTCTCATAGTAAATACGAATCTAACAACACCTCTCAAGCTAAAATCCATCGAGCCTATCAGACAATACTGCCAAACAATCATACATGCATACACTCTAAAACATAGCCCTCCTTCTTGTGCAGTGGGGTAAAAACCGAAAATGCTGGGACTCGCAGCGAACAGATTTCATCATTTTTTTCTGTTACAAATCAATAATTGTGTAATGTACTACAATAACAGCGGAAAGTTGTTTTTTGAAATGATTTTCATTGTGTTTATTTTGGAGCTCCGTTAAATATTCAGCGTTAAAAAGGGTTGCCCCGACCAAAAGTTTGAAAACCGCTATGCTACTGGAGACTGCGCAAAAACTTATTCAATGTTGATTCCGTCATCGACACTCTAGTACCGATCGGACATAAGAACAGCAGGGCGCCACCATCACATAGTCTACATCCCTTTGGCTAGTACCCTCACGGAATTTATTTCTTTAGCAGATTCACGAACTTCTATTTTACCGACATAGAAAAATGTTCTACCACCAGGCGCTGCGATAGAGAGGACTATCCATGACAGGTTTGCTATATCACCACGCTTAGCAGGCGGATTGATGATCGCAGAAATTTTTAGCCAATGAGTAGATGCTGCTGACTGATAATATTTCCCTTTTACCACACCTGCAGAATTACATGAAGTGGTTCTATTCTATCCTATGGACACCTATAGTTACTATATGGCGTTTATATTATTGTAAATAAAAAACGGATGTCGTCTCATCTAGAATACGTCACGGTTTCTAGTCGCACCCAGGTTACAATATTTGAAACCCGCCCAACCACTCAATTCTACATTTAACAGCTCAATAAATTATATATTTATGACGCGGTTCCAATTTAACGCCGCGGCTTGTGTAACCCATCCATATATTGTTAATTGCAGTTAAAGCCGGTGGATGTGTTATATTGATTGCTTGTTTCGTTTCGCCAAATATTTACCACTTATTAATTTATTTTTGATATAAGTAACTAGAGTCTCAGTATTCGAACATTTCTGAACTACAGTGCCGCCGTCGTCGACGTAACATTATTTTCATCATCATCAACAGCCCATATACGTCCCCACTGGAGGGGCTTAGGCCTACTCTCCTACAGAGAGTGTATGGGACATAGTCCACCACGCGGACCCAGTACGGATTGGATTTCACATGCCTGTTCAAGACATGCAGGTTTCCTCACGATGTTTTCCTTCACCGTTAAGCAATCGGATAATGTACTTGAAGTGAAAAACAACTCATAGGTTCACGGCTGGATTCGAACCCGGAACCCTCAGATTGACAGTCCGCGCCTTATCCACTGCGCCACCGACGCTTTTACATTATTTTACGAGATGTTAATATTACTAATCTAGGCTAAGTTTACTAACAAATGACACGTTCCGCGAATGTATTAAACCAAGGCCTGGTCTTGTACGTATGGAGAGTTTATGACTAGAATTACTTTTCGCCGGGTTATGTTAGGAAAAGTATTAGTCAAATTGAAAAATCTTTGAAAATGCCATTTATTCTTAATATGAGAATGGCGGTGCCTGTCCGATTTGCACTAGGCCGGTTTTTGTTTTCATTTAGCAAGAACATACAAAGACATATTAACATGGCATGGCATAACAACAAGTTTCTGTTATGGTGTTACGAAACGAGACGAAAGCCGAGGATTCGGCTTCGGCTGCAAATCCTATTTCGATTAGGCACCGATCCCCAACAGTTACGACTGAAGCGGAGCTGAGATATCGAACATCATTGGTCAATCCATGCACCGCTAAGGACCCTTATTGTGTCCTCTAGTGCATAATTCTTAATTTCTGGAATAATAAACCGGAGTCATCATCATCATCAGCCAGGAAACGTCCACTGCTGGGCCTTGATGGTACGCCACATCGACCGGTCCAGAGCCACCTGCATCCCGCGACTCCCCACGACCTTAACCAGGTCGACGGTTCACCTACTAGTGGGACGGCCCGGTATACGTTTCCCGGTACGTGGTCGCCGCTTGAGAACTCTTACTCCCCATCGGTTATTGATTCTTCGAGCGATGTGGCCTGCCCATTTTCACCTCATCTCACTGACTCGTCGAGCAATGTCGGTGACCTTAGTTCGTCTACTGATTTCCTCATTCCGGATTTTATCCCGTAGACAAATTCTTTGCGCTTGTTTATTCGGCCCACAGTAAAGGACCACGTTTCGGTTCCGTATGTCATCACTGGCAACACGCACTGACTAAAGACTTTTGTCTTTAGACGCTGAGGTGTTTAGGACGAGAAGATATGAAACCGGAGTAGATGCTAGAAATCCATAAAAGGAACCACGTTAATTCACAAATGAGCAGTGCCAACTTAGAATCGTGACGCTCGCTCGCTGTAATCACGATCACAACGCGAGGGCTCGTCCGCCACGACACCACTAATACCTGTTACCGACTATTATTGGGTAACTGTTACTATGTACCAGGCATTAGGCAGACGCCGCGGCTAGCGGATAACGTAAATTATCGCGCGATCGCTAAAATTTAGAACCATGTGCTATATTATGTGGGAATCTTGTTTGAACGTATAATGGTGCTGATATTTATTATCGTTATGTTCACATGTAAACTGAACATTTAGCGATTAATTTAATATTTGCAGTCCAGGTTGCAGGCAGTTTATTAGTACATATTTACTACCCTGTTATTATAGTTGAGTGGTCTCGACTTCAGTCACCGCGAGTAGTATGTAGGGAGAATGTATGGTGGTTTTGTTCTAGACAAAACTCACCGATTAACGATGGGAGGCGAGGTAAGATGAGACAGCGACAATGTACATGTCAGTGTATAAGAAAGGGACAGCATGTAGACGCCACGCGTGTCTTAGTAATTAGAACATTTCGTTTTATTACATTTTATTATACTAATAATAATGCATAATTCGACATTGAGGATCAAATTATTCATGTAAAATCAAAGGTACATAAAGTTCGTAGCTCCCATACGCGCCCACAGCTGGTCTGCTCCATAGCCTGCTCTAGGAGGCACCCTCATGCCCCTTTGTAGACATAAAAGAGAAAAATATTCAGGAGCTGGGCAGCAGCATCTACCTTATCGACAACTCAATACTGTAATATTTGTCAAAAAGGCCAATGGAAATAAGACATGCTAAACAATATAATCAAAGTTATGTTTGTAAATTGCCCATGGATACAGCCTTTCTGAGGTTACAGTTAGAAGCTACTAATATTGTTACACATTGCCCTCTTTCTAGAACAGCAGTCTGGCAAAAATTGTACCCAATAACAGACAGTAACAGCTTGCAAATAATAATTAAAAAATAACATGTATGGGCGCTAATTTCGCAACAGAATGAGTAGCATTCAGGTTGCCGCCTGGCCTACAATGTTTTTAAAAGCGTGTAGAAAAACATGCCGCTCTCTACGAGTGAACAATGTTTTGTCAACATTTCCACTTGGCATTTGTGACAATAAGCAAGAAAGTATTTTACTGCTTTGGCATTTAAGCTGCTTTTATGGAGCTCATAGTGGAACAAATAACCTTGATAGCAGTGTTCAAAACATCTTCAATACTTTTAAAGTAACGATTTGCCAAGCTAACAAGTGTCAAAATAAGTATAACGTTAAATTCTAAGCCAGCCAGCCAGATTGTGTCCCCTAGCTAGCTAGCCACGTTATCTAAAGTCAGCCACCAAACTGCAGTGTTAATAGCACTGTCATGTTTGAATGTAGAAAGTGTGAGTCTTTCAATCTGAACTTATCATCATTTATCATTAGGTGAGATGAAGGCCAATTGCAAGCCCATTACACGTAACATAATATTCCAAGACCAAACCCCAACATAATAGTTGTAATGTGTATTGAATTTTTTCAAAAAGTTGTCATTAACCTTAAACCTCAAACATAGAATAGCAAACATATAAGTAACATAAACTTATTTAATTCCCTTATTTTAATTTTAACCTGCAGGTCTAGTTCATCGGGTCATTATTACCAATTGTAATGTGGTACCATAGCCTACGAAATCGGCAACACCTCTACCCTTTCAAATATGATAATTGACTTCAAATTAGTGACAAAACTACAGTACTAATGTGGCATTGCATATTTCAATGATGATTAAACTAAATTAAATTATTATTTTTGTATGTATGATGGGTTTCCACTTGGACACCCATCCACATCCTCTGTCACTACTATGCATTCCATCACAGTAGACAAAAGTACCTTGGAGGGTAGGAAGTATATCTTCACACCAGACGATATTAAGGTCTCCACCCCTAAAGATATCGTCCGATATATGATCAGAGTGGGCATTGGGGAAGTGCTTTAACCACTTAGGGGTCGCAAAAGATCTATCAAGGTCGCAGTGAGTGGTTGGACCAGGTGGACTACCCCTTGTCTCTAATAATAATAATAAAATTGCACTTGTTCTACATCTCACCTGATTGCTATTACCTATGCTGTTTGGCTGCAGACTTAGGTAGCGTGGTGGCAGCTAGCCAGGCGGGCATAGAATGCCCTACCACCAACCAAAGTGAGTACTGATAGGTACCCCTTCTAGCTACAGACATGGTCAAAACAAACGGTTAGCAGAACGATTATCAGCTGTACCAGCTGCTGACCTGTCTACTAATGATAAAACACTTGCGAGATGTAACAACTGTATCTTACTGATATTACCAATCCGCCTGCCTAGTTATGGCAAATCTCCTTGGGGAAAATCCAACATGACAATCAGTAAGGAAGGTTCATGACCAACAGTAGACTTATGTAGCCAGTTATGATAATCAAGTGAAATGTTCCTTAATAATAAATGGATCAGATGCTGTATATAATAATTTTCCATAAAATTGTAAAAATCATTATTCAGTTCTCTGCGAAAGGAAAATCCCAGTAGATAGAGTTAAATAAATATTTGTCAAATGACACACCTATATAAACATAAAACTGTATCTTAAGACGCCAATGAAGCAAAGTCTCCGTAGAATAGTAGGTATTTGAATATGTTATTGCTGTCGCGATTCGGTACGCACACATACAGCCTTTCACATGCTTTCACTCACACAAATAACGCTGCATAACATCCCAAAGAGGCCCCTGCGAGCCGCGCATAGTCGCTACCCCTCCGCCTGGGCTAGAGTGTATTTTTCAAAATTATAATAAACTTGACGTGAGCGTGCGTCAACCCTTGTTTTACGTTTTGAGAAATTATTGTTCGCATATTGGTTTAGTCTCGACATACTGTGGTTGTATTTGATATAATTGACTAGTAAGTACCTATCACATATAAATACAATATAAATTATGGCGTTGCTATTTTAGGGTTCTACGGTCAACAAAGAAACCTTTTAGTTTCACCATATCCGAACGTTCGTCTTCCAACGATACTTTAGGTGACCTAGAGGTGTTTTAGTACCTAGAGTGCTAGAGTCTAAGGACTAACAAGTTAAAGCGTTCAAAAAGAACTAGAAACCGACTTCAACTGCCCTAAAAGTCTACTTTTATTAAGGAAAATTTAAGATGTATATTGTTTTCTCATGGATTCCATTCTAAGAACCGGACCAAATTGAAATGGGACCACATGGAAAGCATCAGCTTTCAAATAATAAAGAATCATCCAAATCGGTTCACCCAGTGAAAAGCTCTGAGGTAACAAACATTTAACTAATAGAATAGAATAGAAATAATTTATTCGGCATACAGATTACAGTACAGTTAAAACATTAATTTTAAATTTGCTCTGCTGCACTGCAACGCCGAAATACACACTTAACATTCCCAGTCTCAAAAACTACTGAACCGATTTTGATGAAACTTGCAGTCTTCCCTAAGTTTTACAATACCTAGGTAAACAAAAAAGGGATTATTTAAATCGAACTTGTAGTTCCGGATATATAAAAAATAAATTAAATAAAATAGCCTTTATTGCTGAACTAATTTTTTGTTTTAATTTTCTTAAAAATATGCTTACTTTATACGTTACTTATCTTTTTATATTAAGTATCAGTAACCGGTCGTTCCTACATTTCAGCTTGTCTTTCGACATAGGCCTCCTCTAAGGATTTCCACTCTATTCTATCTTTCGCTATGCGGGTCCATGTTGGACCCGCCACTTGTCTGATGTCGTCCTCCCATCTTCTAGTCTGTCTGCCTCTTTTTCTTTTGCTATCTCGTGGTTGCCATTCAGTTATTAGTCTTGTCCATTTCTACATACTCTATTTCTCCATTATTTACTGTTATGGGCTCTGTTTGTGAGGAATTTGACATTACTTTTGTTTTCGTTAAGTTCGTTGACAGGCCTGCTTTCTCGCTCTCTTCCGCTAACTGTTGGAACATTGTCTGTAGGGTTTTCGGGTTTTCCGAAACTAAGATCAGGTTGTCTGCAAAGCGTAGGTGACTCAGCTTTTTGCCATTTATATTTAGTCCTTTATTCGTCCAATCCAGATTTGTGAATATCATTTCCAGGATAGCTGAAAATATTTTTGGTAAAATTGGGTCTCCCTGGCGTACCCCTCTCTCAATCGAAAATTCTTCGCCTGTAGATTCTAGCTTCACTTGTGCGGTGCTTTTTGTGTATATGTTTTTCAGTATTCTTATGTATTTTGCATGTACGCCTTGTTTTTCCAGTGCGTCCCAGATAAATCTATGTTCGAGTGTGTCGAATGCTTTGTTGAAATCCACGAACCCTATGTGTGTTTTTCTTTTGTGTGTGTGTTCCGGATATATGCGAGGACAAACAAACATACACTTTAGAAATTTGGCACACTTCTTTAGAAGCTGGTATAGACTAACATATATGAAAACTGGGCAGTTCTGGAAATATTACATACATACAGGTCGCATTGATAACCTCTTTTTTTGAAGTCGGTTAAAAAACTGTAATTTCACGACACCTCACACAATAGAATAGACGAGTTAAAAATCCCGTCTTAAGTGTATGAGATGTATAACTGGGAAAAAATATTTCAAGTTTTTATTTGTCGACATGAATAATAATATCGTCGAAATCTATCGTATTTCCTACTGTCATACTTCATATTATACTATTATATTTTAAGTACCTCAAAAGGAAAAAAGGAATCCTTATAGGATCACTGTGATATCGAATACTCCAGTCTGCTGTCCCTTAGATCTGTCAAATAATGAAACTTATAGGTCAACGCAATAAAAAGATATAGCTGTATTTTAGACCATTTCCGTACAAAATGCAATGAACCCAAAATCTATACGGTATTTCCCGTTGACCTAATGTCTTGAAATTTGGCAAGAAGAAAGGTTTTACAGCACAACCATAGGAATAAATCTGAATTTTTTAATTGTAACACAGTAAAATTGATTTTTTAATGTTTACAAACTTAACTTCGTAATATGTAATTTAGCTTAGAATTTCATTTTCGGTAGAGCATTGTTGGGTGCATATTACCATACCTATTATTTATGATTTTCAGTATGTCATTAATTCATATTCTGTACGGAATCCTCGGTGCACGAGTCCGACTTGCTCTTGACCGGTTTTTGAGTTGTTGGAGAGCCATTTCAAGCTCTTGCTGGCTGATCTCCGGGATATCTGTGTCGGGTCATATAGTCTCCGTAGCGATTTGTACATGCGATGTCCATATAACTTCTCGTTCTCTCTCAAGACTTTCAATAATAATAAATAACAAAAAATAATATAAAAAAGCTTTTAAAAAAGTTATAAATAAACGGATGTCCATGCAATAAATGTTATGTTTTTTCTGTGTTTTTTTTCTGTTTAGATATTTTACAGTGGTACGGAACCCTTTGTATGCGAGTCGAACTTTAACATTAAAAAAATATTTGAAACATAAGTCACTTATTCATAAATCATATTTAATTATTTACACGTAACAAAACGTAACAACAACTAAGAATTTCAGGGAAAATGTTCTGTTCTAGAGATAAAATAAATTTCCTTAGAATTATTTGTCTTTATATTTGTTTATTTAGATCAATCTAAACATTAAAACTAACAGGTAAAACCATTATAGCTCGAGAAAGGGTATCTATCGATATATTTTTCCCACCACTATTAGTCGAAAAAATCGATAAAGCTTATTGACATCACTAATGCATGCTTACTTTATTTTTATACATATAATACACAGTATATAGTTGTGATATAGTGTACCCTGCCTCCCGAACCGAACTGTGCGAGAAGGACAGTTGAAGCTTTTTTTGGTATTTGCCTAGTTTTGCCGTGAAATTAAGGGTTTGGGATATAGCTGTTTTCTCAACGAAACGTTAGCCAAATTCAATCATTTTGATCTTATTCTCTTTATCAAAGAATAATCTAGGCCCGTTGGTTTTGCTTTTTCTGAAAATGTTACGTTTACTCTAAATAATGAGTACCATAAGTTGAAAGAAATTTTTTCTGAAATTTTGAGTTTTGAGATGCCCATAATTCTAATTGTAGACAAAATATTGAAAAAAGCAAAACCAACGGGCCTAGATTATTCTTTGATAAAGAGAATAAGATCAAAATGATTGAATTTGGCTAACGTTTCGTTGAGAAAACAGCTATATCCCAAACCCTTAATTTCATATGAAATTTTTTATCTGCTGTTCCCTCTTAATAACAGATAAGACAACAATAGTTTATTGTGAGGCTGAGAATATAATTTAATGCTGTTTTCAATTATTTGAGACCAATATAGATATAGTATACTCTTGATCATGTATGGCCACTTCCACACATCTCCAGCCAGCGACAGTCCACTGCTAAACTTGGTCCTCTATAAAAGGCATGCTACTGAACTCAGTCCTTATCACTTCTCACTATTTTCATGTCTGGTCATTACAACTGTGCATTCAATCAGCCAAACAAAACTGGGCTGAAAACCCTTCAGCATATAATGTAGTGCCCAATTGAGTTTACAGCTTCATCAAATTACTTATTTACTGACAATTAGTGGATATTTAAGATTCCTGATTCTCTTCTATCATCTCCTCTGTGAGGCGAGTGTTGTGACATCACATAACTTGTCACATCTACTCACCAAATTGTAAGTTAAGTGTATATTAATCTAGGGATTTTTAGTATTTTCCTTGTATGGAGTTTCATTCAAGAGCTTAGACGGTTGGGGTGCACAAAAGGGGGCGCTAAGACGGGACTTCATGTCAATATGACAGAGCCAACAAAGTGTTTTACCTACCTCACTCAAAACTTTTCCCTGCTCTTTTAGGATCCACAAAAAAGAGGGAAACCAAAGTTTATAGTACAAGGAATTGATTTTTAAGTTCCAGATGGAAACCTTTAGAAGTTATAGAATATAATCTTTAATTTAATTAAATTAAATATCTTTATGACTTGAAATTCAATAGCAAATTTAAGCAAAAGAGGTACTAACAGTTTGGGTGCACAAATAGCACACCATTTTAAAGCAATTTATTTATGCAATTATCTGATAATAAAGTTCTTAACTTTGAAATATTTTGTTAATATAGATATATATAAAGGCATGTCTAAATTTGTAGTTTCGTCTTTAGAAATCATAAAACAATAACTGATTAATTTGATAAAATAGTAAACATGTACATAGAAAAATTATGAGGTCATACATTCATTGTAGAAACTATTTGAGCAGGACAAATCTGATAGAAACACCAGATGTGCACCATTTAAATGTAACTTGACGCCTGACAAAGGCCGACATCGCTCAAACAACATCTGTTTTAAGAAAAACAAGTTAACGATATTCCTAAAAGTTTGTATGATAGATGGAACAAGCCGTCGACTGCGTGGGAACTTAACAGCTGGTATGGGGGGCGGGCTGGAGATACAGCCGGCGACCCGGCGCCTCTCTGAGTAAGACACGCCACTACACCCTGCCCAATATAGTCAAATAGGTTACCAACCACTGGCGATTCTCGAAACATTTCTGAACCGACTAAAACTAAGAATATATACAATAATACTCACATGTATTATCCTGTATCATCCAACAACAAGCACCATAGCGATCCACAATAAACTATCACTGTTTAATAATCACAATTCAACACAGAACATTTTTTATTCCATCGAAAGATGTATTGCACTATAGGTGATAAAACCATGGATAACTCATAACAAATTGCACTTAAACATTCCCATAGCACGTACACGAGTTGTTGAATATGTTTACGAAGTTATTATCACAATTTACTACGAAACAATACTAAAAGTAACGGATATCACTTTTCAACTTGTCCTTGCGCTCACGTAAATTGACGGCCATCTTGCGTTCGTGCGAATGCGACATCGACAAAAGTATAACCAGTAAATAAATTCATTCTCCCCATATATCTAATGGGTCCCCAAAACGCAATAGAAAGCTAATTTTATATTAATGACGGGTAATGTTAAGTATCGTTAATGAATTTGATAATGTAGTAAATACTTACTTATTTTTCAATAAAATTCTACTCAATTTTTTGCCAGCTGAAATCTCACTATTACATACAACAACAAATTATTGTACGCCTTAAGGTAGGAAATAGAGATTCTAGGAATATATCAAACCCACGAACATTGTAACACCTATTTCCATAATAAAGAGAGTCATCATCAACAGCCTATATACGTCCCCACTGCTGGGGCTCAGGCCTACCCTCCTACAGAGAGTGTATGGGCCATAGTCCACCACGCGGGCCCAGTGCGGATCGGCGGACTTCACATGCCTGTTCAAGACATGCAGGTTTCCTCACGATGTTTTCCTTCACCGTTAAGCAATCGGATAATGTACTTGAATTGAAAAACAACTCATAGGTACACGACTGGATTCGAACCCGGTACCCTCAGATTGAGAGTCCGCGCCTTATCCATTGCGCCACCGACGCTTATTTGCGCCACCGACGCTTATAAAGAGAGTATTCTATGCGTATTCACAGCCTGAAAAGATGAGTAGCGCATTTTCTCATAGTATGGTAAATAATAATGAATTATTGACATAATTTTTGAATTCATTGATTGATTTTGTGTTTTATTATGTTGAAAGTTGTGGAAAGGAAGTTTTTGAAAATTGAAATAAAATATTTAGTAAAACATAAACTTATCTAGATATCACTTTAATAATATTTTTATAAAAATTCATCAACTCTAAAACCGTAGCTAAAAATCGATTGTGCAATCAACTCGAAAAATTTAATTGAAAAAAATGTTTTTGTCCTAAATAATTAATTTTAACTTTAACTCCTAAAATATGTTAAAGCCGTATGTAAAAAAGGTAGCATGTATTTGATATACAATAAGTATATAACATTTATAACAATAATAACCTTGTGCCTGAATATCAACGGCAACCTCCAAAAGAAATTGTTCTCGTCACTTTAAAGCTGTATAAAATAATTCCTCACAAAAACGGGTAAATATTATTTCTGGCAACATCAAACCTCGAATTGACCATAGACAAATGTATAGTACGACGCCATGGAAAAGCTTTATACAGCCGAAACTAAGGTGAAAATAGCAATGTTAGCCACTTTAGCAAACAAGGAACGGAACGTAGTTCTACCAACATTCCGACGAAAAATGAGACCCGCGTGAAACTTGCGTGATTGAAGCTGAGGGCAACTTGTAATAGAGAGTGTCGCCATCTCTGGATTCCATAATATTACCAGGAAAATGTGTCTCTGTCTAAGAAAGAACTATTTTTCATAAGAGTAATATACCCGACATCAGGCACTCAATGCCTATGACTTTAAGATAAGTTCCCTCACATAGATCCTTAAACTCAAAGCTTACTTGTTGAAGGGATGCTTTTATATTCGACGCAAGAGTTTCTACTGTTGACAATTTATTATTTGATTTGAATCTGCAATATAATTGTTTTTAAATAAATACATTCAATTGATAGGAGTGACCAAAATGAGCAAGCATCCTTATGCCTTACCTCTCATCATTTCTAGCTTAATGCGAGTTGTATATATATTTGACTGTAATTATCTGTATACTTATAAATAAAACGTCCTAGCTTATATAGGCTTCGTTAACTGACATGTCACGACTCCCATAGAGAACAGATTGAAACGTCGATATCTTTAACGACGTAAAGTGTGTTCTGTGGTACCTAAGGGTTTCATAGAAGTCTCAAAAGTTCCGTGAATCAGTTAAATTTGTCTTAGTTGCTGGTCCTGGAGTGTTGGGAACCTTGATGTAAAATACCACCAGTGTTTTTTATAAGAGAAAGGAAATGAATGAATGAAACAACTGCATCAGCCTTACAAAAATATATTGATACTTCTTCAGTATTTTTCACATATTTTTTATCTTACAGACCACAGGTCTTACAATCAAACTTAAATAAACAGTACGTTATGGAAAATATTTCAAAACCAGTAGGTAGATACATAGCTAAACAAAAAAAAGAAACATTTGAAGGAAAATGCAATTTCAAACACTATGGAGAAATTTTCTGCAGTTATACATGGTTAATTGATTAGGTCACAAAGTTAATTATAAATTAAAACGAAAACTGTTATTTCTATGCCTTCTAAAACGAAGGCGAATCAACTTAACAATAAGTAAGTTTAGATTTACTTGGTAATTTTGTTATTTTTTTAACTTTTCATATGAGATATACCATTACTTACGATAAAACCCTAAGTAAATAAGTACCAATCAAAAGTATCTTTCCGAATATGGAATGCGAAATACATCAAAACCAATCCTTCCATTCCCTTAAAACATTTAAAAAAAAGAAATGCACTTTTAACGTCAAAATCAAGGAGTTCTGACTAGACAACCTCTCACACACTATTAAAGTCTTTTTTAAGGCCACTCTTCACTGTCGAATAGAAATAGACAAAGGTCACTTCATCATTCATCCTCATTACTGGGATCCCGTCGACACGGGACCGCGGCCATTTTTGAACGAAAACATTTTTTCCAAATGTTCCATGATTCGAATACGTCGTCAGTTACAGCGATCGTTTGTCTCAGCTGTTCATTTCACTATGACGCCGCCGGGGCCGGGGCCGGGGCCCTTCTCGTACTCAACCGGCAGGTATATGTGCATCAGCTTCTCAATCTCACCGCGGCACAGCGGGCAGCGTTCGCATCTGTAACAAACGTAATAAATACCACATTAATAACATGGTAAAAATAAGAAAGAAAAGGGAGAACCTGTGTATGTATTACAATTTATGTTCCCCATCATTCCATTCTTAAAAGATCTTCATTTCATCCACTAAGTTCTTTCTTAGTCTCAGCATACATCATCAGTTCATCATTGCGATCGAAATTACTTCCCTACAATGTCAAGCAGCTATACTTATACATATTTCAACATCTTACTGTTGGTACTTGGTCCTGGTACCATACTAGACATATGACAGGTGTGCTGTTGCTACCCCATATTCTTTGATGCTACCACTAATAAGGATAAGGGCTTAACCCCTAAATGGATGAAAAAGTTAGCTTATTCTATAAAGCAAACACTTATAGAAGCAAACCAAATTAATATGTGATTATATATCTAAATACATCGTTATATATGTTATGAGGTGTGTTTGCCGTAATGCCGTAATTGCGTCTAGTTTGATTTGACGTAAGCGTGTGTAGAAAAATGTACCCAAAATTGTAAATAATGAGAGATACCTATGACAATATTTCACTTATTGTAGGCTTGTTAAATAAAATAGTGACACAACCAGTGGCACACTGTGTGAAGTGTGGCAGCGTTCGTGTCCGCTGTATAACACGCTTACACATAGATTGGACCTCGCTGGATGTCGCCTCAGTACGGTGCGCACACCGTCGCAGTGACGTCATCGACGCCAGGTCCAAACTTACAGTAAACGGGTTGGAACTGTTAAAGTGGTCGGTGTCACGGTGACGTACTGACCTCGGCGCGCACTCCCCGCAGCACACGACGTGCCGACACGGCAGGAACAGCGTGTCCATGCCGTGGTCCATGCACACGCGGCACGCGAGCGCGTCCCCGCCCCCGCCGCCGCCGCTGCGGGACCTGGAGCGGGACTCCTGCACACAACACACTATAGCATCAGTACAAACGTCTACAATACCGTCAAAGCCTAACTAAGAATATAACAGGTCTCTGAGGGACCTACACTCTACTGTAAATTAATGAGAATAATTGTTGCCAGTGTCATGGCAGAACCGGTCAGGATTTACAATATACAGAAACACGTGAAAAGTACGTTCGCCTGAATGGTTTTAGTTCAAATTATGCACCGACAGCATTTATTCTCTGGAATAACACATGTAATACTTTTATCGCAGTAATGTGTTCCTGAGGGACAATTTCAATAGTCAACGCACACCAGTGGCGCCCCAAAAACAGAACAGTATTCCCACAAGAAATATTTTATTGACACTTGATATAGGCTCAGCGCCATCTATCCAGGAAATAGGCTCAGGTGTGTTTGTCTCACCTTGTGTTCCGTCCCGCCGTTGGATCGCCTGCGCGGGCGGGGCTCGTGGCAGGCGGCGGCGTGCGCGTGCGCAGCGCGACGCGCGCGGTCGTGCACCTCGCGGCACGTGCGTGTGATGTCGAACACGTAGCGGCGGCCCAGCGTCGTGGAGTCGTTGAAGATCGATGCTATCGTGCCCTGAGGAGAACGAGACAGGCAGTGAGGAGAGAGGACAGAGACAGTATACCATCATCGCCATAACCAGCTGGATATAGCCCTTTAGTCTTTTCAAGTCGTTACTGGTACCCCTTCCAAGGGATCACGAAAGTTGATATTGACCAGTAACAATCTAGTATATTATTAGCTTAACTTCTAGACCACATCGTACAGTCTACAGTCAGATTATCGTTCAGTATTCAGACAAATTTGGAAAATTCTAGTTTAGCGGATGTTTACGTCATTTAGCTAGAGGGTAGCCAACAAATTTTACATTTATTGCCTCTATAGTTTCAGTTACCCATACTGATGTTGAATCCGTCCATCATCTCCATATAAGGGGTCGAATTTTAAGAACCATTTCTTAGCTTGAGATAGTAACGAGTGAGTTCCGCTGTTTATACTTTTTATGTACTACATTAACTAGACAACAGATGGCGCTAGCTCCAAGTTTTATCACAAGGCTGGGTCAAAAATGCTATAAAACGAATATTACCCTATCCACTTCTAATGTACATGTGAGCTTTGTGTTGACATCTTTGGTTGACATTGACATTTGAGTATATATCAGTTCAGCCACAGTTGAAGAGTACCTAACTTTAACCAGCCCTTTTCAAAGATTTCTTTCTTTAAAAGTCAGTTATGTTTGTGAATTTGCTTTAATTTAACAGTGCAAAAGACTATTGAAGTTTTTATAATAACAACAGTAAAGCATGAACATTAAATTGTCGATTCTCTGTTTTAGGTTAGTAATTATTTTCATAAGTATTTGTTGTGTAAAACTGATTTGTAATTAATAAAGAAAACTATGTTTTAGATGAATCAAATTGTGTTATGCTTATAAGAAGAAAATAACCCCTGATCTTATATACATAAGTATGAAATTAAGATAGCTTTTTCAAATGCGAATATTTAAGGGAAACTAAAAGTGAACCACCACGTTTTGCTAGGGGATAATCCTTAGTCTATAATATCCAAAAGGCAACAGGTGTTTGAACTACAATATTTTTCTGTTGGATGTCGCATCCTACGCCATTTATTGCAAAATTTGAACTGCAAATAATTTACACTTGTTTGTATTCAATGCAGCATTAACAATGCATTTTAATTATATGAAGACATTTGCAGAATTGTCCAAACAACCAATAAGACCGCAACAACAAAATTCTATTGTGAATAATTAATTTTCTTCTTCATGCGGTGAACCGCAATTTTGTTTCGATAGTTTCTGTACAAATAAAAGAAACTTGCTTTATTTTCGTTATCGTTGACACAAGCCATGTTCGCAACAGCAATTTATCCTTCATCAATAAATAGTATGGGAGAAAAGACGTATAGCACTACCGATGGGGCTGTCACTTTGTGTATAAAACTCGTTTATTTAGAAATTTTAAAAAATCCTAGCGCACCACGTGGTTGGTGGAAGGGCATTTTATTTTCCCTGGCTAGCTACCACCAGGTGAACGAAGACTGCCGCTTAACAGCAATGTTAATAGCGTAGCGTAGCGTAGTTGCGTTCCAGTATGTAAGATAGAAGAGCCAGGACCTCATTACCTTCTGTGAATTAAAGTCAAGTCACAGGCCAGACACTTTAATAAGCCAAATGTCGGGATATCGGTTCATACTCCCATAAATAGAACGGTTGACGTTTGTATATGTCACCGTATGTTAGTTCATAATCTTGTATACTTTCAGACAAATTGTGAACAGTAAAATAAATACCACATGCATATATGAGTGAATTCGCCCGCGCCATAATAACGATCTATATGTGGGTCACTTTCTTGCGTGAAGAGGTGAGGTATCGCGGAACGGTGGGGGGCGGTGGTATATTAACATATCAAAACTTGTGTTTACCTTCAAGTCCCTGATGAACTGTTCGGTGACATCTCTTCTCACGGTCTCACAGCAAAAGAACGCGTGCTTCTCAGTGACGGCGCGGTACAGCGCGGCCGCCTGCCCCGACGTCGCCATTTTGACGTGCAGAGTGGCCTCGTGACCCTCGGCGGTCACGTACGACAGTTGGAAGATGCGCCGCAGGGGCTGCGCTCGGTGGATCGATGTATACGGGATGCTGGAATACAATAACATGTACGTTGTAGCAAGTTAGTGAACAAAATCACCATCACCAGCAAGAGCTCTTAAAGTAGATGACTTCCAAACGCCAAGCCTGTCTAGAAGTAGCTTTCTTTTTTACTTTGAATACCGTATAAGTTATCGATCACTTACTATTTAAAAACAAAAGCGTCACGTGGACTTAAGTACTATACAAAATGGCGGACAATTTATTTTTATAGGCTAAAGACAATACTGATTTTAAAAGTCATTAGTAGTGTCAGTAACCCTGTTTCAACTGACGAGTATTTGTCACAAACAGTCTGATAAGGTGGTTAAAAAAAGATGTGTCAATAAAGGTGTTTACTTGATATCTTATCAGGTGCGCGAAGAGACAAACTATCTAGAAAACAATGGAACTGCTGTGTGCTTAAGCTGGAAGTGTCGTTCCAATGATAAGTTATTTAATGCAAAATAAACACTGACGTAACCCAACTTTGATACGTTGTAGCCTTCAATAAGTATATCTGAATACAACAACAATAGGCGAAGTCAAATTTTCTTCGGATTTCCATTAATTAAATACAGTTTTACCAAAACAAAATGTTGTCTTTGTGCAAAAGGTATATACGACGCAATAGTACTGCGCAATAATATACAAGTTTACCGTTACAAGTATTGAAGACTGCAAACACTACATGATTGGAGGTCGATTATCTTTTTAGGACGTTATTGATACTATCTGGCAAGTAATAGTGAGTAACTGTAATTACACTATTGTTCACTTGACCTCATTTCAGGGTAAACTGAACGGGTGAATGTATTTACCTTTGTTTTTCAACTCCTATCTCCTGCTCCCCGTTGCAGTCAGGTCTGTACACAAGGATGCCATGGGGCCCCACTCCGACGCACGTGCTCAGTCTGCACCCACACCCGCCCACGTTCTGTCCTGACGTCAGACACCCTACTGTAGCCCCACCGTCTATCTCCTGCTCGTCTCTTGCTCTGGGCTCTTCGACTTGTTGTCTGTGGTACAGCAGGTGGCTGTACAGATTGTGAGCGTTGTTATTTTGCGTCACCGGTTTGCAGAAGAACAGTTCTTCACCGAACGATTCCAATTTGGATATTTCTTTGAGTAGCCTGTACTCAGCCTGGGACGCACGCATGCCAGCCATCTCGCAATGGTATTCAATTATTTTTTCCACGTGATCTTCAGGTTTTTCTCCCTGAGGTCCGATCTTGTGGCACTCCTCGTATATCTGCGTCGGGGGCATGTCTGGGTCGCAGTCACCGGTCTCTGCCTGCGCTATGTACGCTATAATACGTCTCGCTACCTCCAAATCGGCTACTACTAATCTGCCCTCAGTGAGATCCAACTTAGCATCCAAATAGAACTGGTGGCGAGTAGGTTCGTTGATGAGGAGGTGTGGGGGCACCCAGAACTTGACTCGGAGGTCGAGACGCGCGCAGGGAATGCGATGGGGGTCGAGGGGGTTCCGCAAGTTTAGCCACCTTCCGGGTCCTGACCCTGGACAGACGCGGAGACCGAAGTAATCCGCTTCCGCACCAATCTCCAGTTTCTCGCATATCTGAAACAATTAATACAGCCATGAGTTTGTAACAATACAAATCATCTTCCTAGCTACTTGTACCGTACTAAAATCTTTTTGAATCCTTTGTCCACATTTGCACGGACTCTTTAATAAGCCATAAATGTATTGTGTGAGTGAGTGTGTGATGTGGTACTTTGGGCATTTTCTATGTCCGCCTAGCTGGTTACCACCGTGTTATTAAAATTCTGCCCCCAAACAGCATGTCCATAGCATGAGTTGAGTTGAGTTCCCCGTATGAAGAGCCTTCGCCTTAGCACGCTGTGATGAAGCCAAATGCAAACTCAGTACATGTACTCCTTGTGAATTTATACTGTAACAAATTACAGTTTCGCAAATTGAGTTCTCACAAATTACAGGTCAAAAATAATGGGTTGAGTCTAATCTAAACGTAACTGCCGAATGGTGTTAGAACACGTTTAGCAACATCTCTCAAAGGTGAAAGTAGTATCCACGCTGCATAACCTATTATTAGTTAACATTTTGGCTATTTATTAGTCTGGCTCGTTGAAATGCTCACAAGTTTAAACGACGACATTGATAAAATCGAATTTGATTCGACCAAAGCGTTTCAAGTTGTACTTGCGACGAAAACAATCGTAGCTTCTCAAGAAGCACATCAGCGAGGTATTCGACGTTATCGAGAAACTAATCCAATACGTAGTATCGTTCAATATCGACTGTTAACACGTAAACAAAGGCATAAAATTATGTTCTGCATTGCAGATTGTAGGCACGCTACTGCGACTCAAAATACAAGAATGTAATCATAGACCGCGACTAACATAGGTAAATTTAATTCAGTTAAACGAGTTCTCAAGGTTTTCTAAATATACAAATCTTGTCGTATCTTGAAGCCTTATATTGTTATCTTGGCAATATTTGAACAATGAGAACGAGATATATCTCTAAGCCTAGTTTCGCAAAAGAGGACAAAAGTAACTTGACTGAACAATAAAGAGAAGTCCACATAACAGTATCTAAGTTGATGATGTGATTTAACTATTAAGAAGCCCTTCTTGATACTTTATAGCGTGATATTGATATATACTATGTTTATTAAATATATTGTTTAGAATCTAAATTCCGGTTCTTCCCCCAATACTAGTTTAACCGGCACACGACTCAACCAATGACATAAGGGCTAAGTGAGGCGCCATAACGTTGCTATTCTAAATATAGTACACACTTAGGCATTGCAAAACATGTATCTATACTTGGATGCAAAATACTGACTATGTAAACAAGGAATTGCGGCTCCAATGACAAATATTTACTATGAATCGAGCTCTACCTTACTATAAGCGCAGGAGGCGGTAATATGAATCTATAAAGATTACGTTTCAATGGAAGGAATGTATTCCGGTATTTAAAACCTAGTGTCGTCGCGTTAAGGTACAGTTACAAAAATTAAAGAATGCGCCATTTTAAAAAGCATTCGCTATTTCTATGTTGGTAGTGTAAATAAGTAACGTTACGGCTAGCTTGTCTTCTACAAGCCTAGCATACTTTTGATTATGTCTGGCTTTGATTTGAAACATTTTTAAGGATTGTAATTAAATATTCAAAAGGTCAATACAATCAATATACAATCTAACTGCATTACAGAATTACAAAAGTAAATTAAGATATTTGGTATTCAGTCAGTAAGGTCGCGAATGGTTAATTTATTAACTGCGCAACTTAAGCGACTCACAAGCTTTATTAATTAACGTCCGACACTATAAAATTGTAACGGTGACTGCGTCACAGAATAAAAAATTCTTAGGTGACAATGACAACCCAAGACCAGCGTGTGAACTGACCACTGTCAAGACACCATTTTGAAAACCATAGTAAATATAAACTTCACGTGTAAATTGCCCAGACAGCGCCCGCACACTTTTAAACAACTTTTAAAAGTAAACATTCATATTTTACTTGAACATGGTCTCTGATATTCCGAATTACGGAAAGTAAGCTCGTATGACTGTCGTATGACGTATTAAAATATATAATCAATCAATCAATCAGAGATACGTCTATGGTTTCTACATACGCCAGTAACAATCCATTGTGTTCGTAACTCCTATTGTTTTCGCAATGTTTTCGTATTATTTATAGAAAAACAAAATAGAAATTTATGAGTCAGTAAAATATTAGCAATTAAAATGGGGGGAAAACAATATAAATTCTGAAGCATTACGTTTGAGTATAAAAATATCGGTTATAAAGCGATCGAATATTCACGATAATGAAGGACCACTTCTAAAAACATCTAAAAATATCGCTGCTATTGTTATAATTAAATTATAAAGATTTTATATAAAATGCTTCGAATTTTGACCTGCGCATGTCGTCATGTCTTGATATGGTTATACATATATTTATAATTTTTATAGTTTTTAAAGGTTTGCGACTCTATATAATTGAATACGCGTGCTACAGATAATGGTCATGTGGTGGTCATCTGTTTATGTAAGTAATTGCATGTACTGGAGATAAGCGTTCAATTTGTCACTTATATTGTTGAGTTCATATTTAAATATGTAGATTGTCAACAGCGTAGGTATTTACACAGCTTTGTTTAAAATTGAGTAGCTGCTATGTCGTTATTTTGATATTAAGTATAGGTACGAGTGGTCGGTTACACATCTAGAATATTCTATAGATTTGTTTATGTAATATTAATGTACACCTACGTTAGTTCAATTTTTTCAAAGTCATATTTGAAAATAAAATGCAATTCGTCAAAAATATCTAGAAATAAACAGACGAACGTAAAGATACAAATTATAAATGGACTGTGCAAAGTGAATAATTATTTCTTGCGTTCTTTGAATTTTGTCAGGTGTTTTAAAGAGATTGTTCCGAGGCTATTAGAAATACATATAGTCTCGTATCTCCACTGCCTAAGCTATTTGTGTTTGTATTAAATACAGGTCAATCCAAATTTAGAATGAATTTCGTTTACATTAGCCAGATGGCATACGTTTGTTATGACTTATGGCATCGCTGTAATCTCCCCGTACAACTTTTTCTGTGTGGATTGCTCCTTTTTTTCCCATTCGAAGATATATATTGTATTTTGTAACAATAGTTGGCACGAAGCAATTTATTCATGAAATAAATCTATACTCCTATTTGAATTTTAAACGGGCCCCTTTGGTTACCATATTTTTTGCATCTCTTTTTGCACCGCGTCCGCCTCGTCTGACTTTGGTTTGACATTTGCTTTGCCGAAATAAAATTTAGGCAAACAGATTTACATATCAAGTTATTGATTTATTGCCATTAATATATTAAATAATGAAACATTACTGTTGTAAGTATTGTAATAAAAACAGTTTACAAAGGGTCTCTTTCATCGCCGGCTATGTGAGACAAAAAAACTTCCTGCAGTTGTTGATCTTCTTCTAGCCAACATGCTCTGTCTTAACTATGGTCTTTATAATAAATTACTTCACCCACGTCTTCTTGGTTAGCTTAGCTTGGCCATAAAACGTTACATTTTATGTTCTTATTCGCAAAGAGCTCGCCTCCCAAGGTGGACTTCTATATTTATACAATCGTAGTGCAACCAAAGCAATGCGTGTAATGTTGGGTGTTGGTCAAGATGAATCTTTTCTTCTACGGTGCTATGAGATGGAAAGATCTGTTGTTTTCCTCACCCACATGTAGTTGTTAAATTTTGACAGTTTTAACGGTTTAAGTCTGAGCATTTAGCATTAATTTTGAACATGCAAATTGTGATTGACGTAGGCATCGACATTCATCAAAATGCCGTTGGAGGCTCAGTAGGCATATATCTAGATTCGAAGTCAGATAGTTATTATTATACTTGAAATACTTAGCAATACGATGCGAGATTAACATAGAACTTCTAATCAATAAGAACATATTGTGGCAAAACTGCTGCTGAATATTTGCCATAACATTCGCCGATAATTTGTATAGCAAACATTTTTTTAACTCCGTACGAGCAATATCACAGTTTGTCGAGAGAGATTTGAACAGCGCATCACTAATCCAGCGCGCACGCATCGCGTTCGTGATCGAGCACGAGTAGGATAGCGCTACGCAATAGAAAAGGATGTAGAGAAAACATCTGGGTTGGGACGCTTTGCTTCTCAGTGATTTCGTTTAATTTTATTTCTGTTTGTCAAAAGGTTTATTTTAGCTGCATGCACGCTGTTCTACAAGAAAAGCAACTGCATGTTCTATTTAGCAAAAGTTCTGCTGAACAGTTTACACGTTTTTTTTACAACGTCGATGATGAAGTGACAGGAAATTGTTATTTTTCCCTACTCGACACACTATTGACTATACAGAACTATGTAGTTAGTAGGTACTTGTAAAACTTTTATCATCCCGTTAATTGCTTAGCTCATTAGAATAGCAAATGTAGGTATTAAATACTTTATATATAATAACGACGACGCACTTTCCATATTTATTGAAACCATTCTTGAACTTTGAAATTATGAAGAAAGAATAGAATTGTGATCAGCGGCGACAAGGAAACTGGCAGAAGCTGAAATCCTTTGTCCGCCATTTTGTTTAGCTTCCGTTTTTGAAAGCGCAGCAACTGCCGCCTGCCATCCTTATAAGTTCAACGACCTTCAAACAATGGGCTTTGAGATGGTGTTAATTAATTAAAACGTCAGATTAATTCACTCAACACTAATACAAAACAAAGAACTTAGAATATATGAATGTAATTGATACTGCCGCTTGCATTAGCTCACTCTTGACAAAGATTTTTAATGAATGAGTGTGGTCTGAATTTAAATGAATGAAGACGCGCTAAACAAGAGAATTGATTCAATGTACCATGTATGAAAGCTTTCAAATACGTTTGTGAAGGTAACACGTTTACTGTAGACTCCAGAGAGCTTGTGTCATGTACAAAGTACTTGTTGAATTAGTTCTCGTGGGCGAAAACGTTAACCAATGGATTTAAAAGTCAATATTGACTGATAAAGTTGGACGTTTGGTTGTATAAATCACCAAAATTGAAGAAAAAAAAAGTAGGTAGTTGTAAACTTGTAAATGATGACTGTCATGATGATCATTTTCTTAAAACATTATTTTTTGATTTTATACTCTACCTTAAATAACTTGTCAAGTACTTAAGGTACAGCTAGTAATCTGTGGTATGTACACCTGTATGTATTGGTAATATCATTTTCTGTGCTGTATCTTGAACTATTTGAATATTTATAATTATAATCATACTATTAATTCACAGTATTGTTCTACAGTTTTCAAATACATATTTACCTTGAATGAATATGTTGACTATTCTATAATTAAGCAGAGAACTTGTTTGACCGTTTCAAAATGCGCAGTAATACTTTTCGCGGGCAATATCATCCGCCATTTTGATTTAAGGTCTGGTTTATTGGAGGTCTAAAATTCTTGTTTCTTGGACCGTAGATAGCAGTTAAATAATTTTTGAAGTTATTTTATCTTTCTAAAACCATAACATAGGTGTTCTTAAAGCACATGTTGAAATGTTATATCATAGTATATTGCATTACGAATAAAATTTATTAGATTATTCCGTACAACAAATGATTTCAATGTTAATTTCGTGTCAGTCGATACGGTGCCGGGGCTATCGCTAAGCGACCCAGCAACACCCGCTAACGTAGATATCAGTTATTTATTTGTCACTGTTATTTTGCCCTGTCATATTTCGCTAGTTGATTAGGTCAAACGGAACATTTACATCCTATTTGGATTGGATCGAAATTTCTTAATCACCTAATCGACAAATCAATAAATATTGTTTTTGTACTGGTTTCTGTATAAAATTAAAAATCTTTATGGAAATCAAGCATTATCGTTTAATCCTTTCTATTTTAGGTTCTTATTAAGTCCACTTTTAATTAATCTTGTTTTTCTTTGATAAAATTGTTGTCATTGTTATTCCCACACGTTAGTCTGATCGCAAGGATAATCACGAGACTTCCACAAGCGCAAACAGGGCTCCGCAAACTATTACCTAATTTCAGTAAAATTTGAAATTGTTTTTCATTTTCATATTCCTGTCAACATCAACAGTCCTCACTGCAGGGGCTCAGGCCTACCCTCATGCAGAGAGAGTATTCATATTCCTGTATTCTGTGACAAACACGCTAAACATTCCATTCAAAGCATAAGAAAGCAGAATCTAAAACACAACCAATTACATGTTTTCATACACGGAATATAGTCATAAGTCTCGATGAAGCACCGAGAAGATTTAAACACGAAACTGCAAACTAATATACTGTATAACTATAATATAATTTAAACATAGTAGCATGGAACAAAGTAAAATAAGTAGACTACATAACACTATTGATAAAAGCAATCCTTTACAATTTCGACCATCACCTGCCTGTATGTGATAACGAGTTTATTGTATTCCGAGTGATGACGGCCGCCGTACAAACAGACTGTGGTTCAAAGTCCACCCGATGTACCAACTCGTACCGCAAACGTACGGTAAAATTTAAAATCAAGTTTTTCAATTCAATTCAATCAATTTCTTTGTCTATGAAAGTTGATATGAAAAACAGAAAACGTTATCATGTATCCATGAGTCAGCCTTGTCTGCTGTACATGTTCTAGACATCGATACAGATCATAACTTCACATAAATTTACACATTATAATGGGAATTAAAATGAACCTGGCTGCAAAGAAACGGAAGTCAATGTCAGGAAGTCTTACTAATATCGAATTAACTGCCATCTCGGCTCTGAACCTTAGCTATGACCTCACAGGCGTGTAACCTTGGTACAAAATTAAATTGCTGACTAAATACTCTAAGAAAGGGTAAATAAAAACTATTGGACTTTTGCCATTGAGTGAATTCAGTCCACGTAACGACTGACGTTAAAATCCTCTTTTTTGTTGATAAGTTGCCAAATTGATTTTACGTAAAATTAACTATTTTGCTGAAGGGCGCAATAAACCAGCCAAAAGTGAACTCTAAAGTCTCAAATCGGATGCCTGAAACGCTTCGTTAACGTGTCATAATTTGTCTGGACATAATTGTCTCAGCGGCGGTCAATTGTTATCAACTGGATTGTTTGTCACAACTCGATGTTTTTCTGTTAACCTCGTTTTCGTACTATAAATAAATGGGACAGTGGAATTTTAAAAGGTTAAAATTACAATGAAAGACCTTATTTTCTAGTAATCTTTCGTTATATATGTTTTTATTTCCAAATGTACTGAAGGTTTAAATGTAAAAGCGACCCAGCAATGACTCTACTTTCTAACTTTATAATTATGGACCTAGTACAGTGCCTTGCGGTACCCACCCCCGGCAGATGCATGCGTGCACGCTGCCACTATCACGTAAGCCCCACGCACTGCACTTAATACCTGTGTTGCCCGCCCACATATCATATGTAATTACACGGGGAAACCCATCGTCAATTGCATCAACCACACACCGATGTTTGTTTAAGGAAATACCACGATTGACTTTGTCTAAGGCCTTATAGAAATCAATGTCTCCGTACTAAGAAATAGGTCAAAGATAAAAGTTTATTTACATTTAAAGCGATAACCGTTAAACTTTTGACATTTGTTTATTTTAATTATTCAGTTATCTCTCATATGAAACCTCACGAACCTTGTTATCTTAGGTAAACTCATTGTTTTTCGAAATATTTTCTCAAACAAGTAGCTAGATGTATTTTTCCTTTATCTCAATGTAATATGTCGAAATATACAATTTGAATTGTAAATGAGAAGCCAGTAGATGCGTTACTACAATGTGTAAGTAACGGTTGCTAGGAGGTTAGAACTAATGGAATATGCCAGAGATGTTCAACTTTTGGGTTCAAGTGTTTGACCTACTCGTAAGCTCTCGTGTAGCTGTCAACTTTTGAACTCACTGGGACCTTAGTGACAAGTCACGTGACTTACGCACGACATACATGCTCAGTGCTTACTATTCATACTTTCAAATGCAGATATAGATCAAGAAGTTTCTTCAGATTTTATTACCCATTTTGCATACTATACATGCTCAGTGCTTACTATTCATACTTTCAAATGCAGATATAGATCAAGAAGTTTCTTCAGATTTTATTACCCATTTTGCATACTATACTATAGTCTTACACTTCGTCATCATGTCACATGATAAATGTGAATGCTGTAGGACGTTGTTTATAGAGAAGCCTGAATCAAGGACCAGTGATTTTAGGGTTTATAACTTGATCACGATAAGGCGGGCTTAGAAGAGCTCTACCACCAACATAGGGTTTATGAATGATTTGTTAGACCATTTTCATTGACCTAAAATTGTCTCCACAAATTCAAATGTTTTCAACATCGTTCTGAAGGCGAAATTAATGGCGTAGGAAGAATTTTTATGTATTTATAGAAGCGATATAATAAAGGGAGAGTCAACTAGGCTGCACCCACTTCATCCACGCGCACGCTTCGTGCTCTCTTGGTAGGCTTCCAAATATACGAGGAAAGTCATCGACCAGATGAGAAATACTTAGCCAAGAGCTATTTACGAGTACATCACAGGATAAAGTATCCTCATTCTTATTAGATTTCGATGGACTTGACTAGATAAAGTTACTCAAGTACTGCACCAAAATAAAACAGCACAGTAGGTACAATAAAAGAATATGAGAGATAATTTCGTAATAAAAATATTATGTCCTATTCAAAATGTATTCGTTGATTCAACAACTTGATTTGCTACCAGTTAGATATATGCTAAGCACTCTAGATTCTAGATAATAAAGTAACGCCTAGTTTGTACCAGGTAGAGCAAATACGATGGAAATTCAACTAATAATGTCCTGCGAAAATAATAGCTTTGTTATTTAATGACGTGTTCATATAACGTTTGTTTTCCAAATTTAAAATATCAATGTTGATACAAGTGATGGTTTTGCGCCGGTCTTTTTCCAAGAAATTTGCATACGGTGCTTGATAACACGAGTATCCCTACATTAGTGTAAGGCATTGATGTACATACGAGTATCTTTACAATTGCAAACCCATTGACTTTGACAGATAAAATCATGGTGCCTATCTACAGCTTTTATTACTGCTAGAGTTATCAGAGAGTGTATGGGACATAGTCCACCACGCGGGACCAGTGCAGATTGGTATACTTCACACACACCTTTCAATTGCTTCTCAGTAGTGTGCAGGTTTTCTCATGATGTTTTCCTTCACCGAAAAGCCAATGGTAATGATTTTTATCATTCCTAAATAACTTCCAAATAACAAATTGGAGCTCGTTGGTGCGAGCCAGGATCAAACCCAGACCTCGATTGTTCAAGGACTGACGCTGTATCCAACTGAGCTACTATGGCTTTTTTTAGAGTCAGAGTTAATTTTGACGTAAACAATAACCTACAAAATGCTACGAAGCATTTTTTAAATATCAAAATTTTTGATTGTGTTATTTTAGCTGCGCAAAAGTATGATCGATCGATCATGAGTTGATACCCAACAGCGCATTAATTTCGCTTAATTACGAAGTCCTAATTTTGTAATCATATCGATCATATCGCGATCAAGTTATGATTAAACACGGATGTATCAAAGTTCAAACGCAGTCGCGATAGGGAAACCAATGATTCTAGTTTTTAGAGGACGTAACCGTAGCATACGGCAGACATAAAATTACGTTTCCTTATTACTAGTATAGTGGCAGATTTGATAGACTATATATACAAGTCAAAGTTACTAAATAAAACAGTATATTTTCCGTTTCTAGGGTTTCGTACCTCAAAGGCAAAAAAGGAACCATTATAGGATCAGTTTGTTATCGGTCTGTCGAGACCCTTTTTTTATTAGAAAATGAAGCATCTAGGTCAACGCATTAAAAAGATACGGTTGTTTAAGATGCATTTTCGACGTAGAAGGAATCAAAACTTATAGTTGACTTCCCATTTACCTAAGATCATGAAATTTGGCTAGATGCAAGGTCTTACAGTACAAGTATAGGAATAAATCTGAACAGGAATGAATCTAAAAAAAATTGAATTATATCTCATAAATATTTAAGGATTACAAAGGATTAAAAAGTTATTTGTATTTCAACAATTGCACGTATTTATCGCGAGGCACAACTTATTCTTATAATATATGATTTTCAGTATATTAATTATTATTATTATCCATATTATGTACGGAACCCGCGGTGTGCGAGTCTGACTCGCACTTGGCCGGTTTTTTCTAGACATTTCAAGAAACCCTTTTAATGCAAGTATGTACAAAACAACAATGCATAATTTGGAACTAAATAAAAATTAAGTTGTTAAGCGATTAGAGATCCGCCAGGTCCTGTTGTAGATTATACTTTTATCACAATTATTTAGATATGCATGTTTTTGCTAGATAAGGCTAAGTCTTGTAAGCCTATCAATACTGATTGTACTGTCTCATTATTACACGCTTTATATTAGGTTCATTTATATATAACTAGCTATCTATCTATGTATGTAAACAAATCTAACAAGTCAATTTAAAGGTACGTCTAAACGTTAGCGATTTGATACTTTGCAATTATATGTAATTCCGATGACAATACAATAATTTGGCACTATAGAGTTGATCTGACCCTGGAATCAGGATTTGGATGGAGAAATTCTAACCTGAGCCCCTTGATTTTTTTTTGGAAATAAGAACGCTTGTCTTCTGTTGGAAATCTTGACCATTTAGAATATAACCATAGTTTGTTTGACAGTTCTTAGGGTGACGTCGCTGCCACTCGTGTATTTGTCAAACGTGGGAAAAATAACCTACATTACTAGTACCTAACATATTTATTCATAAAATAACTTTTTGTTTTTAAACAAACTAAACTAGAACCGCTTAAAGTACACTAAGCGCTTGTCAAAACAACGCAGCAACCCGGTGTCACGGGAACATCAGTGGGACCGACAAACCGAGCCGATCGTCTCACCAAGAAATTTTAAAATAAATAGCCGCTATTTGCGGAATTATGGTAAATAACCACAGGATTAATAAATGAACACAGTTTGTAGTTGTCTATAAAGTCTGTGTGAGTAATAAATACGTACACACGGCTACAGGTCAAGCTATACATTTCCAGTATACGCTGGCCTCGCACTGAATGTACTAACGCACGATGCTGGTTCAGCTTAAACTGGAAATGTATAGCTTGAACTGTAGCCGTGCGTACTCGTATAAAAGTTGTTTTAGGATTAAAAAGCTTGTTTGCGTGTTTTAGTTTTTTAAACTATATTTATTATTACTATATTTATATTTATATCAATCCTTATTCATCCAAAACTGCATATTTTAAAAACGTTTCAATATCGGTGTGGAATTCCAAGATAATGATGACTTGATGCCTCTAAAGATATCAAATTAAAATAATAAGTGATGCAATTTATCGATAAAATGTTTTATCAAGAACAAAAGAACTGGAGATCATAAGTTCACATTGATGAGCGTTTGCTAAATATCTCATTTGAGGTTATCGGTGAAAAATATAAAAACATGACCAACTGGTAAGTTGACAGTTCAGCGATAGCGAAGTCGATTGTCAGTTATCTCAATCACTGAGCTGTGCAAGACATTATCTGTTACTATAGCAATTCTGATGTTATCGTAGTAGGGTCAAAGAGTGATGTATCTGTTACCAGTCACTGCATAGATACCTACTAGGATATACTAGTTACAAATCGTAGGCGCTGTGGTGCGCTTACGTCAGTGATTGAGAGATTACGAGCCTTGCAGAGGCGAACTTTGGACTGTTAGTCATTGATTGATTTGGTAATTATTCTGTGGTGAAACACCTAGCTGTTCTGTGAAGAAAAATTTTCATTTTCCTTATCCAACATACATTTCTGTAATACCTAATATTTATTATTTAAGAGCTACGATATACCTCTATTTAAACCAAACTTCGAATAAAGATATCAAAACAAGTACAAGAATTTTTATTTATTTTATAACGAGCTACATCTAAGTCCCATTAAAATTTAATTTTATAAGAAAAAAACCTACAGCCTGTATAATCCGTATAAGAGGGCGTATAGCAGCCTTTTGATTTCTCCGGGATACCGGACCTCAGAATCTCGGGTACATCAAGTAAAGGGCGCAACAAGCGGGTTCAACACTCAGCAAATAAACAGTACGTGACTGAGACCACGCATTGCCGGCGTGAAGTGAAGGAAGGAAACCTTGGCTTACATCGCCGCCATTATCTGCCGGCCTCACCTCAGATTCGCGAGAACAAAACTATCGGGGATTGGCTATGTACTAAGTTTATACTAACATTGATAGAGGTTTTATAATAAGCCTAAACCACAACAACCTTTGCTGAAGGTATTTAAGACCCTACTTAAGTGTAATATCAAAGGTCTCAAGAACAAAAGGAATAAATAATGTTAACACAAAGATACTCGATGACACAACCCTACCGATGTGAGAATATATAACAGGATATCTTTGTCTTTTTCGATCGGATACATTTGAATGCGGGTGAGCTTTTTTGTATTATTACTTTATTTGCGCCGAAACTTTATTATGTTTTATCTTGTAATAAAGATTGAAGAATATTGAAGATTGATTAGCTTTTTAAACTGGCCATAAAAGTATTCAGAGCGAAGGTGCGAGAAGAGTAATTTATACAGGCAATAAGGTTTTTGCTGAACGAAGCGAGTGATGTCGAGAAAGTTTCACTCCGAGTCCGTCCGTCGCAACTTGTTCCGGACATTCTTGTGTATGTTTTTGTATAGGTTGTTGCATAATTTTAACGTTGGCTCGTCATGTCAATGTTTTTCTTCCTCCATATTTGAAATGAAATAGAAGAAATGCGTTCGACAATGTAACTTCTCAAAAATGAGTGTTTTTTAAATTTATTACTTAAATAAAGATACTTAACTAACTCATTAAAAACACTGAGAAGTTTAGGCTTGCTAAAACAGGCCGTTTTAAATGTAGCCGCAGACGGTGACATCCTGCTATCCGCAGGATCTAGATTCCACATTATGACTTTAGGAATCATGTTATCCACTGCATGGATCCTGATGAAAATTACTCTTATGTCGCTTTCTATAGGATATTAGCGTTCAAATTTTTACCGTAATTACCGGACGTACTTTGGTGCTCATTCAAAAATCCAGGCCGCTTTAGGATATAATACGACCCTGATTGAATGAAAAAATATTTCTAGATGACCATAGAGAACGAAGAGATGATTATTACAGCAAGTATCCAGCCCAGTTTTATAAACTTGACGCTAATATCTATCAGTTTCCAATAACACTATTATATTCACATAATCAAGGAAGCAATAACAGGGCACGAGGATATTGTCATTGTGAACAATGAGAGCCAACGGAGCTGACGTCATTGTACAAAGTCCACAAGTCAATTGGAAAGTCCAACAATGGAAGTACAAAACATCGTCGGTTACGATGGCAGCCCATTTTTTCAGTTTCATTCTAGAGAATTGCTCAACTTCTGACAAGGCTGTATGACTCGCCTCCTTTGCTCCTTGAAAAAGTTTAAAACCAATATGACAGCATGAATTATGGTTTTGGCGGCAAATTGTTAATTTGACACTGAGTAAGCAGTGTTATTCTAGTCATAGCTTTATCGAAACAATATGACATTCGATTGTTCATTATTTAGTTATAATGCCAATATTATAATTATACATTGAAATGCGATTCTATTGTAGCAGTTCTATTAGTATCCGTATCAGCAACATTGCAACACCTTTCTTGCGTTCAGTTTCGCAATATCCGAAACGCTAGCTTTCTATTTCACAAAATCGATGATGATGTGCTAAACAAGCGCCTTGGGAGTTCAGGGCATAAGCAATTATAGAAACGTGTAAAAATTAGCGATGCTAGCAATAACCTCTTTACGTTTATTAGACCATGAGAGCGCGTGGTTTTAATTGAGTTATTTATGTGAGTAGATTTTGTTTGGACTTCGGACCTGTATGTTACACCCATTTCGAAGACTTCAATCTTTGATTGAAATTATGCGGATATTTGTTTGGTGCAAAAGTAGCAGCATGGAAACAAATTACATATAATAATATGCATCTGTGATTGTCGGTTGTCGGTCGATTGTAAATTATGTTAAAATGTTAATGTAATGTTTTAGTTCTACCCTCCGATGCTAACAGGCCGGATCTATTCGTCCATCCGTTACAAAAGCTGAGTTATATTTATGACATGCACCTTATTACAAAACGTTCTCACCACCTTGAATAGATGTACCGTGATGTTTTATACACAACGGTCCCGTATCAAAGTCGAGAATACCACACTAAATGCATACAATGCGTTCAGCTACTGAAAAACCATCTTTAATAGCAGAGAAACACCGTCGGTGATCGTTTGAAAAGAATTTAGTGTGTTCGATCACGCATCGCGCACGTGTCGAGGCGGGCAAAGAGTTCACAGCTGTTGTTAGCCGAGTGGACTTTGTACCCAGTTACAATCACCGGTGTGCCGGAGCGCGTGAATAGAGCGCCTTGGCGCGCCCCAAATCGAGGTGGAATTAGGTTTTGTTACTACATTTCGGGGTTGGTTCGGAAAATCGATTGCAACATACTGTCGTATCATTAGCTGCTTAGACACTGTACTTTTATATCAGAATTTACTGTCGTTTCATCCAATCCAATAGAAACATTCATCATTAATTACATTGTAAGTAATGATGCAAGGTAATGTCATTGTCTTTGAAAGAGTTGGGTCGGTTGAAGGTGCTGAAGAAAAAAATACCACGCCGAAATCTCTCATTAACAAAGCTTAAATCTTCGTGACACTAATTTTACTACTATTTATAAACTTGATAAAAATAATAAATTAGGTTTTTATTTTCTGTCTCCACAACATCAGTAATACAGTAGATGTGGGAGAGCTGGTTCCCAAACTAAGCTCGAGGCCTGTGTTAGGTCTCCATACACGGAATTCTTGTCTCTGGTATACATTACTTTAATTTGAAGATGTTTAAAGATTTAGCTATTTTTAATTGTATCCATAAACACGCCACACTCATTGCTATGGAAAATATGTTCATAATTTGATATGTATTTAGTATTTCAACTGTATAGATGTTTGGTAATATCAACAGTACACTGGAGTTTCAAAGTCAATTTTATTTCATACGACAGTAGTAGTACAAGTAATGCCTTTTGTTTCTTAAGTCTCTAATGCTTCTGTAATTCATTGTTTTATATCATCATCATTAGCCAGGAAATGACCACTCCTGAACATAGGCCGCATATATTAGTCTTGATGTTTTGTATGTAATTGTGCAATTGAACGGTCGGAGATAGATGTAGACTACAAGTCCACGCCGACGAAATCGCGGGCAAACGCTAGTTGTTTCATATAAAATATATAATAATAGATTGACACCACTCTCTATGATAGCGGTAGCATTTTATGAATGAAACGTGCACTGATAAAAGGTAAAGTTTAATATTTTGTAAGATGTGTCACCCACCCATCAGTAAAGATTCTGATGTAATCAAGACTGGATATCAGTCTGCCTGATAAATGTATATTTATAATAGATCCTAAACTTGTACAGTCACTAGATTAAATGTTTATAAGCATATTGCCCTTAATCATTAATAGAAAATTAAAATATCCTTCGATTTGTCCCAAATTCAAGCCGTACAATATAATTCTGGCATGCGTCCAATGGTGACGGAATAAAATAATGCATTGGTGTCCAAATAGCTTGAAAGATTATCGGAAAATAATGCGCTAAGGAAATACATTTCTTTAATGATATACCTATAAACCCCCCGATGCAGACTTCGATACAAAGAATATCGGAATTTCGTTTACTTTAGTTGTAAACCGACAATATTACGTTATACAGCAATTCGTTACTAAATGTGAAAGCAATAAAGTATAATATATTCATACATATAAACATACGTAATAATTGCAGTGTCAAAATTGTTATAAAATCGAGAAAAGCAAGCGATTTTACGATTTTGATATTTTAAATCTTTTGCGCTGGAAAATAAAACGTAACTAAACTAACGTTCGTTCAGTCACATTAAAATTCGAACGCCTCACGAAGCCACAGCGTGAACACGCCGGGTCCAAAGTCCGCAAGGTAAGTCTGTGACGTATGCTGCTGTGAACGTGCCTGCCCTCGCCGACAATGCTTTTGTAATAGAATTTCAAATTTTCTTTTCTGATTTCTAAACTACATCTATTTACTATCTACATAGGCGTTGTATCATACTACTGGTTGCATGTAATGCGGCTTAGCGAAATATTTTTAAACTAAGTCAGTAAAATTTATGTAATTACTAAAATTTAAATTCCAAGCCAATATTAAAACTGTATCTAACTTCCAATTGTATGTAAGTACATAACAAATAAAGCAATCGGATGTACGTTCCAATGTTATTCGTAACATTAGTTAAATGCCACAAGTATAAGGTTAACGAATCAATAAAGAATATTCTCTCACCTTTTCGAGGACTTCTTGCCCGATGGCATTGGGGTCCACCTTGACTTCCAAAATCACAGCGTTCGGCTGACTGACTAACCACATCTTCGGATACATTTCGAATAAATCCGATTTTAGAATTGCGGAATTAAAGAGGTCGCGAATAATCGTCGCTTTTATTTGTACCACCGAACACTTGTTGTTTATTTTTATTATTTATCTCACTCGCGTAAAGAATTTATTTAAAAATGTCTTTCTCAATTCGCTCTGTGCAATGTTTATCGCGTATTCTTTGTGGAAGTAAAACTGTGAATACTTCCATACGACGGCCATACTACGTTAAGTTTGCCACCGAAATGATAAAGAAAATTGTGACGTGACGCGGTACACAAAGCGCGTACTCTGAACTCTTGTGTTGGGTGTCTTTTATCCAACGCATCGTATTTACACAGCATACATTACTGCGCTAATATGAATTTTCATATATTCCGTCAATGGAAGAAATGTAATGTAGAACGATAACTTCGATTGTTGCTACTCATGCAACGACTTCAATCCTCGTATACCTGATCTGCTATTTCACAAAATCACCCGGTAAAGAGTGAGACAAAGTAATAGATGACGAAATCGTAGTGCTCTAGCCTGAACATGCGGTACAAGCAAATATGATTATATTCTGATCACTGCAACGCTACAAAGAGGTCAAAATCGTTTGGAGGTTTGATACCAAAGGTAGGTGTCCTAAATTTTAGGATAATAACCCGTTTTTTCTTCAATACTTTGTACTAAATAGCCTATTGGCATGAAAATAATGTTTAAATTAAATACTTGTTTTAATGAATGTTGCATCTTATTCATCTACTGTGTCCAACAGTGTTATTTTCAAATAATAAGGTTCTCCGAATTATTTACCTAGTCTAGTGTGCACTATGGGTCTTCAGGGAGTTTTCATGATATACATGAATTTAGGTCGCCAGCTTCAATGCACATAGCAACTTATAGTATATCCCTTATTTATTTATTGAGGAATGATTTTCCCAAAAACACTGAAATACATCATTATTCATTTTAAGTCATAAACAAATATCTATTGTTATGATATTTAACTAAAAAGATAGCACAATTCCCGTACGTAATATCATACTGTATGCACCTCATTGCAACATTTCAGGTTTAGCTCAAAGGAACCTTACAATTAGCTTTTCAAAATTTTCTTGATAGTGATTTTGAAGAAAACCATTATACAGCATAATACTAGCAGATGACGTAACGCCTGTGTGGGGGTCCATAGTTAAAATAATGAATGAAATAAATTATTTAAGTAAATAAAAAATACGAGTCCTTCAATTTGTCATTGTCTCACCGAAAACCAAATAATATCGAATAAAATATCGGAATGTGGTTCCGTTACCGTTTCTGGAAATTGTGGAACATAATTGATTTATGTATGTACGTATATATTTTTTTAAATAAATCTATGAAACCACCTCATTTTATTTTCAAAGGTTCCATACTCGGAAGGTAACCTATTATTACTAATCCGTCCATCCGTCTACCTGTCAACTGGCTGTATCATATGATCCGTAATCGGTTGTTTTCACAGAATGAAAAAACAATAAAAATAATTTACAAATTAATATTACCATGGGTCCATGGTATTATTAATAGAAACGTGATTTTATGGCATTTTGTGCTACAAATAAAAACGTATATACAGAGTCCATAAATTGTTAGTATAACACAAAAATGACGCTTGAAAAACACACGAAGTTCGTATTGCTATTAATATTATTCACTCAAAATAATACTATGGTGCAGAGCACTTCATTGTGTGAGTCCGACTCGCACTTGGACGGTTTTTAAAATGTAATTTTATTGATGTAGCGATTAGAGCAACGAAAAAAGTTTTATTTTAAATTTCTTTTGCCATAATCTTTAAAAATGGAATAAATGGGTTTGTGCAGTATTCGGCGTAAGTTCATCTAATCATTACTACATTAATCATTAGGCATAGGTCTAAAATACGAGACTAGCCTCCATGCATCCATGATGATGCAATATATGTATTGCTTGGCCCCATGGCCCTATTTGAAAACTATAAAGCTTTGGTTTCAATAATTTTATTGGCAATTGGAACCAAAATATGACTTCCCTAAAAAAGCAATCGTCCCCAAACTCAAACAGAATCAGAATTCAAAATATCAGTATACCAACATTACAACACTAATTTTGAAATGTTTCCTTTAAAAAAATTATTGTATGTGTAAAAATGCAAGTTAACTTCAACTCACATTATAATTATTATAAATAATTCTTAAAAATTTTCATATTTAACTAAAACTTGTAAAATTACTTTTCTATCATTAAGAGGACTACAGCTCCATCTATTGAACCGTTTCATTAGTACATTAATAATTTACGTTCCGTTTTTTAAGTGTATGGTACTTTCATCTAATATAAAATTAATTATTATGAAACAATAGAGTAGAATTCAATATTTGATTATCTGGAAATTCTTTTGGAACACTTTAAACATTTTAAAAGTTTTTTCTAATAAAAAATTACAGTCTTTGCGAATGTAATTGTAAAAAACCTCGGTTCTTTACATGCAGAATTGGACCGCACGCCCGATGACAGCGCTTGATCTGACAACATGGCGGTACTAAAATAATCATATGACTTTCGTCACATCGCACTTGCTCGCGTATTGATTCGTCCCTTGGTCTCATTTCTGCGTCGACATAGTTTTGTGTTTCCTGAGATATGGCGAGCCAAACGCAAGGAATTCAACAGCTCTTAGCCGCTGAAAAACGTGCAGCGGAGAAAGTATCAGAGGCGAGGAAGCGTAAGTAATATCCATCACCTAAGCCTTAGGATTACGTTGTACATCTTACACACCCATTAACCCTGTCAAGAGACAAAGTATTTATACTTGAAGCCTCAATTTAAGGCTCGAATTAGTCATTTTATTGTTTAAAGTCTTCAAAATTAGTTGCATTAAATGCCTGTTTGGTCACATGATTTCACCTTTAGTAACTGAGCACAAGTGCAAGATCTCGTAAGAAACTTATGAAAACATCCCTTTATGGATATTTGTTGTAAAAAGTAGAGCAATATGTTACGTTCTACTTTCAGTTATATATGTCTGATGATAAATAGTGTAGATGTGGGAAAATAATTAGTTAATCTAGGTGTCCTTGGTAGACCTAAAACCACGGCACATTCCAGTTTTTTATATATTTCTTTAATATAGTTTTAGTTACAAATTGACTTCGAAGTGTTGTGTAATAAAATAACTCAATAAAACGGCCAGAACAGCTGATAAGAACATAATATTGTATGTATGTATAAGTTTGCTGTTAGACTTGAGACTCCTTTATAGATCACCACATCGGACTGCACATTCTGTACATTTTTTTTACAAATACATTCTCAGAGACTAGTTTTGAAAATACATAAAATGAGAAAGTCTAAATCAACTTTACTACTGTACTGCATAGGTAGTAAATAATTTATTAAAGGTATTCCTTATCCTGCGGTCCTGACAGACTCTATGGAAGCTAGAGAGATGCATTTTTGAGATAAATGATCCCAGCTATGGGCAAAACTTACAAGTATATATGTTTCCAAAAAAAGGGCCACTGACATCCTTTTATATACTAACTTACTTACTCTGATGGCACAGTGATCCAAAGAAGTGGCCTCCAACACTAGTGCACAACTCCATGCTATTCACCACCCAGCGTCAATCTCCATCTGCTAGGTGCCCATCTCATGCGGTGACATCCCATGTACCTCTCTTTGCTGTGCACTTGTCTCCCATCCTATTCACTTGCTACAGCCAGCCGGCTTGCATTTCTACAATGATGCTTGGCATGGAAATTATATATTGAATTTATTTATTTTTTAAATTCTGCAGCTACCAATGTATATTCACACATTTCTAGGAATATGTTCCTTGTGATGAGGCTGGTGTGGGCAAGCATGACAAGTAGTTTGCCTTAAAGTAGGTTGGAGTATTTCATTTTATTACCCTTTGTTGTGTTTAGGGCTTATGTAGTAGGATCTTGTTTATTTCGTGGTGAATGTATCAAGTCGGTTAATGGTTTCCAGGGAAAGCAAGACGCCTAAAACAGGCCAAGGATGAGGCTCAGGAGGAGGTGGAAAGGTACAGACAGGAGCGTGAGAAGGCCTTCAAAGACTTTGAGGCCAAGGTAACATGTCGTCCCTTTTATTAATGTTATGCTTATAAATGCATTTTTTTTATCATTGCTATAATCTGGAATTGACATGAATTTTATGTTTTCTCCCTCCTTAACAGCTGCCACTAATTTCTTAGTTGAGAAACTTCGATTAGTTTTTAAAATTCATTAAAAAATACTGTAAAATATTTGTCATTGTCAGAATAGTTTAAATTGCATGAAAGCAATCCGTTTAGAAAACTAGACTCCGTTATGTTAAGTTCCCTAAGTTTAAGATACAGGTCCCATGGGTTCATAATGTGATACTTTTTTTTAAACATCTACAGCAACAGGGCGTACTTATTACAAGTTTGAACTTTATGTTATCTGATGTTTGGAACAATAAGTTGTAGGATTCAATTACTTTTGAGAGTTTTTGAACTACTTAACAATTAGTAGCCTAACTTTTCATTTATATCAATTTACAATCAGCCTGATTTTGACTATAAATTTTTAGAGCAATGGTTAATTGACCAGACACTCTTTAATTTCGTTCTTCGAGGATGTGTTGTTGGTTTCAGAGTTTTTAATAGTATCACAAGAAGTGTAGACTTAATGATGATGAGGTGCTGTCTTTTGGCACTATTTGAACCATCAAGAAGTTTTTTAATGTGAATGAATGAATGAGGATGAATGATCGTGTGGTCTCTTATTCCAGCACCTGGGTACCAGGGAAGGTGTAGCAGCCAAGATCGATGCCGAGACTAAAGTCAAGATAGAGGAAATGAACAAAATGGTCCAGAATCAAAAGGAGGCCGTATGTATTATTTCTCTTTATGTTCATATTGTCCTAGTGGTCTCATAAATGGTAAGTGAAAAATATTCACTAATGGGTTGCAGTATACCTTTAAATACACAAAACTTTAATGTGATCACAAACCTGCCTGCTGAGCTAGCTGATTAGGCCAAATCCCGTAATTTGGACTGCCCAACAGTGAACTTATGCCAATGATGAAAATGTTTATTGCACTATCTACTAAAATTAATATACAGGCTTTGGGGTACTCCTTTTAAGCCAAAGATAGCTTGTATTAGGAGATCCGCTCTTCTATAATGTATACAACTTATTCTTGTGCAGATAATACCTATATCTATGAATTTATGTTTAGTTTAGTTATTTAAATTTAAAGTTATACAAAATTGATATTGTGTTGTATATCAGAAATCAGTTTTCATTTAGCCTTCAATGCAAAGCATGATTACCCATAAGCCTTAAAGTAATGAAGTGCTTGCTCTTTTCAACATAATAATTTTTGATTATGTCTTCACCTGTAATCTATTCATACTTAAGCTTCTTGGTCTTCTCAAGGGAAGTCCTACTCAGCAATGGCCTTGTGCAAATCGATAATTATTATCATTATTCTATTATGATTCTTTTAAATGTATGATGGGTTTTTACAAATGGCCTTCATCTCACCTGATGGACACCCAAAAGCCTCAATCTAATGAGGCAATGGCTCTTCTACCTTTCATACCGGAACACAACAGTGCTATTAACAATGCTGTTTGGCGGCAGACTTAGGTGACATAGTGGTAGCTATAGCTAGCCAGGAGGACATAGAAAATGCCCTACCACCAACCAAACTGAGTACTGATCGGTACCCTCACTGGGAATAAAAAAAACCGGGACCTCCAAGTTGTAAGTCCAAGTGCGTAGCCGTTAGACCACAAGAGTGGTGGGATAAGGTGGCATTTGTAACGGTAGTATAATCTATGACGATCACCAATCAATTTGTGATGGTTCGATTGAAAATCTGGATAGCCACTAGGTTAAGGAGATGGTTATTGATTTTTTATTGTTTTTATCTGGGTGGTTTTTGCAATTGGTCACGTTTTAGTTTAGTAAGTCAAGCCAGCCGATCTCCCAGAAGTGCAAGGGGCATGTCCCTACACACCTCTTGGAGTGTCTACGATCATTGACCACTGTGTGGACACACTGCTGCAGGTTGTGAGTGAGTGGACAGGCAGTCTGTCAGCACCCCTAACATTCTTCCTAGGGTTATCATATTCAAATTGAGAAGGGCGCACTTATTGCTTATCGGGTTTCATGACGATTTTTGTAACTTATTCTTCAATTTTTACCATTCTTAAATTTCTTCACTGTCACACATCTAATTTCTTACGTTGCAATTATGGTTTGCAGGTAATCAAAGATATTCTCAACCTTGTATATGACATCAAGCCAGAGCTGCACGTCAACTACCGCGCATAAGGGGAGATCGTTCACCAAGGATATTAGAGCGTTACAATCGACGCTCACTTTACCATAACTCTTATTGTTACTCTGTTTATTCTGTAGGCTTTAGGCGCGAACGCGTTACCGATGGCGGCGACTCAATTGAACCTTTCCAGTGCAATCTTATAAGTTCTTCCTCAATTCATATTGAATTTAAAAGAGTAGAAACTCTTTTTCAGACTTACACAGGTAAATGAGCCATTGGCCAAAATTATACCATCAATGAATGAATACAAAACATCTAATAAGCGTTGTCGGCAAAAACATTTGTGTAGGACTGTAAATATACAGTGTCATAAAAAAATAGTACATAACCTTTTCCTGCCGCTGCCATTGGTGTTCTATTTAAAAATATAACTGTCAGATTTCGAGCGTGAACTGTCATTTAGACATTGCAGGGTTGAGCTGTCAAAGTTGACGTAACGTGCTAGAATTTTGACAGTGACAGCGCGAGTTAAACTGTACATATTAAGCTTGATTATTGACCTATTTTAATCACAGTTAATATAACATGCTAAGAATCAGCTCGATATCATTCCAATGAACGTGAAGATCAACCGCTACCGCTAAATAACACATTTACAAAGTGAAATTTATGATGAAATTTAATGATTCATGTCAGTGTTGTAAGTTGTTAGTAAATATAAATGTTGCGATGTGTTTATAATGTTTTTATTTCCTCGTTTGTTACGAGCCGGTCTGTTACACCGCAGTATTAGAGCAAAAATATATTTATTGATGTAAATTATGTCTTATTGTTTCATTTGACGATGCCGAGGCTTCATTTGTCACCTGAAATATAAAATATTATTACACAAGTGGTCTTGGGCTTCATAACACTGTTTTTTCTTTACTTGATGGTGACGCTAAGACAGTTGGATGGAAAGCTCAAGCTAATGAGGCACTGGCCTTTCGCATCGTAACACAACCGTGCTGTTAACACTGCTGGTTGGCGGCACCCACTGGGAATCGATCCCGGGACCTACGGATTGTCTTTGTACACAAAATAAATTGTACAGGAAAACCTAAAGATTACTTTTTTAAATACTAAAATTGCATTTTCATTGTCTAATGTCATTACATTGATGCCATTGACACTTATTTGATAATGACTTCGTCATTTAAAAATACAATTAGTAGTATACAAAGCCCAGGCCTGGGGGGCTCCTTAACGTGGCACGTTCTCAAATTGGCATGTTGCCGTTGTATGTATAGCTACTACTGACCATTGCTGATGATGATGTCATCGAGCCAGGCGGCCATGGCACCGACGGAAGTGAAGACTGCGGGCTGGTCGAGCGCGTCGCAGCGCCGAGACGAGAACGACAGCGTGCCCACCAGGAGGCCGTTCATCACCGCAGGCCCGCCAGCGTCGTGCTGTGTCGCACAACAACCGTGTTAATACGCAACAGTCAACACGTCAGTGATACACGTGTCATGTAACACGACCTAGGTACATATATTAGTCTGTGACACGACCGTTAATGCTGTAAGTGTCATGTAACACCTTTTAATGCTGTACGTGTCATGTAACATACCTTCTGATGCTATACGTGTCATGTAACACACCTTTTAATGCTGTAAGTGTCATGTAACATACCTTCTGATGCTATACGTGTCATGTAACACACCTTTTAATGCTGTAAGTGTCATGTAACATACCTTCTGATGCTATACGTGTCATGTAACACACCTTTTAATGCTGTAAGTGTCATGTAACACCTTTTAATGCTGTACGTGTCATGTAACATACCTTCTGATGCTATACGTGTCATGTAACACACCTTTTAATGCTGTAAGTGTCATGTAACACCTTTTAATGCTGTACGTGTCATGTAACATACCTTCTGATGCTATACGTGTCATGTAATACACCTTTTAATGCTGTAAGTGTCATGTAACACACCTTCTGATGCTATACGTGTCATGTAACACACCTTTTAATGCTGTACGTGTCATGTAACATACCTTCTGATGCTATACGTGTCATGTAACACACCTTTTAATGCTGTACGTGTCATGTAACATACCTTCTGATGCTATACGTGTCATGTAACACACCTTTTAATGCTGTAAGTGTCATGTAACATACCTTCTGATGCTATACGTGTCATGTAACACACCTTTTAATGCTGTAAGTGTCATGTAACACCTTTTAATGCTGTACGTGTCATGTAACATACCTTCTGATGCTATACGTGTCATGTAACACACCTTTTAATGCTGTAAGTGTCATGTAACACCTTTTAATGCTGTACGTGTCATGTAACATACCTTCTGATGCTATACGTGTCATGTAACACACCTTTTAATGCTGTAAGTGTCATGTAACACACCTTCTGATGCTATACGTGTCATGTAACACACCTTTTACCACACCTTTTAACACCATACGTCAGTTTGTCATGCGGCACGCCCACTACAGTTAAATATGCATTTGATATGCATGTGTAGGGCACAGCGACTGGTGTTCACAGCACAAAAGTGAAGTTGTACGTATAGTTTTTTGAGTGATATTCTGTTGGTACTCACATTGCAAACATTCTTCGGTCGTGTTATGTAGCCCGCGCAGAAATTGTTACGTGTTACAAGGTCTCTGAAACAATGATTACGAATTCGAATCGCGGCTGTTTGTTCGTTTACTACTTTGTAAACGATTCTATTCTTTGTGTTATTTATTTTGTTTGGACTTCACTGTATTGTTTATTGGTTCGCCTGAAAAGTCAGTTACGACAAAATATCTCTCTGTATAACATGGTGGTACACTCTTATTGTACTGTTTGTGATATCCAGGGATCAGGTTTAAATGTTGAGTTGTCATCACGTTGCCATGCACGTGGCGTCGGAGCTAAGCGAGCAACAACCTTGGGCTCCCAGCTGTCATCACATAGCACAAAAACTGGCCCATTTGCCACTGCATTTATGGGTTTGCACTTGGCCTTCAATTTGGCGCACCTAGATGCCTGAGGCTAAAGAAGCGCTGTCACTACTACCTTTCAAGCTGGAACACAAATGTGTTTGTCGGCAAACTTACGTAACATGGTGGTAGATGGACATAGCAAACCCATTGCCAGTAGGCCACGGAGGCGGTTACAACCAGGTAACAACAAGCCTACGGTAAGGGCCTGGCCACAGTTTCTGGCGGTGCGGAGCGCGGCGCGGCGAGAGGGGCTGCGAGAGGCGCGGTTTGCGGTGGTATGCCACAGCTCGACCAGTTGCGACCGCGGCGGCATCAGCGGTGGACGCATTTAGAGTATAAAGAACTATTATTATAATGGCCCTATCAAAAGTGGCACGGTATTGCCTTGAAACTAGTGCGTTCTTAGCTCAAGATATCATTCAGTCAAGAATAGGAGCGCATCCAGTTAACCAGAAAAGGAGAGAATTTGGCGTATTTCGTCCCACAATTTTTTTATAACATGCCTATATTTATGATGTGGATGTTTTGACATCCATATTGCTGGTCTACTCAGTATTTCACTAATAAATTGTTCTGTATTCATTACTTTATATGAGCTCAATGCGCGGTAAAAACAAAATTATTTGTTTTGGTCGCGCGATGCTAAATGCGTCCACCACTGCCGCTGCGTGCGCCGCTCTGAGCTGTGGCCGCCTCGATACTCCCGAGTGCATTTGTTTCACTCGCACGCCGCGCAGACCGCCGCCGCCGCCGCCGCACGGCTAGCCATCGCGCCCCAGGTCGCACCGCAATGCGCGTCGCCGATAGCTGTGGCATACTTCATACAATTTGCTCAATTTGTTTTTGCCGCTCGCCGCTTTGCGCGCCGCAGAACGCGCCGCAAACCGCGCCGCAGGTGACTGTGGCCAAGGGGTAATACAGGCAAACGAACTCGCGTTCAAACGTTTGTAAATTATTTATTTCATATTTTTCTTGGCTCGCATTACCTGCCATATTTCTCCATGCAGTCGGCGGTGTCGTACACAGGGAGAGTGATCTTCTGCAGCAGCACGTTCCCGCCCAACCCCCCTGTGCTCTGTCGAACATTCAAACGGAAGGAACTAGGATTACATGTCTGTCTGTCTGTCTATCAAAACCCTTTTTCTCAGGAACTCGTTGAGGTATCAAGCTGAAAAGTTGGAATTTATATATGTGTACGTTCTTCAGAGGCGATGAACGACAATCTACAACTGACGCACTTTCTACAAAAAAAGTTATGGTAGCTCAGTTGGGTAGAGCGTCAGACCTTGAATGATCTAGGTATGGGTTCGATCCTGGCTCGTACCAATGAGTTCCATTTTGTTATTTGGAATTTATGCACGAATGATAAAAATCACTACCATTGGCTTTTTGGTGAAGGAAATCATCGTGAGGAAACCTGCACACTCCTGAGAAGAAATTCAAAGGTGTGTGTGAAGTCTACCAATCCGCACTGGTCCCGCGTGGTGCACTATGTCCCATACACTCTCTGTTAATAACGCGTGCAGAGTTCAAGCTTTAACTAGTTTTATAGACTAGAAAACAAATAGAAAGTCACTTCAATAAATTGCATCGTAAGCTTTCTTAATAAGATTATAAATTTTTGACAAAAAACATTGTTATTTGCTCGCACAGCCTGGGTCTGACCGAACATCAGCGCTGTAGGACCCCTGCAGCATATGCTGAGTCAGCGACGGGTTCTATATAATTATGCTAAGACTGAGACCCATGGTACCGTATAACCCTAAACTCTTGTTATGATTGATTAGCAACTTAACAGTTTGTAACTTACCAGTACCGAGCCCCAGCCCAGGAACGTGACCTCCTTGTCGATGGGTATGATATTATCCCTGGAGTACTCCACTTTCTGCACGGGGGACTCCTTCTTCCCCAGGGACATATTCTTGTGGAGCTTCAGCACTACCACGTTGAACTCCAGCGTCTCCGGCTTGTAGTTGGGGTGGAAGAAGAGCTCTGTGACGCGCAGCAGTTGCCCCCCGGCCGTGGCGTTGGTGGAACCGACACGCACGGTGATCATTTTCACGTATTCGCGGAAGAAGCGGTTGTTGTATTGTCTGGGAAGCCAGAAAGCTATAATTGATAGGGCACTAGCTAGCGTTCATTACTGGAACATATATCAGTGCGATCCACAATATTGTTGTTTGACTTACTAACCAGACATGCCAGACGGAAGGAAGTTTAGCGACCGCCCTAAAATATTGTTAACTTCATGTATAGAACTAAGCTAGTAAAGTCCTGCAAACAAATACGGACTCCGTATGCCTAACCTATGTTATAACAGTTTATATGCAGCTAATAAATAGAGCTGATGACGTGATAGCAAGCAGAAAAATGTGTAATGCCTGGTTCATACAGACAGATCGATGCGGTTTCTATTTGTTTTAATGTATAATGGGGTACACTAAGACCTGACGGTAAGTGGCAGTAAGGCCATTTGTTGGAAAGCGTGCTGAACTTTATACATATGTGGTCGTTTTGCGATTTAGACCTCGGGTGTGCAGAACAGGTCGTTCTGGTCTATTCAGTCGTTTTGATACCGATTCCTCAAATTGATTCTTAATGCGTTGGCTCTGATCCTGAACGCAACAGAGCTATTGGCACTGACGGCAGACTTAGGTAACATGGTGGTAATCGTACCAGCAACCTCCTGATTATGAGTCAGTTAGTAGATACTAGAACATATATTATTTGTATCTAGGTTTATGTAAGAAGTCGGTTTGCGCAAGAGTAAAGTGAGGGTACGTACAGCTGGAGACAGTGCGCTGCTGTGAGCACCTTGTCCTGGTCGATGATGGCGGCTCCGCACCACAGCTGCCGGTTCATGAGGACGGCCGCGATGAAGGGATACTCCTGCACCGAGGCCGTCTCGTCCGGGCGGAAGATGCGTCGGTAGCGGACGTTCATCGGGGGGCCCGGTGGCGTCGCTGAGGGGGAACTTATCTTTTATATTTTGCTCCATCAAGCCATGGCCACGTTGTAGTGTGCTGTTCAGGAAATGGGCATCAGCATCTACCCATATAGTAAAAACATCACGTTACTGACTGCCAAGCGTTACGGCAAATCCCCTCATGGAAAGTACGACATGGCGATCTATGAAGCTCTTGTACAACAGTGGAAACTCTTATCTGTGGTTGACGGTGCTACGAGTAGATCATGGAGCCGTGATCCACTGGCAGAAGCGCTCCATCCTTCGTCTGGCTTTTGCTTAGTATATCTAGTTTTGGGTTGGAACTGAAATAAGAATCCAAAACCGAAAAGCATGGTTTGAAAAAGTAGACAACGCCTGTCTGTAGCACAAATCTGTTACAAATTCATTTATTATTGATATCCCATGGGGATAAGCAGGTAGCAGTGGCATCAAGCTCGTCAATGTTGAAGGTGTTTGTGGACTTACTGAGAGTGGTTGATGTGGTCTCGTCAGGGTTGTGGAAGCTGTCTTCGGGGAGTTGCTCGGGAACGTCGGGCAGGTCAATGAAGAGGCCGGACGCGCGACGGCCGGGGGTCCTCGTCAGCTGGAGACCGTCTGTATACCAACATATCAATTATTCTCGGGATCACAAAGGTTTGGGGTTTTAGGAATAGATTGGGCAATGTTGGGGACAAGTTGGACAAGAAACTCTTATGACCTTCGTTATCCTAGCTATTGTAAGACTGCGAGCGAAGCTTGTTCGTCGATATGTTTTGTAACATTTATCAACACACGCTATTTAAAAAAAAAACATTTGTGATGGGTTAGCACTTAGCCTTTATCTCACCTGATGGTAAGTGACGATAAGGCCGATGGATGGTGCGCGTGTGCACACAGATGCTTTAAGCTAATGAGGCGTTGGTTATGCTACCTTTCATACCGAAACAACACAGTGTTAATACTGCTGTTGGGCGGCAGGCTTAGGCAAGGTGGTAGCGAGCCAGGCAGACATGATTGTTAGTCCGGACACGGAGGCGGTTGTTGCTATGTCTGGACCAACTCGATTCATTCACGTGTGTAAGTGGAACAAGCGCTCTCATTTTATATGTAGGTACATGATATATTTAATTCATCGCGAGTCTCACGATCTTCAGCATAGAAGGTGAGTTACAACGAGGTGTATGTTGGGTGGGTGATATTTATAATGTACATGTTTTGTCAACTTACTCTCTTGTGAAGAACCAGACAGAGACATGTCGTCTACATGGGCGTTCACCACGATAACACCGAGCAGGAACAAATGAACAGCGGCCATTTTGTAGTGCATCGCCGCCATTTTGTATTACTAGGACAATATACAACCTTTTCTTTCCATGAGCGGATATATCTTTAAAATAGGAAACTGTGATACGATTGTGCAATACGTAAGTGAACAGCTATAAATGTTTTATGACCAAGTGGAAAATATATCGTAACAAATATTATCAATGATTTAAACTAACCCTAGAAACCCAACAAGAAACTATGTTTTCCTCAGCTTACTGCTGCAACAGCGTTGATTTTTACATACACAGCTGCCAACTCCTCGCGGGGTCAATCTGGAATGGAGTACCTGTACTCGGTTTGATTGGTAGTAGTGCACTCTTTTGTACCAGCCTTGCTAGCCACCGTCAAACAAAACTGTTAACGTTATCCCTCTCCTAATGCTTACATACTAAATTTCTGTTGCCATAATCTTTTAAAATAGAATAACTTGACGCTTTGAACAATAATCGAAAAAAAGTGTTTAAAATGAAAATTGTAATTCACTGTGAAGTTGTATGTTAATGATACTCATTTCGCGACATCACAATCTGATGTCCTCCTGTAGTAAATGGCTCCTAAAGTGAATAAAACAAATATTATAAAATTTGCTTTCTTTAATTTCGGTATTCAGAGCTATTAAAATACATATATAAACGATAAAAACCATAACAAACAACACGGATAAATAAAGAAATAAACATCTGTTTTATACAGGCAGAAAACTCCGAATAAAAACTGAAGGTAAGGGTAACAATAGAAAGAAAAACTCAAGACTACAGAGATATAATGACGAAGATTAGTTATTAAATATTATTCGTAAGCTTGCGTTTGACCACAATGAATGTGGTCAAGGATGGTCCTCGCTCGCCTTTAGCAGTCCCTTGTTGACATCAATGCCATCCCTTCCCCCATCCGTATCCGCCGGCGCCCCAGCCCCAGCCTCCAGCCGGATATCCCCAGGAGACGGGAGCGACGATCTTCGTGACGACAGGCCTGACCACAGGGGCGATCACAGGAGTGATGACGGGCCGGATGATTGGGGCGGTCACCACAACATTGGGGACGGTCAGGCCGTGGTTGATGACGCTTGAGGACACGGAGTATGTTGATGGGAGGAGGTAGGAAGAAGCTGCAAGAAATATCATTCTGTATTTAGTAAAATATGATGGGTTTTGGACTTGGCCTGTGACAGGCCGTTGGATGGTAAGGGTGCGCACTCAGAAGCCTCAAATTAATGAGGCGCTGGCTAAGCTACCTTTCATACCGAAACACAATTTTGCGGCAGACTTAGTTAACATGGCAGTAGCTAGCCAGGCAGATATAGAAAATGCCCTACCACCAATCAAACCGAGTACCGATAGACACCCCCACTGGGAAGTGAACCTGCCACCTCCAGTGTAGTAGTAGTGTAGTACAGAGGCAGTTATATTCAAGGAACGTATTTCGTTGTTTTTTGCTCGATCGGAACCCTTCGTGGGTGTTCAATATCGTAAGTGTTAACTCACAGATGCCGAGCGGCGCTATGGGGCCAGCAACCGCCGCCGCGACCAACGAAACAACTGCCAACTGGAAATTAAAGCAATATAAGATATGCGGCCACGTCGCAAGTTTAAATAAATACCACACCGTTTGACCGCAACCTCAGATGGTAGTAATTTTAACGTAACCCAACCATGGTTTTAAATCATTCTTTGAAAACAGACAGTTACAAATTAAAAGTGTTTGTGCTATAAGGAGGGAGCAGACAAATTTGAACTATTTCACAACAGAAGACAGACAAAAATAAATCAATAAAATCATATTCTTATCAAATGTCATGGAACCATAGATCCTGATAGCATCTTGAACGCGTTATTGTATAAAGACACCACTTACCGCGATTTTCATGTTTGTTAAATGTTCGATCTCACTGGTTTCAGAACTGCGTTAATTTGATACCATTTATATACTGTCCGTTCGTCGACCAGCGTCAGTTGCGCATACGCATCGTTCCGCTTCAACACGACCCTCACCAACATCCTTCAGGAAACTGTATGTATCGTACTGAAGTTTGCTAATGATAGAATTTTAAGTAGCTTTGCTTGAAAAATAATTGTTTATTGCTTGTTTGTGTGTAAATATGTTGCTTATAAACAACTCAACGGGCTATGCGTGTATCACCCATATATTTAATTTTTATATTTTAAATTTTTTTAAATTAGCATGTGCACTTTTAATTTTATAAGACTACGTGATGTATGCCAAATTTCAACGAGATCTTTATGTCGCTTAGTCGTCAAAAATAACAAACAGACAGAGCTGCTTTCGAAATTATGTTAGTGTGACGTGATAAAGTTGCGAGATGTTTGTTTCGAAATCTGAAATCGATAAAAATTAAATTTAAAAGCAGTATTCCGAAAAGAATTGTAAAACTTCGAAATAAAATATAAAAAAGCTATAACCAACCGAAAATCAATCACGAATATAGTCGAAACTAAATCTTGTAAAATAAAGATAACTTTATTGAACTACATGTTTTATTACAAAGCCATCACCTTTTTCAAACAATTTGTTACATTTATTTTGCTGGAAAACCGTTGTTTTTTAGTATATTTTAAGTTGAACGTAAATTTTTAAACATGAACAAAATTGAAGTATTCTTCATCACGCTGGCGGTGTCAAGCCATCTTTCGGCCTTCGATAGCAAAACGTTGGATGAGACCGATGACTTAGTCCTGGATCTAACAAACAAACTGTTTTCTCTTCTCGGCAACAACTTGACTCGTTCAAAGTACAACAACTCTCTGCAGCAACAAAGAGAAGTCAAAATAAAGACCGAAAGTTATTGCAAACTATATAAAGATATTGCTAACGCTATCAAAGTGGCAGGCAATAAAACCGGCAACGATATGTGTCGGGACTTCCCGTAGTCCCGATTTACTTCCAATCCAAATCTAACCTATCCATTCATTCACCGCGCCGCGAACAAGTAGCGCCATCTACAACATCGAACACACTGTGACGTGTAGCAAGCGCGAGTGCGAACGCGTCCGCGCAATACCCGAAAAGACATTATCAAATTACGTATAACAATCAAAATAAGCTCCGAAAGGTGTAGTTCAGCAGGTGGTTCTCGTGCTGGATTGTGATTGTGGGATCCGAAGGTGTCCAGGCGTCTCCATCGGTAGCGGTGAGTCCCATCTTTTCCTTCTCATCAATCCAACGGGAGCCCGTGAATTTTCCCATCTTCAAATTCACAGGGCATAGTGTCACTGCCTGCATAAGGAAAAACCTTGCTCGGAGCGTATCCATAAAATTTGGTGCCTCCTGTGAGGAAGTCGAATTCCGTACTTAGGTTCATTCAAGGAATTCCTTCCTATTTAATCTAAAGTTGTACTTTTCCCTGTAAAATATCATAGCTTATCAGCATCAAAATCTGATAACAGTTGCATGAAATAAATTTTCTGTAGCTAATTTATTTGAATTGCGGGTGAAAAAAGGTTCAAGTTTATTTCTACCCTCCACTAATTAATCTTGTGCAGACAGTGGCAGTTAAGGGTAGGACATACCAAGTGCTTGTTATTTAGTTTAGTAATTTTGAATAATGCCTACAGAAGAGCAATTGAATGCGGAGTTGAAATCTTTAATTAAATTACGTGAACATGAATTCTTCACGGTACAGATTTTATATAATTTGTCCACTAAGGCCATAACTGATGAGTCCGTGTTACCCAATTTTCGTGCGAGGTTCAAACGTATTGATAAAGTTAGAGAAACTTTTATCAATGTTAATTCTCGAATTAATGAAATTGAAATAACGTTAGACGAGGATGCGGCACTAGATAACCAAAAATTGGATGCTTTCGATGAATTGCATTACAAAGTCCTTGAATTTGCGGAAACTTTACCAGTACCGGACGCTAAGACGGAAGTGAATTCCACGATAAGGGTACAGTTACCCAACATAAGCGTCCCAAAGTTTGATGGCAACGCCGAGCACTGGCAGACGTTCAAAGACAGTTATATTCCGTTAATTCATCAAAACAAATCATTGTCAAAGACTGAAAAGTTTCATTATTTGGTTTCATACTTGTCAGGCTTCCCCTTAACGATTGTTAAAGGTCTTCCGATCACGGAACACAACTATGACGTCGTATTTAAATTGTTATTAGACCGATTTGACAACAAACGCACTCTCGCCACGGCTTATCTAGATAAAATCTTCAAATTACAATCAACAAATAAACAATCTTTGACCAGTCTTTCGTTAACGGCGAATACCGCATATGAATGTGTAAACGCTTTACGCGCCTTACAAATAAATGAACTCAGTGAGTTCTTACTATTCTATGTTGTAAATCGTCACTTAGACTCTGATACACGCAGACAGTTCGAATTACAAAATAAAGACGAGTTACCAAAGGTAGATAGTCTAATTAAGTTCTTACAAAACTACATTCAGGCTTTAGAAGTCAGTCAATCCACTTCGACTTATGACCAAAACTTGTCAAAACAACAAACTCGTTCGAATAAAACTCCTATTTCGAAGCAAAAAACGTCACTCGTTACGTCTACTCCGGCTGTTAGTCATAGTCATTGCAGTAAAGATAAGGAACAAAAGGCTTGTCCCTGCTGTAACGAAAACACGCATTCTATTTATAGATGCAGTAGGCTGCAACAAATGGATGTTGTTTCGAGGCGCAAGCTAATTAGTGAATTAAAGCTTTGTTTTAACTGTCTACGATCGGGTCATGATTTTAAAACTTGTAATTCAAAATTAAGTTGTATGTTGTGTAGTAGTAAACATAATACGTTGTTACACATAGATAAGACACAAACCTCGTCCAACAGTGGAGAAGAAATACCGAGTACTTCTCTCACTACAACCGTCAAGTCGACCGCGGAGCAGTCTAGTCGTTCTGTAAAAATTCTTGGATCTGCCGTTGTCCGATTACGTCATCCTGACGGATCGATGCAGTGCGCTCGGGCGCTCACGGACAGCTGTAGTATGGATTCATTCATAACGAGCGCTTGCGCACGGCGATTAGGATTGCACATAAAGAAATGTAACTTGAATGTTGCGGGGTTGGGTCAAAACAATGTACACAATATAAAGGGTGTTACTTTTTGTACTGTAATGCCTCGTCAAAATGATAAGGTAAAATTCGATATACCTTTAGTAGTGCTATCAAAAATCACGTCGATGATGCCGTGTACGTCATTACCGTCGTCAGTTCGAGATAACTATTCTCACTTAGACCTCGCGGATGAACGTTTCCACGTGCCTAGTCCGGTCGATATTTTGTTAGGGGTCGAATGTTTCGACCAGATCTACACTGGCGCGCGATTTTCTCCCGGTCCTGGATTGCCATGCGCTCTATCTAGTGTCTTCGGTTGGATTGTATGCGGCCAGTTTTCGCACAATGCTCGAAATAATAAGTCACCATCAGTGACATCTCTCGTCGCGTCCACCTGTGCGCTCGACGACCTAGTAAAACGATTCTGGGAAGCAGAAGAGCCTCCGACGGCGTCAGCTATCAACCCAGAGGATGAGGTGTGTGAAAGGATGTACCAAGAAGGTACAAGTCGTACTCCGGACGGTCGATACGTCGTGCCCATCATGTTGAAGGACGATGTTCCCGATTTGGGTGACTCACACAAACAGAGTCTTAATCGTTTTCTAAACCTTGAAAAACGCCTCGTGCGTGACCCTCAGCTCCAGTCTGAGTACTCCAAGTTTATGCGCGAATACGAAGAGTTAGAGCATATGCAACCTTCAACTGCTTCGTCTACTGAGCGGATAACTAACGTGATACCCCATCACTGCGTGTTGAGACCTGAAAGTTCAACTACTCGTTTGCGCGTCGTGTTTGACGCCAGCAGTAAGACTTCTTCAGGCAAGTCTCTCAATGACGTTGTTCATGTCGGTCCTAAACTTCAAATCGATATTGTTGATTTAGTCACAAAGTTCCGACTGCATAATATCGTCTTCACTGCTGACATTTGTAAAATGTACCGGCAGATACTAATTCGTCCAGAAGATAGATCTTATCAGCACATCTTCTGGCGCGCTCAGTCAAACGCACCGTTGACTGAGTACGAGCTGAACACCGTCACATACGGTGTCAGTAGTTCACCCTACCTGGCCATCAGGACGCTACGTCAGCTCGCTGATGATCATGGATCCGAGTTTTCTTCGCGCGCCGCTGAGGTATTACGCGAAGAGACGTTTATGGATGATATTACAACTGGTTGCTCGTCGTTGGACGAAGCCATTCAACTTAAAGACGATCTTGTGTCTTTACTGGCAAAAGGAAAGTTCGCACTTCGAAAGTGGAGTTCAAATTCTGCTCAGCTTCTAGAGGGTGTCCCTGTAGAACATTGTCAGACGTCAAAGACATTCGATGAGTCACACCAAGAATTCGTGAAGATTCTAGGGATTCGATGGGATCCAGCTAGTGATAGTTTCTCGTACTCCTTCACTGATAAGATTGAAATCGATCGGCTTGATAAGCGCTCGGTACTCTCAGTAGTGTCTAGGATTTTCGATCCACTAGGCTGGATTTCTCCAGTAGTCTTCGCAGCAAAGCTGCTCCTCCAAGAGATGTGGCGTCTGAATCTCAGTTGGGACGAGAAAATACCACCCCATCTCGCAAAACAGTGGCACGTGATCGCCGCTAACCTGCATGATTTGCAAGAAGTCCGACTGCCACGCTTAGTACTTCCACAAAACCTTGTTCAAATCCATTTAGTTGGGTTTTGTGACGGATCATCAAAAGGTTATGGTTGCTGCGTCTATTTGTGCGCCATTGGTCCGAATGAAAATTCAACGAGACTACTAATCGGCAAATCCAAAGTAGCTCCTTTGAAGCCAACGACAGTCAATCGCCTGGAACTGTGTGCTGCAGTTTTGCTAGCGAAAGTGTTAAAACACATGTTCCAGCTATTGAGTAATAAGATTGATATCGCATCCGTGCGTGCGTATTCTGACAGCTCAACTACTCTGGCCTGGCTCAACACTCCTCCACATCTGTTGAAAACATACGTAGCTAACCGAGTTGTTCAAGCTACTGACTTAGTCAGTGTAGATTCGTGGAATCATGTCTCAACTCAGGACAATCCAGCTGATTGCAGTAGTCGCGGTACTACATGTATGGAGTTGGTCGCTCATCCGTTATGGTGGTCTGGTCCTTCATGGCTATGTCAACCGATAACCGAATGGCCGACAAGATCTTCAAGTGTGCAAGAAGTTGTCCCGGAAATGAAGCCTCAGGTCGATCACAGCCTTGTCTCTGTCCAGTCTGACGATTTCCTGTCAAGTCTCACATCGAGGCAATCATCTTTCACGACTATTGTCAGAACACTTGCATGGTGTTTGCGATTTATCAAAAATCTAAAAACTAAGAAGGAGGATCGAGTTTTATCTTCTCTTTCTTCTGATGAATTACACAAGTCACTGGTGCTGCTTGTTAAGCACACACAACAGTCTCATTTTAAAGATGAGCTAACACAAGTTACAAAAGGGTTGTCTTGTCCGAAGACGATTCAAAAATTATCACCCTTTTTAGATGAAGATGGCATTTTTCGAGTGGGGGGAAGAATAGACAATGCAAATCTGTCAATGTCGATATTGCATCCAATTCTTCTGCCAAAGTCATGTCAATTGTCACGTCTGATAGTAGAGAGCTACCATCTGATGTATCTCCACTGCGGGCCAAGGACCTTGCAGTCGTTAATTCAAAGAAGGTTTTGGATTATTGGGGTTAGGCTCTTAATACGCACTGTCGTGTCCAAATGCGTAAAATGTTTTAAGAGCCAACCTATTCCATGCCAGCCCATCATGGGAAAACTACCAGCTTGTAGACTTCAACCTGGTCGTTGTTTCCACACGACAGGTATTGACTTCGGAGGTCCTTTCACACTAAAAGAAAGTCGACGTCGTAATGCTCGTACATACAAGGCCTACATATGCTTGTTTGTATGTATGTCTACGAAAGCTGTGCATATCGAACTCGTAACTGAACTCAGTTCGAACGCCTTTCTCGACGCCTTAGATAGGTTCGTGTCGCGACGTGGTCTCTGTACTGCTATCCGAACTGACTGCGGGACGAACTTTGTAGGCGCTAATCGTCATTTAAAAGAGATAGTCGATATATTTAAATCACAATTCTCGGATATATCCGACGGTTTAACGAGCCGTCAGATCAAATGGGAATTTAACCCGCCAAGTGCCCCGCACTTTGGTGGTATTTTCGAGAGTGGAATTAAATCCGTGAAATTCCACCTAAAACGTGTCATTGGTTTGCAAACCTTGACTTTCGAGGAAATGTCTACGGTGCTGTCAAAAACTGAAGCCATACTGAATTCCCGTCCGTTATGTACACTATCGCCGGACCCCTCAGAATCAGATGTCCTTACACCGGGTCACTTTCTGGTAGGCGGCCCCCTTATAGCATTACCGGAGATACAAATCGATGAGAACGTTTGTCCACGCGCTCGCTGGCACATGCTCCAGAAAATGACGCAGTCATTCTGGCGTGTTTGGCAGCGTGACTATCTTCATACTCTTCAGCAAAAGAGTAAATGGTTCACGAGTAACAATAATAACGTAAAAGTTAACGATTTAGTGATAATGATTGAACCAAACTTACCAACCATGTGCTGGAAATTGGCTCAAATTGTACAGCTGCATCCAGGCCGCGATAATGTGACACGAGTTGTGACAGTTCGTACATCAAATGGTCATACTTTTCGTCGGCCAGTAGTTAAGATTTGCCCCCTACCTATGTAATTACGTTTTCCGTTCAACTCTGCTTTCAACTGTAGTTAAGTCTTATTTAGGTTATGTAGAGTTAGGATTTAGTTTAAAATTTCAGCACTCTTGGTATGTCGTTCCTTGAAATCCCTTGTGCATTTCAAGTGGGGGGATATGTCGGGACTTCCCGTAGTCCCGATTTACTTCCAATCCAAATCTAACCTATCCATTCATTCACCGCGCCGCGAACAAGTAGCGCCATCTACAACATCGAACACACTGTGACGTGTAGCAAGCGCGAGTGCGAACGCGTCCGCGCAATACCCGAAAAGACATTATCAAATTACGTATAACAATCAAAATAAGCTCCGAAAGGTGTAGTTCAGCAGGTGGTTCTCGTGCTGGATTGTGATTGTGGGATCCGAAGGTGTCCAGGCGTCTCCATCGGTAGCGGTGAGTCCCATCTTTTCCTTCTCATCAATCCAACGGGAGCCCGTGAATTTTCCCATCTTCAAATTCACAGGGCATAGTGTCACTGCCTGCATAAGGAAAAACCTTGCTCGGAGCGTATCCAATATGTTTAACCTAACTGACACCTTAGGAGTAGTGTTTCAAGAGATGGCAGTCATTGATGGAGATTTGATTGAAAAATATCTGGAACAATTGGAAGGCGAGGTTAATTTGAATGTCTCACTGAAATACCCCAGCAAGACACTTAATAAGTATAGGAATGGACATATTGACAATATGACCATTCATGAAGGTGTTACCTCGCTGCCACAATCAGTTGACAGAAACAAAACTCAGCAAAATCATCGAAATGGATCTGAGGAGCTTAAGACTTGGCGTAAGTTTTTCTTGAAATTTCCTTTATCTCGGCTCGACCAGTCAGTCAGCTCTTGTTATTTCCTTGAAATTGAAATCCTTTATATAAGTCACGAGCCCTTACCGGGCACTGCAAACTTAACACAAGCCTACATGGTATACAACAGAATCTTGGAGGCCATATCGTCACACCCGACGATATTAAGGTCTCCACCCCTAGAGATATCGTCAAGCCTCGGAGAAGTTTTTAACTACGAGTACATAGGGCCCACAATAGATCTATCAAGGTCGCAGTGAGTGGTTGGACCCAGTGAACCACCTCCTTTCTGTAGAGAAGTATCTGTGTTGTGTTTGAGAGTGGACCACACAACGTCAACCTGTGTGATTCGTCGTGACTTGGGAAAATTCCAGATGTTCCGCATCTTACCATCCTTAGGCAAGCCTTTCCGAGTTGACCATCTATAAGGAAGGCTCATGATCAACTGTTTAATTATTCGACTGATGTGCTGTCACGGGTTGCTGTGTGCAGGTGGGCACAAGGGCACCGTGACTCGGAGGGTGTACGAAGGACAGAGGATCCGCATAGAGGAAGTATCCTTCGTGGCATCCCTCCTGGTGAACGGACAGTTCGTGTGCGCCGGCGCAATCATCGCTGACCGTCTGCTGCTCAGTGCTGCCAGCTGTCTGCTCGCGTGAGTAGCCACAACACCCATCACTGCAGCTGCAGTGGATTTGAACTGTTTTTTGTCGTTTACTTTTACGGTTATTCGAGACAACGATATCTGGTTTTGTGAAGTAATTATTTGAAAATAGGACCTCAGGGTATTAATATTTTTGGTCATTCTCATAGTGAACTACAATGTTTTTTTGCACATTTTTGAAGTGTGTTGAATTTACCTGAGTAACGGATATTGTTGCTTAGTTTGAATTTGCGCGGTAGCTAGATACATTCCCCGTGGTGATAGTGGGATGTACTATCTTTTCGTTATTTAATTACATGCCAAATCCAGACACCTTAATTTTTTTTTATAAGAAACAATTTTTTCGCTAGTACAAAATGCACGTTTGAGGCAATATATTCGTATCATCTTCCATAATCTCTATCGAATCATTCTAATATCTTCTATATATATATTATTTTCCACGTGTTGTATTTGTCGTATAGGCGCTTCATCTTCGTCTCATCTGTTTCTTCGACAAATATTTCATCAGTAACTTGGAGTGTATAGTTTGTTTCTGGATAACAGTAGTGATGACGTAGATATATCCTCCAGTTTACACGAGCAGGGAGGCGGACAGTACAAGATCACAGTGCGTGTCGGCAGTGGCTACACGTACCAGTTCGGCACGGAGATGACGGTGGACTTGGTCAAGTTACACCCGGGCTTCGACTCCACCTACTTCACCAACAACCTGGCCATAGTCAGGGTTACGGAGAGCTTCCGCAAGTTAGAGAACCTCAGCAAGATAGCGTACCAGGGGAATGGTCACCTGAGGGAGTTCGTCACGATGTTTGGATGGGGTGATAAGGTATTCTCATCTGACCATATACTTCGTTATGTCTCGTTTATTTAAATCTAAACATTGTATTATATCTTAACCAAATTTATTCTTTCTCGTTTAACATTTTGACGCATCTTTGCCATCTAGAACCTGAAGCCACCGCTCCTCCTCGTCAGATTTTTTTAAATGTATAATGAATGGGTTCGCACTTGTCCTTCATCTCACATGATGGTAAGTGTGCGTACCCAGAAAGCCTCAAGCAAATGCTGCGCTGGCTCTGGATATCGTCCATACGGGAACAACACGTGTTTGGCGGGAGGTAGCGAACGTATATTGAGGTATTGTCATGGGAATCGAACCTCCGAATTGCGAGACCAACTACGAGTATGTTGTGATCAAGCTGTTGTGCGTATTACCAGGACAACAACGTAGCGGGATATTTTGGCCCCCTCCTGTACACCAAGCTCAAACATTACGACACGGAGCGATGCAAGATTGTCTATTCACGGTGAGAAATTACAGTTCATCTCTGTTAAGAGTATTTGCTGTTGTCAAAGCGCCCATACAAACGTAGTACCGTCATATTTTGAGTAATAAGCGATGAAAGTCAATGAAATTTTCAAGACACAATCTAGAACTAAATATCTGTGTCGGTGGTGAGTCAGATTTTCGTTAAAATATATACTTTCAGGGTTACAGGGCATCAAAGTATTGTATTTTTCGGTAATAAAATGCCCCAACTTTGAACCTGTTTTACAAGAGTATGAATCAATTTAGAACAATTTGGAAAAACCACCGACATCTGAAATTTTATTAATATACTGTATTGAAAAAATGGCTACATAATATACTGTATCCTTCAAATGATCCCTGGACTACGAAACATCCACATAACGGGTGGATAACTTCGCGTAGTGTATGCTGTCTCACCGTACGCGCTTGGGTAGGATAGGGGACTGATGGGGTAGGTCTAAGGTAGAAAGTTTTCTTATCTAGTGATACGTAAGATAAACACTGCCATATTGTTAGTGACACGTGATAGCATAAACCTTCTTCAAAGATCAGTAGTGACACCGGTACCGATAACTTTGATCGTCAACATCACACTCTCTGTTACAGCTTCTTCGTTGATGACAAGAATTTCTGCGCCGGATTTGAAGAGAAAGGGGGCGGAGCGTGCAAGGTACGAGTGTATATTATTATGCTAACTTCCATATTCATCTTACTCTGCTCTCTTCTGCATGCCAAATTTCTTCAGGATCGGATCAGCTGTTTAGTTATGAAAATACTACAATGACGGCCACATCGTCACCATTTATACTGGTCGTTTTCAGCCACATACTGTCTCTACCGTTCGGTTGGTGGGCGGGCATTTTCTGTGTCCGCCTGGCTACCACAATGTTACTTAAGTCTGAGGCCGCAGTGTTAATAGCACGGTTGTAATCCGGTATGATTGGTAGCTGGCCAGAGCGTCATTATCTTGAGGCTTCTTGGAACGCTTAACATCTAACGGCATGGCATATTCGTCAGTTCATATCCATCATTCATTAAAAAATTGTCAAGCTTTATCAGTCGCTATATCACGATAATGCAACCACTTGGTGCAGGCAGATCGAGATATTTGGCATCTTTATTTGGTGATGTTTTTACCTCCTGGACGATATTGCTTTTTACTAATAGAAGTGTGTAAAGTGACTGTGAAGTACTGATTATACTACTTGATGGAATGTCTTATCTACCGCCCAGATCTTCAAATCCCGTTCATATCACTGTCCAAACAGAAAATGCACCAATACAACTGTCCTGTTTCAGAGAGACGTGGGGGGTCCAGCGGTGACTGGCGACCGGCTAGTGGGCGTGGTTTCATTTGGACCCCACGTGTGCGGCGCCCCTGACTTCCCCACTGTCTTCACTGACCTGACCTTCTACAAGGAGTGGATCGACAGTGTTGTTCAGAAGATGCAGGTAACAATTTTAGGGTTAAACTAGTTTGGACGGATTCATAAACTCCGAAGACCCTGTTCAGGATTCTCTTGGCCTCTGTGTTTTTATTCTATTCCTAACTCCCTCGAATTTTCTAGATAAACATACATATATGAACCATCGGCTACCTCCTCGTCACTTACCATCAGGTGGATTGGGATCAAACTTTAAAGCCTACGTAAAAAGCAAACTGGATCATTACGTCAAATCAATGTTTCTTAAAAATTATGTTGAAAATATGCTGTATCTAATGTTATAATTTTTTTAGTTGTTGCCAGGACGAAGGAAATTCTACGATTATTTCCACAGCCCATTAGGCACCATGGAGGAATGGGAGCCGGGCGACGAGAGGCTCATGTATTCTGATATCGGCTCCCACCAAGATCCCACGACCAAACCACGACACCACTACGACAACAGCCGGTTCACCACCTCTCCAACCATCACATCTAGCAACCAGACCACCATTCCTACAACCCATGTGACGCCATACTTTCAGAGACTGCTCTGGAAAGCACAAATGGGGAAACTAAGAAACAAACTCGGCGAACTTATAACGGAGGAAGATATCTTATCTCTCAAGAATAAAGCATACATATTCGGCGACGACGGAGACGTGTTCAAAACCCAGGAGCTACTGGACGCGAAGACAGAAACGCTACCGGTTGTAACAACAATCAAGTCGAGGATTTCTTTACCTCCAGGGGCGCTCTTCCCGCCTGGCACGATACCACCAGGAGGCATTGACTTACCGCCGGGCATGACGATACCTCCATTATTCCGTCCGCTGCTGAAGTATCTCCCTCGGAACCATATAAGGACTTACCCAGCAACTAAAACTACGAAGTCACCAACAACGAAGCGAGCAAAGAAGACCTATCCTCGGCAGCCTTGGACACAGCGATTCGAACCCGACCGCCGCCGAAGAGACCCTGTACTGCCCCGCGGACAGTCTCTTGCTCTTGAAGTGACCAGCAAATCCGGCACCAATCGACAATCCTACCAATACGCTTCAGAAGAAGGTATCGGCGAAGAAATTCCAACCTCCAAGAAAACCTTAGCTTTACCTTCCAAATCCTCAGTAGATTCAAAGTCTGTGAAGCCGTTCACTGACGGTGTGGATGAGTTTGTATTGTATCTTCTTGGTGGTACTGATGTACCTTTTTCGAAGGTCAGACTTGGTGGAGCTAAGAACGATTCTGGAAGATAAGAGGATAATGAACGGTTGCGTTTTCGAAGAGTCGTATGGGCGTGGATTAGAGAGAGATGTCGCCGTATGAGAATCAATAAGTAGATGAGTTGTATGTCAATAAATTTGATTTCTGTGCTTGATTGGAGGTTTCAGAAATGTATGTTGTTCCCTTTGGCCATTTTAATACACTTTTTACCATGTATCATGTTCCTACACTTAATTGATATCTCTCGCTGTCGACGACACCTCTATAATTCAAGGAGCTATAATTTGTCAAAGACAGTCAGGGTTTAGTGGCGTCGGAAGAAACCCATTAAAAACATGTTTTAAAAGAAAATATATTGCATTACTGTAAACTGTATCGATGAAGACGAGAGGTTTAACGATTTCTGCATTACTTTGTTGATGTCGTAAGCGGCTATATAATCACATCTACATGAAATTTGGCATGCACAATTTTATATAAACATGGAAGAGACACACCTCTGAAAACCTGACTACTTTTCAGCTCGGTTGATAAAGTAGCTGTAGTTTCACATGAGGACGAAGGGTTAAAATTAAAATATATAACAAGAATAAAAGAAAAACATTTTGAAAATAATATAATCATTCATACTTGTATATGTATAAGAATATAAAAATAATATATGAATACAAAACAAAAAGGAAAATACTTTAAAACATCGATGTAAAATATATAAAGGTCAACTCCCATCAACCCTACAAGCTTCGAGCGAATGTTATATACACTGTTATATATAGTCGCTTGCAGTTACAGGTTGCGAACAGGTTGCCAATAGGATGCCGTTGTTGCTAATGTTAGGAAAACAATTCATCCGAATTAAATCCCCTTAGCTACTTGCCACTGAAATGAAAAACCTTTAGCTATAGTGTACGCAGGGATAAGAAGTTACGCTATACAAACAAGACAAAGACAAGTCCTTTATCATCCTCATCATCAGCAAGGAAACGTCCACTGCTGGACACTTTGTGGTTGGACATAGTCCTCCTCCATGGAATGCCACAATGACTGGTCCCGGCCAGCATCCAGCGACCACCCGGAACCTTTACCAAGGGGACGGCCCGGTACAGGTCTCCCCATATTCAATTATGTTATTTAATTGATTTAAAATATTAATCTTTACGAAGAAAACAAGTAAATGCGTTCAAAAAGAACTGAAAAAACGACTTCAATTGCCTTAAAAGTTAAGATTTATACAGTTTCTCATGGATGCCGATGTCAGAACTGGACCAAATTGATATGGGACCACACGGGAAGCGCCAGCTTTCAAATAAAAAAAGAATCATCCAAATCGGTTCACCTAGTTAAAAGTTCTGAGGTAACAATAAAAAAAACATCGTCGAATTGAGAACCTTCTCCTTTTTGGACGTCGGTTAGTAAAAATAAACAACCGGTAAAGTACGAGTTGGACTCGCGCACCGAGGCTTCCGTACAGAATATGGATAATTAATATACTGAAAATCATAAATACTATGCACCGAACAATCCTTTAACGAATGCGCCTAAACACAATTTTAGATTTAGTTTGCTACTCGTCACTAGATGGCGTTACTAATACTTTAAAACGCACGTCTAAAAAATCTCGTATGTTGTATGGGAGCCCCCTTAAATATTTATTTTATTATGTCTTTTTAGTATTTTTTGTTATAGCGGCAACAGAAATACATCATCTGTGAAAATTTCTACTGTCTATCACGGTTCATGAGATACAGCCTGGTGACAGACGGACAGTGGAGTCTAAGTAATAGTGTCCCGTTTGGGTAAAGAATCCTAAAAATCTGTTTTAGAACAGATTGATTGATTTGTTCATCGTTTGTTCAGAAACACTAAAACGAGATAGTTTTTACGATATGAGTGTAACACCGTGTACCTTCCACTTGTCTTGATCGTAATCCCATTGCGCGGAAATTCCGTCCGCCGCGTTGACGTGACACTCTAGGAGAGACCGCATCTGCTGCATCTGGGACGCCTTCGAAAGTGATATCGGCAAAGGCTCCAACACTAAAACACAATTCTGATTGTGATTTCTACCCTTTACAGTCGTAATTCCAAGGGATGGAAAGGCTCGTGACAATCCACAAAGTCTTACGCCCATCTACATTAGCATAAACTTTTTTATTTTAATTTACTATTTTAAATTTTAAATTTGACATACTATTTTAAATTTGACATCATTCATAATTGTAATTGTAATTTTAAAAAATATGGACTGATGGTCTGGATTAAATGATTTTCATTTCATTTCATAAACTCCTTTCAGATAGGAATATATTCGAAGCCCATCAAACTCGTCCTCTAATGTTAAATGACGACGTGGTCAAGGATGGTAAAGGGCTACCTAGAAGTAGCAATTCTCGGACTAGCCTTGAGGAAGTCGAATTTCTAAAACGATCAGCGGAAACTGTAACCAATGGGGAAATACTCTCTATGGGTTTCTAATCGTATAAGATGCCTCTGCCAAGGCAAGGTGGTTATTCTTAGAGGAAAGCTTGTTGTGGTGAAATAATAGTGATTATTCCACCTAACGAAGAAAAGTTGTGGTGGTCTAGCTACTAACATCCGCCTAATTAGCTTGAGGATTTTTGGTGCGCACGAATACTATCCAATGGCTCTATCGTTACTTACCACCAGGTCAGATTAAGGCAAAGCGCAAAATCATCATACATATAAACCAATAATAATCCTTACCGAAGTAATGCATGAACATCTGCATCCAGAAGGCGAATGATGTAGTGATGAGCACCCAACCCAGGATGAACTTCCAGGTGCCGGTGGGCGCCTGGAACTCAGAGAAGGTCTGGCAGAACGACGCTCGGTACAGAGCCTTCTTCTCTTCGAAACAGAGAAGTTTCCAGTCGCCTTTTTCTCGTTGCCGAAGACCCTATTGTCAACATCACCACCAATTTCTTAGTTAGTACGAGAATTTTGTCTAGCAAAAAACTTTCATGGATTTCACCTGTACTTGAGTACATATTTGTAGCAAGTAGGACATCCTGATTAGCTACTGCCATGTTTTCCATCCAACATAAGTGTTAATAGCACAGTTGTGTTTTGGCGATGAATTATGACATAAGCAATACCTCATTAACTTGAAACTTATGTGTGAGCCGCTGAGGACATAAAGACAGTTTCTGTATAATGAAGAGTGAAGAGCACAGAGTTGAAAAGACGCAGGACCCTGAACTAAATAGACCATCAGATTGAAGGAGGTTAAAGAGGCTTGTTACAATCTCCATGACTGGCGGATGTATTGGTCACTGGTATTGGTGATGACCAAAGACATTTAATATTAATAGACCGGACAAAGCAAACAAACATTTTGATCCTAAACTTATTAAACTTATTACCAATTGGTAATACCAATTGGTATACCAATTGGTAATAAGTTACTCAATCTAGTGTCACATCGCGTCACGCGGCCGTACAAGACATTTGACATACCGTTGACTTTTGAGATCAAAATGTTGATATGAAACGTTTCCCAATGACCGCTCTATAACCTATTACTATATTTAAATCTCTCTGGTGATGACATATCTTCATGCATTTATATTACTATAATGAACTTGTGTGTAAATGTTTTTAAAAAAGCGGCTTGCAAATTCTTTCACCTTTTTTCTGAAGAATACTTTTAGGAAAGAGGCAGCTAATTCATTGACACTGAACCATTTTGTAATACTTTGAATATGGTGATTCTGTTGTCTGACCATACGTTGTTTCATAAATACATACCATGATATAGTTGGAGTTCTCCTTGAACCGGACAGCTGGGAATGGGAAGAGAGCAGTGTCCTTGTAGTTAGCCATGCCATTGATGCCATGTCCGACCACGTCTCTATTGCCGACCCTGCACCGGCCGTGGATACTCCGCACACTGCCAGACAGTGGCAGAGAAATGCACGACTTTATGCTGATCATTGAATGTTGAAAGAACTTGGGAAGTAGTATTGAAAGTAAATAATAAACTTGATGATAAACAAAACAAAATGAAGCGAAGGCGGTAGGTGTTCTCTTTGGTAAATATTGACGTGTGGATCAAGTGTGGATTGTCAAAGAACATTTATGGTTACGAAAAAAGATGAATTTCTACTTTTGAAGCTGGCCAATCCCGTGCTTGGTATATGGATTCCGCTAAGATTGCAAATTTACCGTGGACTAACGACTACACACTTGAACTAACAATGAACAATATGGAGGTCCCGGGTTCAATTCCCAATGGGGACACCTTCGGTATTGGGTTTAACCAAGTCTGCCAACAGTGTTAATAGAAGGTAGCAGAGCCAGTGCCTCATTAGCTCGAGACTTCTGGGACTCATACCAACGGCCTTATCGTCACTTACCATCAGGTAAGATGAACTCCAAATGCAAATCCATCATACATTTAAAAACAATTTTTATGTTAAAAATACTTTATTCAAAGTTAAAGTTTCTAAACAAGACAAGCTTGACACAATCCTAGGCTTGCGAAAACTAATTAAAAATAAACTAAATAATACTAAAGAACGTGACGAGGTCTTGAAACGTGTCTTGGATAACTAGCGTACGGGAACATTCCTCTCCAACAGCTCCAAGCCTTCTTATTACTGAAAAAATATATTGAATTCGTAAATAACGTGGCCCGCATCCATCGCTTGATGTTGCAGATGATAACATCATCAATTCCTCAAGTCCACTGTTGTACATTTCCTTGGATTCGCCATCACCATGTTTGGTAATTGGCTTGGTAATCGCAGTAAGATATTGCTGACCTTTTCGTTACTTAAATGAGGGTTTAATAGCTAAACATGACATTTACCGAAAAAGCTGGTTACCGTAAATGAAAGATGCCGAAAAAGCAGTATGCCCGAAATCTGACATTGACTAAGAAGCAGATAAAGTTGATGGCTACAAAGCAAAATGCCTTAGTGGTCCACAGTATACGGATGGAGGTCTACCGGTCTTCTGATTGACCAAAACTTGATGATTTGAGGATCCACGCTATACTCAACTGAAAAAGATTGTTACTATGAACCTCACTATGGTACAGCATAGAGTAGTATGAACCCTTGCAGGGCTTGCAGTGTTCACCTTCCACTGGTCGAGCACGTAGTCCCAGTGACTGGACAGTCCGTCGATGGGGTTCGTCCGGATGTCCAGCATGTGTCGCAGCTGCTTCTGCTGGTTCTCTATGTTCGTCACGTGCTCGGGGAACGGCTCGTGGACTGTCACATAACACATCTTAAACTTACACAAGATTTTGAACTTTGTGAACTTCAGAAATCATCCTAACAAAGATACTCCATGATGTAGCTTACCCGCTTGACAAATTTCGTTTGATAGATTCTATTGTTGAGTCGTGAAAAGCTAAAATGTTAGTGATAGAAGAGCTTGTGCAATCGTGTACTAGTATGGACCCCTAAAAATGAGAATTATTTCGCAGACCTTTACCAATTTTACGAGATCCCACATTTATTTATGTTTAGACAGCTTATGTTCAACTTTAACTCCATGGTCTTGAGCAGTAAATGCCACGGGAGCACTTTGCCAACATAAGAGTAACCGCCTTCGTGGCCTAATGGCTACACGCTTGGACTTACAATCTGGAGGTCCCGGGTTCGATTCCTGGTGCCTGGTACCTGTCGATCCGCGGCTGGATTTAGGGCATTTTCTATGACCACCTGTCTAGCTACCACCATGTTACCAAAGTCTGTCGCTAATGTGTTCCGGTATGAAAGGTAGCAGGTCCAGCGCCTCGTTAGCTTGTGGCTTCTAGGTGCGCACGCTTATTACATAAAGCCTTATCGTCACCTACTATCAGGTGAGATGAAGACCAAGTGAAAACCCACCTTACATTTTTTTAAAGAGAAGTTTACTCGTATATGTCGCTCTCTGGGCCACATTATAACGAATCAGAGCTGATACGTCTCCTGTAGATTAACGAAGCAGTTTTTATCAAAAATTCACCGAAAAAATGCATGAAGATCTGCATCCAGAAGGCGAATGAGGTGGCGATGAAGACCGAACCCATGACGAACTTCCAGGTGCCGGTGGGCGCCTGGAACTCAGAGAAGGTCTGGCAGAACGACGCTCGGTACAGAGCCTTCTTCTCTTCGCAGCTCAAACACTTCCAGTCGCCCTCTTCTTTTTTACGCAGAGCCTGTACAATAACAGTTTTGTTGTGTATTTGCAATGATATTGTGAACCTCTCAGGGTTCTGAGTCCAACTCTGAATCCACGAGACCACAGAGATGGATACGCAGAGTTGCTAGTAGTTTACTGCAAAGGTACTCGGCAACGAAAGTATGAGACTCTTGACATAAGGGGTGCACATTGATTTTAAAGAGGACTTAGGATCGTTAATTAAACCTTCACTTACCATTTGATTTGATGGAGGTCGTAACCAAAATTTATTCTGTGTGAGGGCTTCGTTTTCTCATCGGAATACGAACTCTAACAAAAGTATCAGCTGCAAGTTAATGACTTACTTCTATTTCCGGAGTGGTCTCCATAAACCTGATGGCAGGGAAAGGAAACATTGAGGAGTCCTGGTAAACTGCGTTGCCGTTCTTCCCAAAGCCCACGACCTCCCGATTCCCGATGCGGGAACTGTGATAGATCAATCTCACATTGCACGGTTTAAGAACGTGATTCAGCTTCGGCAGTATTACTGCACCCAACATTTTTCCTTCTCACAACTCAGGATTATCAGATATTTCAGTTATTATTGGGCTCTGTGTTTTGTCAACAGTGAATAGACATTGACTTCGGAAATTGTCAAAGTTTTTGTATTTCGAATTATCATCTAACCGAAGGAGTTTGCTACGATTTTAAAAAGTTTGCATTCGTTCGTTTCCTTTCAATTTGACGGAAAGCTTGAAGTTTTCTGCCATTTTCTTTCTGCTATCACTGACAGTTGGCTGCCAGCTTCTCCATTATATTTTCGAATCGTATTTTTATTTTGTTACTACAATGTTTTCTATATTGCCATCAAAGCTAGCGGTTCGCTCTCAAGTGAGGAGCACGTACAATCGTTCCAGGATCGGGTCCCGGGATGTCGTGGGCTACGGCAAGAATGGTATCCCGACCTACCAAGACTCTGCCCTGTTCCCCTTCCCGGCGGTGCGGTTCATGGACAACAACCATGAGGTCGTTGTGAGTACGAATTGGGATTTTAAACGTTTCTATAATATAATATAGATCTAATATAGCGCCTTTAGGACCATAATTTATAACCAGTATTTTAAAAAAGAACTTTGAATTGGTAGGAACAGCTAATGAGCTTCTGGTATGTTTTTATTATTTCCATATGAAAACATTGCTATGAGGATTGCTTTTTGACGCACACTAGATAACATATAAAAGCCACCAATATACTTGCTTCTGCCTGCGACTTCTCTGCTAGAGCTTTAGAAATATCCTACTTCAACTCCCGTATCGGCTCGTCTGCACTTTAGGTGACTAAAACTAGCGCCTTCAAACTTTTTTTACTTATAGAACTACTTAAAACAAACAACTGTGTAAAATCTCAGATTGCGGAAATGCGCCGTTTTAACGATATGATTTTTTAAAGTTTCAGAAAATTCCTTAGCACAACGCCATATTTAAGTGAAAACCAAGTGCACAGATAACTATATATTGAAAACAGACCTAACTAAAGAGATTGCAATCACTGACAATGATGTTTAAATTCGCCATAAAGAGGATATAATAATATATGACTGGTAGTCAAAGATCTAGGACCATACAGCCTTGTCTAAACTGGCATTTATTTTTCATCATGCAAAATATGTATTACGTGAATTTTGCTAGCGCCTTCGAACTTTTTTAGAATCAAATTTGTCCCAAATCCCAGATTGCGGAAACGCACCGTTTTAAAGTCTTATTTTGGCTCGCCTGCACTTTAGGTGACTGCAACAGACCCGGAGATGACTGCAGGGCAGAAATCCCGTCGGATAGATTAGGTTTGTTAGGTTATTTTTTTTATACAGACCTGGAGATGAGTGCAGGGCAGAAATCCCATCGGATAGATTTGCATGATGAGTTCTACAATCCAAAAATTTTTTAGTCACCTAAAGTGCAGCCCTTCCAAGATTTTTTAAAGTTGTACATATTTTCCATAAAATATCACAATTTTTAGTTGAAAACAAAGCTAAAGAGGGTTTATCCACAAAATATCTTCCCACGAAAGAAGAACCGTCACAAAACTGACATTTCCTTTATTAATCTTCTTGAAGACAAGAAGAAAATGGTCATTAGTTCTTACAGCCATGTCTTGGTTTATTTTAGTCCCTTATGGTGAATTTTAGGCCAAAGCCGTTTTTCAGTATTCTCAATGAAATGTATGTAATACGGAGTAAAATAAAATATGGAGTTAAAAGTGTGGTTCAAGGAATCGATTGGGTGAAATAAAACATCGTCACAAATAATACAACCAGGGCAGAAACACATGGTTATTCCAACCCCAAAGCACGAGCCGAGCGAAGCGTGCCGCGGCAGCGGCCGGCGAAGTGCCAGAAACGAAATGCACCCTATCTATCGTTTGTTAAAATTTTCATTGAGTACCGTTTCCGGCACTTGGACGAAAGATTGTTGTATTTGTAATACATATTTTGCATGATGAAAAAGAAACACACAAAATAGGCGCATCTGACGTCGAGTTGCGATAACCTGCCCCGATAACGAATACGAATGATGAAAAAGAAATGCCAGTTTAGACAAGGCTGTATGGTCCTAGATCTTTGACTACCAGTCATATATTATTATATCCTCTTTATGGCGAATTTAAACATCATTGTCAGTGATTGCAATCTCTTTATTTAGGTCTGTTTTCAATATATAGTTATCTGTGCACTTGGTTTTCACTTAAATATGGCGTTGTGCTAAGGAATTTTCTGAAACTTTAAAAAATCATATCGTTAAAACGGCGCATTTCCGCAATCTGAGATTTTACACAGTTGTTTGTTTTAAGTAGTTCTATAAGTAAAAAAAGTTTGAAGGCGCTAGTTTTAGTCACCTAAAGTGCAGTCCTTCCCCCGTATCCTCCTCCATGTGGTAGGCTACGTGCTTGACGAATTTCATCACGATTGGTTGTACTTTTGAGGCAGGCAAAAAACAAACTCACTATAACATTCTATAATTTTAGTGTGTTTAAAAAATCCGTGTCAGTGGTTCAGTGGTTCGCAACAAATCTGCATAGTACATACATATTCACACATGTAAATCTCTATTTTTTAAATATTCGTAGAACCTCTATAAAAATCAATTACAATAAATTTATTTTCTATACACAGAAAACTACCACCCATTTTTTGTCTCCCCGGAAGTACGAGTGCCATAACATTATTGAAGACGCCTTAAATGCCATTTATTTTGTCTGATCTATAATGTTCAAGCAATGTGGCCTCCCCTTTGCCACGTCAATAACCTTAGTCGTCTCCGGATTCCCTCATTCCGGATTTTATCACGTAGCTCTTTCCATAGCTCGCTGAGTGATTTTGAGATTGTTTATTCGTCCCACAGTAAAGGAGCTCGTTTCGGTTCCGTAGGCCAGGTCGCTCGAAGAACCGGTAACCGGTGAGGAATAAAGGTTCTCGAGTGGCGACCACGTACCGGGAAACGTCTACCGGGTCGTCCCCCTACTAGATGAACCGCCGACCTAGTAAAGGTCGCGGGCAGTCGCTGCATGCAGGTGGCTCGAGACCGGTCAATATGGCGTACAATGAAGGAGGCCTATGTCCAGCAGTGGACATTTCCTGATAAGAACCAAATTTGTTTTGAAACTTGAACAAGTTCATGCGGTGACCAGGCACTTCGGCAAAAGGAGAAAGGCGACTGGAGACTGTTGAACGTCCAGGACAAGAAGGCTCTGTACCGAGCCTCGTTCTGTCAGACCTTCGCGGAGTTCCAGTCACCCACCGGCAGCTGGAAGTTCGTGGCGGGTTGGGTGCTCATCTGCCTTTCATCCGCCTTCTGGATGCAGATGTTCATGCATTACTTCGGTAAGGATTACTTCATCTACAGTTATTATTGGTTTATATGTATGATGGGTTTGCGCTTGGCCTTAATCTGACCTGGTGGTAAGTAACGATAGAGCCGTTGGATAGTGATCGTGTGCACCAAAAATCCTCAAGCTGATTGGCGTATGTTATGCATCCATGCATGCGGTTAGGAACAATATGTTCGGGTGACTTTTTATACATTAGTTGTTGCGTGGACGTCATAAATTATCACACGTCTACTGGAAACCTGCATAAATCTTCATACTCGTACGAGACTAGTTCAAACATAGATCTAGTAGTAAAATGGAGTTGAAATAAAAAATTATCCTTACAGTACATGAACCATTGCCTTCAAGTTTGAGCCAAGAGAACCAGTTGGAGCAATTAAAGCGAATGATACAATTGCACGTGGGCAACTACGACGGGCTTTCTTCAAAATGGGACTACAGCAGGGATTATTGGAAGGTACTAATATACCCTCCCACGCTGTAATTAGAACCGTGTCTAGCCCGGTGCCTGACCTCTCATATGGAGCTCTGGCAGTTTCCCGGCTTTTGAAGATGATAATAATATCCTCGGATGTCCACCCAGTATAGTTTCTAGTTAGCTGTAGCTACTACCTATTGCGCACCTTGCATTTCCATGGCCTAGATACCTCTCTCCGCGGGCAAACGTGCAAGGCGCCTGAAGGAAAGTTACAGGGAATGGGCAAAAACCACCACATGTGTGCTTCTTGCATTACGATCATCAACCCATCTGCCGTATTGATTATAGCTCCTCATAGAAAGGAATTTTGACACGGCGATTTCGGAGGTAAAATTATGTTCAATAATAGTTCATAGTGTTTTTTTTTGTTAGCCAATGCGTAGGGCCGTGGGGCAGTCTAGTCAGGGATGTTACATTCGTCCACAGGCGTTACCCTCAATATTCTGAGCACTTCCTAGGAGGAGAAGCGAGCGACAACCATCGGATGTGGGTTGCGACTTCTCATAACAAAATAAATACGATAAAATTATATTAAAATTCGTACTGGTTTTTGTTTCAGGGTTTAACACCGAAAGTACGCTCAAAATGCGTTAAACCACCTTATGCTGAGTAATCATGTCATGCCGGGACCCTCCAAAGTAACGTCTAAGAATTATTACTCGTGATATAATTGTTTTGTAGTACATTTATGTTTTGTGTGTACCTGAATTCGTCTTCTATATGTAATTTAATTTGTAATTATATATTTCTAATTGTATATAAAATATTATTTTAATTTCGATTCTTAAAGTGCAAATTCTACTTTATTAAAAACGAACGTTTTCAGTAAAGTTCGTACAGCTTCTTTAAGATCGCCTCGTCTGGTATTAAATAAGCATAGGCGTCACTAAATTCACTACTATCGGTCTCATGGTAATACTTGGGACCATACTTGTAGGAAGGCTTCGGATTCGACTGTGTTGTTTGTTGGTCTCCATGACTGCGCTTCACTATATCCGGATTGTGGTCGTTTATGAGCTTGAGCATAGCTAATTCATCACTTTTCAAAAATTTTACTTTTTGTAAATCATCAGTGACTAAGTCGCTGCTGTCATCTTTATAATCTTCATCGGAATAGTGGTCTGTGTATACGTCTGTCATATCGAATATATTATCTTTCGGATCAAACTTTTCTGCCTCTGCTCTATTTCGTTTAGTTACGGCTTCAATGCCCAGTCCGTTTTCGTTAGAATCTTCAGTGACCTCTAAGCTAGCCTCTCCGATGTTTCCTATTCTGAGCGCTGACTTTTGCATCTTCTGAGAGTGAATTCCAGTTGTTAAATCGATCCCCCTTTCCATTCGATTCGTCGTTGGCAGACTGGATTGTTCAGTCATCACATATTTACTGCGATTACGTAGATTCCGCTTAGAGCCTCTCGCTTTCGTGGTGTTGCCCTTTACTTCGCTTATTGCATTCTTCACTATGGGATCCACGTCTACATATTGGAACAATCGTCCGAGTATATTTTTCATTACTTCAATGTCATCGGAGAATGATCCTTCTAATTCTGAATTGACGGGGAGAGGCTTTTGTTTGACAGAGTCTGATACCTCACTTTCAGAAGAGCGAATCACATGTTGATGTTTTCGAGAAAATCCCTCTATAAATGTGTCTGTCGTTAAATAAGTGGTCGCTGCGGACTTTGTTTCTTCTGATAGTAAATGTTCTTTGGAGATAGGTGCGTTTGTTTTTTGAGAAGGTTCAGAGTCCTTTGAGTTGACATGAGACAATATCTCTGGTCTTTGTTTTTTACGTTTGTTGCGTAGTTTTGGTCTTTTGAAAAGCTTATGGGTTGTTATATAAGTTTCTCTTGTTGTTGTTGTTGTAGGTATTTTCGGCGTCAGTTGCTTGTACTGGAATAAGGACACAGTTCTAATGATGACATTACTAAGAAGGTCAGTTCTTATAAGGCTGAAGAAATGAACCATTAAACCGAGGCCACACAGGAAGTATTGGTAGGAAAATTAGAGTGAATTTTACTACTCAAAAAGAATCAGCTAATTGTGTTATATCTAGAATGAAGAATATGCTACAAATGAGGTCCGAACTTCACCTGTTTTATGATCCCTGGTTTGTTGACCACCTGGTCTATCCAGTCCAGGTAGAATCCGAGGCTGACGAAGACCGTGGGTGTCTCCGGGTCTCCGCACTGCTGTGGTCCAAACGACACTACTCCCACCAGCAGGCGGTTGTAGATACCCGGACCTCCTAGGTCCCTCTGAGAACAAACAATATTACTGATTAGGATGTTATTTTAACCGCACCCTTAGACGGACGATTCCAAATGGGCCACAATCTTGCACTCGGTTTGGTTGATGGTAGAACATTGCATTGCCCGTCTGGCTAGCTAACGCCTTGATATCTAAGGCTTACATGGAAAGCAATAAACGATTTGTTTGTGTTCCGGAAATGAAAGATGCCTCATCAACTTGAGACTTCATGAGATGACTACCAAGTGTGAACCTGTTTTAAATTAAAAAATATTTTGTGGAGTCAGGAACCCCTAAGGAAGGGGGAAGTAAAATAAGAAAATAACGGACGGGACAAAGCACTTTCTAAATTGTAGGAGTGCAGTGCAATAAATGTCTGGGAGCGACTTTTTCTCATCATTATCAGTTGCATATTTCCACGACTCACTCACCACGGGCTTTATACCAGGCTTGGCAGGTAAATTAATGATCGCCGTAAGATGTAATTGATAACGTATCACGTAGACGTAGAGTGCGTAAAACCAATCGAATTGGTTGTTTTAAGTTAAGAGATTTATATTTGGTACGCACTTTGCAAGCACCTCCTCCGCCGTCATTCAGAACGCAGAAGTTTTTGTCATCGACATAGGTCCTGTAAAACGAAAATAAACTGTATTACGCATTTTATTGTATGCCAGCTGGTAGACCACGAAGTACTATTTTTAAAATTTTAACGTCATGTATTTATAGCCTGTGTGTCACAATAAAATGATTTGAATTTGAATTATTAAATGCATCTTGGATCACTCAAACTTTATCAAGGCGTACAGCTAAGCTAATGGACCGTGTTATCATATTGTCACTTTTGGGTAAAACTATAACAAAAGAACCTATCAAAGACTATCCAGGCAGAGCTCTAACTTATTCACTCAAATTTAGTATGCGATCATGGCTTCTGCAGCGCTATATTCTGTTCGGTGAAAGATCTCAGTGACTGTCACTATGCATGAATGTGTGATCTGAGTTATGTGGGTAGTTCTCTAATGAATCTTTAATGTAAACTTACTTTGTGTAAATATTCTCGCATTTTTGTCTGTCGTAGATGTTAATGTAGCTTGAATGCAACGGTTCATACACTCCGGACCTGTTCCCTGCCTGAGAAACAACATATAGTTAAGAGAGTGTTACACCACTTACCATAATATACATCCTAATTCTGCTTGTGTTTGCTCCTCATGACTATCAGAACATAGTCTGAAGGTAGAATGTCAAACCACCTTACGAATATAGATTTGTATTTAATCCTGAATCCTGTGGCTTAGTGACTGCACAATTGAACTCATAATTCAAAGGTGGCAGGTTTATTCTTCAGCTGAGTTGAGTACCTATCGACAATAATCGGTTTAGGTGGTGGTAGGGAGAGCGAGTGGATGAGGAGGACAGAAAGGAGTGGAGATACACGGACTGAAATGTTATCTTTAGTCACCTACAGAAGGTTTTCCAAGAACACGTAACAGAAACTTCTCAAAGCTACCTTATCGCCCCAACCCAGCATGAGTATCTCATTGGAAGACGCCGTCGGCATGAAGCTCCCGACCCTGATCCTGATGACCGTATCCCCCTTGCCGAACTCCAGCCTCGTGTTGAGCCTGGCGATGGCGAGGTTGTTGCTGTAGTGGACCGGGTCGAAAGCGGGATGGAGGAATATCTCCTTGATGATCACGACCCTCCCGGAGCGAGTCGTGTAGTCGCTGCCGATGCGGGCCTTCAGACCGCTGGGGTTGATTTCTAGGATGTTGTTGGTTTTTACGCTAGAAAGCGAATGAAAGCTTGATGTAATACAAAATCATCGTTACTGGGCTAGAATGTTGATGATTGGCGAACTTTATGTGCGGCTAGCAGACTGATACTTTTAACTCAGCCTTTTAAAAAATTTCCCCCTAATCCTACCAATTTATAAGTACAGACTATGAAAGTCACTACTTCTAACATGCATACTGTATTTAAAAATCTGTGTGATATGCAACAAGTATAAGTACAAAGTAAATAATTCTAGATTTGTTTCGACCCCATTTGCGCAAATGACAAACTTTTGACATTGCCCCGCGGACTTCACATAAGGTAGATATTAACGACAGGCACATAATATACAATGATACTTCATGCTATAGTATACCTACAAACAGATGGACAAACTTAACAGAGTTGCCTAAATTAGGATCCTAAAAGTGCTTGTCTGTTCTGCTCACATGATGAGGCACGATGCAGCGGTGATGACGTGCGCACTGCTGATGACGGCGCCGGCGCAGCGGAACTCTCCGTTAAGGTGAATGCTGGCCATGAAGGGGAACGACTTCACCTTCACTCTGCGGCCCTGGTACAGTCTCCGGCCATCTACGGCCCATCTGGGACCTGACAAACACATCCTTCGTTACTAGTGCTTTAACTGCTTTCTTCATCGGTATTGACTTTAAAAAATATCCCACAGGAGCCTTTTATCGGGATCAAAAGTATCTTACGTTCCTTTCCATGACATAGGCTACGTTTGCGTGTTTACCAAGATGCATCCAAATCTATTCAGCCGTTTATTCTTGAAAATTAAAGAAACAGACAGAATTATTTTCAGATTCATGCAAGTGAGAAATGATATTCCCAGTCAAATCAAATTAAAAATCTGATAGAAACTCATGTTTTCTCAGCATCAAAAATGACATCATATATCTAAAATAGAGACAAATGTAATGAAACCTGATTTTATTCAAAATTATTGGCTGGCATATGGCAACTATATGTATAGACGTTGAAATTCAAAGTGTGGAATGGTAATTTAGGAGTATTTGGATATCGTACTATTCCAGAATGTAAAGTATTTTATTGACGGTTCCTTATTTCTACTGCGAACTATGTTTGTAATCAAAACGCACATACGCCATTCTTTGAGACGATACTTCTTTTTCACCCTCAAGTATCGCTTGCTGGTTAAAAGTGACTCGCTCAGAAGAGCCCGCGCCGATTTTTCTATTTTATTCAAAAACTCCTTGATAAACTCATCATCAAATTCCAGAGATTCACTACTTTCCTTCAACAGGTTACTAAAATCCCTCCTCGAGTTATTTTTATAAATATCACGTGATCGAAATAGTTCGTGAAATATTTCTTCAATAGCATCGATGAATTTAAAATTTCCTATAGTTTTATTGTTTAGCTCCGGTTTGATTACTTTTTCTATGTCATTATAGATTTCGCTGTATTTCTCGGCGATCGCGTTAATTTCTTTGTGTTTCACTAATGATTTGTATATATTTTTAATTGGAGAACTGATATTAAATTGCAGAGATGTGAAAAGATCCGAAATGGCGTCGTCGAGAAAGGAGTTTGCGTTTCGAAACAAATTGAATTTCGAATTTGCAATGTTGGTCTCGTTGTTTTCGTTTGAAGCAAAATCAATTACTAAAAAGACTATGAAAACTTTTGTTAAAATTTTAGAATACTCCATATATATTATTTGGTTTATTCAAACTAGATTGTTTTGTAATTGATCAAAAAGAAAACCTATTGGACTTTGCGAACCGGAACACTTTTAATAATATAAATGTTTGAATACTAACAACGACTTTTCCTTCAAATCACTTTACTTTTAGTTACAGTATTGGTAATATTTTTATTTATGATTATTTTTCGATTTGTGAAGCAAATTGCTTGAATTTATAGTCTGTACCTACTGGCTGGTTAGTCAAGTGACCGTTGCGGGATTCAATCCCTTTTGGGATAAAATCTATGTAGTCATACGTAGCCAATGGACTAATGATAGATTGAGATAGTGTTGTTGAGATGTGTTGAGCATGTTTCAGGTCAGCTTTGTTCTCGCTATCAAAGCATTAAAGACGATATATTAGGATTGTATTATGTTTAATAAATAATCAATTGAACCGTGAAATAGCTATGCTTATCAAACTCTATTTACAGATTGTAATGAGGAACTTTTGCACTGCACTATTTGTATTTTGAAATAAGGCTTGTTACGAGTACTAGTCATTGATAAAGTTACACGTGTGAGTTACTATTAGAAACAACTATTAAAATTTGTTAGATATTAGTCTAGTTCGTGTTTGCTCAAGAAAGATTGGTGCAAGTGCACTATTTCAAGAATGTCGCAATTTAATTTTTTATTTATTTTGAATTCTAGCCGGTAACTTTATCAAATTCGATTTCGAAATAAACGAAACCTACAAACTTAAAATGCAAATGAAACAATAGCCATAAAACATATTTTTATATTCAGCTGCAGTTGTTTCGAAATATCATTTTATTCTAAACATAATTGAAGCAAAGCTCTGGTCTCTTTGCGGTACTAAATTAACAAATATTAAAGATATAAATATGAAATTTGTAGTATCCGTGTTTGTTGAAACCATTTTCTTCATATTCGCTTCTGTGGACATCATTGATCAAAGTGAAGGGCTCGTGGAACTGCCAGCGACAGACGAGAACGACATAGCTAGCACAGAAGACACAATCAGAAACACGACAAACACATTATTCTCAATCTTGAACCTGACAAGGAAGAAAGACAATCCTCGTCTAAAGAAATATAACTTCGTACACAACTATTTCGTCTCGGTTACGCTAAAGGACTATATAAGCTTGAAACAAATAGCGAAACTTAGCCGAGCTGATAACAAAACGTACGACAATGCAACTCGGAATTTAATAGGCGTCATAAACGCAATATTAGTCGAAGACGACAATGTCAGCAAATACAATAACTTAGATGACGATTTGGAGAACTATATAACGGAGAGTGTTAAGAATATTGAGTTTATGAAGAATCATTATAACGCGGAAAAAGATAAGGTCTTGAAGATTTTAGAAGGCAAAGCGTCATCTCATCTCCCAACTACTGATAAATTTGATTTATTTTCGAATCTGACGGATGATGAGGATATGGTGGTGGATGACAACGAGTTTTGGAGTGAGTTTTATTTGTAACTTAATTTAGTTTCTGTGTAATAACATAGTTTTGTGTAAACATCTATGAATTCTTAGAATTGGAATGTAAAAATGACAACAGTTCTATGATTGCAGTACATTCATATTGTGTTTCTTTTTCTCAATCCAGAAGCATTAATTCTATCTCGATGCTGAGTGCATTACAGTTCCTCTTGTCTCTATATCCTTTGGTAAAGTTGTTCTTGTATTTGTTTATTGTTATCAGATCCGAACTCCGGCAGTCGCCGCATCTTCGATGGCAAGAGGACGAAGATCCGTCGGTACCCGTTCATGGCCAGCGTCCAGATCTTCAACAAGTTCCAATGCGGAGCGTCCATCATACATGACGATCTGGTCATCACTGCTGCTTCGTGTCTGCAACTGTAACTGTGTTCATATTATAATATGCTTAATTTATACTTATTGTTGAAAACAAAATCCAGTTGGTACTACATAATTTGCCAGTCGTCAGCTAGGTACTCTTCTCCAAAACTTGACTACCCTAACTTTATTTAATTTTTAACTCATATATATGCCCTTTTTATTCTTATGATATATTCTAGTTTCTGAAGGAGTAACTTCTTACATTGCCTTATTTGTCTTACTTCTGTTTTGGAAAAAGCCTGGAGATTCTTGTATAACCCAAACAATTGAACTGCTGTCAACAAGAACATTTTCAACAATATTTTTTATCTTTTCTTTTTTGTATGATATCCCCAGGGCGTGGAACAATCGATTCTATCGTGAAAACCCTGCATTCTTATCAGTGCGTGTTGGTTCCAACTTCTACCAGGGCGGTGGAGAGAACATACAAGTCATGGAAGTCTACTTCCATCCAGCGTATAACCCCAAGAATCTGAACAACAACCTGGCTATCATGAGACTTATGCGTCTTATTCGCTTCAAGAAGCTCAGAGTCAAAAAAATTGCTATCGACAGAGAAGACAGCGCTTTACCGCTGAACACGGACGGCATACTGATACTTGGCTGGGGAGCCACCAGGGTGAGTGTACCAGTTCATTGTGTGGGGGACATGAGCACACTTGCAGGGTGCTGTCGTCAACTCATGCAGACAAGATCAAACCCTTTCTGTGGATTCTCAAGGTCTTCGTCTTCATTTAGCTTCAACTGCATGAAATCTTTTAGCGATCTGTGTCTGTAACATCTTACGACTTCGATACCACACATAATGTTATAAAGATTGCTAACCCATAATGACGAACCAGGATCTTTTAGCATGTGACTGAAATCGGAACTAATAGCGCTACCTTATCAATTTTGACTTAGGTGTCCTCGTTACTTTCATGGGTATTGCTTGGGCCAGCTATGAGACAGCGAATGCTGTGTTGTTGTTTTGAACACTAGCGCCCCCTGTGAATGTTATCCACGTGCCAAAAGAACCTTGTCGTCCTCTGCTGCTCGCCTTTCGCCTCGCTCTCTCCGTCAAGCCGTGGCCACCGAGATCTTCGTGAAACCGTACAGCGCAGTGAGTGTGCTTATCTTCTGAAAGTCCATCTTGACGCACTCTTGGATATAGGTACATCGCGGCTTCATGCGCACGCGGCGGCCGCCCCAATAACTCAATATTATAATAACTTTGTGATCACAGTGAAGACGATTAGTCGTGTTTCAGGTGGGCCCCCTTCACCCCCCTTTTGAGCAGCAGCTGGCGCTGGCGATCTTGGACGTGTATGGACTGAAGGACTGCCAGGAAGTGTACTCCAAGTACCTATATTTATTGTTGCTATTAAGACCTAGTTGAGCTAGCGCGTTTACAAAATTAATTATAATTGGCATGAACCTAAGTCCACTTTTGGACATGTTGCCACGTCGGACTTTCGATGTGGGTATTTGCCGTAATCACTACGCTTGTAAGGCGAATTGGTAATTGCAGTAAGATAATATTGTTGTAACATAGGTAGATGCTTCGGCATCTTCTGAATAGTTTTCCCTTAGTCGCCTTTTACGACACCCGCGGTATGACATGGGGTGGTCATATTCTAACGCGGAGAAGACACATCACTTGGTGACGATAAATCAGATCATGGAGTCGTTAGGTGGACAGTAGTAAAATTCCTCGGAACGTAAACACCTTGACTATTTAGTGCTCTATTCACATAACACCTGTTTAGTGTTCCGAATCCTAACGATCCAGTCGGAGACCTGGGTTCAGTTTTATAAACGTTCAATCTGGTTAGCTTTCCAGTAATCGTATTTAGTTATGTAGGTACTGATACTACTCGTGTGATGTGATTGGTTGATCTGAAACGGAACTAAGTACATTATGATTTAATTTACAGAGAATTTGTAACAAAGAAGAACTTCTGCGCCGGCTTCATATCCAGAGGTGGTGGAGCTTGCAACGTGAGTCGGACCTCAAACGATAATTTGGGCTGCAAAATAGATGTGTGGACTCCAGTATCGGTTGCCTGCAACAACAAATGACTGATATACCTGAAAAAAATTATTCATAAACGCTCAGTAGAACTTAAACGCTCATAACAACTCCGTAAGTTATAGAAGGGCTTGAGAAGTGAGGAGTACTACAAAAGTACTGCCTCTTGCACAATCGAGCGATGTTTAAAAATGTTCAACATTTGACGCAGTGCATATTATAGTAGAACATATAGATCTCAATTCTTCAAATATTTCTGTGGAGCCCGTGTCGCCAGTTCTATTCAGTAACAAGAAACTCACTTCACATCACAGTTCATCCGTTCGGGATCGGTTTATCGTGTCTGAAATTATGTTCGGTGAAAAATTTAGTGACTTTCAGCATCGGTTCCAAGGTGAATTTCCTTTTTTAGATTTGCATTTCTAAATTAGACGGAGAATGACTGTAGTGTAAGCGCAATATATAGCAAACATGCACTGTCTCGTGTGTCACTGTGTTGGTGTGCTAAACTTCATTGACAACGTTTGAATAACTGTCAGTGTCTCGAGAGCCGTCTTCGAGTGCACACGCTTATCTAGTATCGAATTTAGCTTGTACGACGTATTTCGCCAGCGTGACGTGGGCGGTCCGGGCGTGGAAGGGGGATATCTGACTGGAGTGGTCAGCTTCGGGTCACCAGTCTGCGGAACCCCCGACGCGCCCACTGTCTTCACCAAGGTGGGATTCTACTGTGACTGGATAGAGGAGATCATGGCACAGGTACCACTGTTATTAAAACTCAGGTTTCTTCTAATTTTAAACGTTTAAACTTTACCACATTTTCTTGAAACAAACTTTATTGAGTTTATAATTGTACACGTTAGAAATAAAACTAAAGATTTCTAATTAAAAACAGGAAATATTAAATTGCCGAATCTTAATTTATAGGTTTGTATTTAAAATTCAATAGTTAACTATTAAATAGCTTACTTTCTCCTTTTTTTGAGATTCCTTAACAACTATTATAAAATATGCAAGTTTTAATTTATTCCAAAGGTTCTACCGGAGCCAAAAGTGTTCTATTTCGTTCTCTAAACCATAGGATACGATTTCATGAAGATCGGTTAATCATTGAAAAGTTACTTATTAATTTATAATATCATAGTCATTTATTACTTGTTCTGATTATATCTAGCGATCAAAGCTTTTTTTACTAATCCCAAAGTAATAATGGTATCATGAAAATGGTGGCCGTTCTAATAACGGAATGTGATTTTCAGAAAGTCCCGAAGAGCAGTCGGTTGACCACATCCGCTATACCGACCCAAACTATCACACAGACGTTACTCAAGGAACAGGTCACCACCTGGCATATCACGCCGCCAGGAGACGGGCCCATGGTCGCCATGGCCATCAACACCAGACCAGCGCACCTCCTCCGCACTGAGGGAGGCCCCACCACCAACGTATATCTGAAGGAATATATACATAGCTTGTTCAAACACGAAGACAGCGAACAAGCAGATTCATCCGAAACTAGTCCTCCAGTGAGACTGGGTCCAGAGAGGAATACAGATGAAAGCGCATCGGATTATCGCAATATAGAAACTTTTTCAGAAACAACTAAGCGAAGGAGAGAAAAGCAATCAAAGAAAAAGGCAAAGGAACATAGAACTAAAAAATATGTACCCCACGAAACTGCACCAATTATCTATTATAAGCCTACAAAAAGCCATATGTCTTACAAAGAACCTGAAAACAGTGCCGATGATACAACCGAGCCTTACGTGGATAACAAACCAATTCCTGCCTTAGCACAAGACTATGTTGCAGTTGAAATACCGCCGCCACCAGACAGCAGTACAAGTGACTCCGAAGAAGTTGATAAAACGTCGTCTAAAAAAGAGAGTAAAAAAAGAAAACCTGACAGAGAAAAACTAAACTATGATAGCGAATACGAAGAGCCTGTTAATATTGATGTCACTAAAAAACCTAAAAAAGGGCTCATTCGTGAAGAAGGCCATGATGATAGAGAAATAGTCGACGATACTGCTGAAACCCGTGAGCTTGCACAAACAATCAAAAAAACTCCTGGAAAAGAAGCTGAAGCTGAACTCAATCATGTTAAAACAAGCGGAGAGATAGCGGAAATTCTTGATATGGTTATTGATAAAAATATGGAGAATGAAATCATTAATTTAATACGAAACGCTGATTTGAAAGATGTGATAGGTGAAATTGACGATACGATTCTAGATAAGTTAGGAGATACCGTTGATGATTCAATTCTAAGTTTGTTGTATCTATCTGATAGTGAAAAACAAAGTAGAGTTTTGACTAAAACCAGTAAAAGTAAAAATAAAATAACGACACGGCAACAACGAGCTAAGACAGAAAAGGTTCAAGGTAACGTTAGAATTACACAGATGGTTAGAGATTCCACTACAAATATGGAAGATCAGGTTGTAGTTCCTGATTACGAAGGTGTGAAACAATACAGAAACAATAAACAACGCGATGAAAATTACGGTGATGCTCTACAATATGACGAGAAAGATGAACAAAAAGCTGTCAGCAATTTCCAAGATTTCCATGATCACACTTATAGAAATAATCGAACTGATCACGATGTCGGAATTCTACCAAAAGACCTTCTGAATCGAATTTTGCAAGAGGCCATTAAAGCGAGCAATAAACCTACTAAAAGCTAAGACTTAACTAAATACATTATTAGGAATAAATAATATACTAATGATAGTTTTATTAAGTTCATTGCTAAGAACTTTGCTAATTGCAATGCACAGAAATTTCAATACTATTTTACATATAATTCTATGTATATATATATATATATATATATATATTGGTCCCAAATATTATTAAAAATATTGCTCGTCCTCAATCGTATCCTCAATCATACCTCGTACTTGGACTTTCATTAAAGAAGCATTTTCTACAATCGCAGTGATCGCAGGAAGAAATTGGGTCTTTTATACATAAGTAGCCTGTTTTTTTCTACTTCTAAATTGTCTCCCATTGGATTTTAGAATTGTGGACTTTATAACAATTAGTGGAATTTATATAAATTATATGATTTGAATGAAATTGCAAAATCCTGATTTTCCTACAACTTTTCTCTACATTTTGTTTAATAATTTTTGTTGTTAATTATTATGCGTGCAACGAAACGCTCATGTCATTCATGTTCATAATAATTTTCAACAGATGGCGCTCCCTGCGGAAATTTTCTTTACGTCATTTTAAAGTGGGGTGGTGATTTACATTTTACAGGGCTAGAATTATATTGGAAAAGGTAAATATTTATTGCAATCGCTTCAATAATCAATGCCCTATGTTGTGAATTTTATTTCTAGTAGCATTCAGTGTTTTTTTAATGGTAAGTGCCAAATTGTATTACGAACTGTGGTCGAAAAATGTGTTCGATTTTTAAAAGAGTTCCCCTAATTCTTGGCTCAGTGCATTTGTTTTGAGTAATTTAAGATTAAATCTTGAGATATTCAGTTATTTTCTAGTAATAGCTGATATTTTTGGTTACGTTTAATCGATATTTTCCTGTTATGTAACGTATCGATCTCTATGGCTTAGGTAACCTCTTATCAATATTATCTATAGCACACCTTCCTTTATGCTTCCTTAGATCGAAGAAAGGAAGGTAGAAAATAGAAGGAAAAGCATATATTTCATTTTAAAATGGACTAGTGGTATCAATGGAACCATAATTGGTTTTACTGCTACATTTAGGTTTTAATGAGGGCCATATGCATGGAAATAATAATAATAAAGTTCCTTATTAAAGGCATTGCCCATATTACATTACAAAAACAAAAATAACTTAAACTAAACTACACTAAACTTAATATTTAACTAATCCTTACTTACTTACATATACTGCACCTATATATGGAGCGGATAACAGTTTGGAATACAGTGGCCAAAATTTTGTTTTGACTGCTTGCGAGTCTGCTGTAGAAAGATACTTTGTGTTGCCTCAATACAGCATAAAAATCATCGACCCTGTTCTCAGCAAACATGTCAGACGCACTACACCACTAGGGCAGATTAAGCTTGGCTCTAAATGAGTTGTGGTACTGCACACTGCACAGCTGCTAGCTCTCTTCGTGTGCTTGTACCACAGCTGGCTAGTGTAGAACGACTGACAGTAGGCTTTGAACAGGGTGACTTTGACTTGTTTCGAACAGTGGGTAAATCGTTGTGCTAGCATATTGCTTTTGCAAGCGATCCCTCTTCTTTGTCGTTCTAAATCCATGTTAATTCATGAAATTTTGGTAGTTATTTTATCTGATTAGCTAACAGTCTGCCAGACTATCTGTCCATCCAGACTGCAAAAGATAGAAAAATGTAGGCTAATTTTTATTACTGTACAAGTAGTTCTACAATGGGAAATCCTTTTGTTTAGTAACATGGCTAGCCTGATGCTGCGCCGCGCGCTGCTGGACTCCATCAGAGTGCCGGTCGGTGCTCGCTGCTCCAGCGAACTTGCCAAGGTGAGTGTGGAACGATAATAATCTGTAAACAATGTATTACAGTCCTGTTGTGCTCCGGTAAGATGTGGGACAGGACATAATATTATTGAAAAAACAATAAATATATGTGAGTATAATTTTCTTTCTTAGATTCTGTCTTTATTTTTTTGTCGAGAAAATTTCATTGTATACTAGCAAAAAAGGTTTATATTCAGCTAAATAATTCTTGAATAGCTGTAGAGTAGATGATGGTTCTCATAAAGTAATGGCAGTTAAAAATAATATGCGTAGTTCTGTAAATAGTCACATAAATTCAAACCATGACGTTAAGATATTTAACAATTTAAATTGGTTCTTTAAAAAATTTATATATGCTTAAGCAATTACAATAACGAGAACAAAATACGTATTTTATTTGGAGTGTAAAATAAATGGCTTAATTGTATTGATGTTCAACAAAGGAGTACTTGAAAATTGCGCTTGATTTATACTAGGGGTCCATGGCTGAAAAAGGTTAAGAAACTCTGCTTTTTATATATCTTATTATAAATTTGCTGTATCACTTGTATTACAGGTTGGCAACCGTGAGTGGGTTGGATATGGATTCAACGGTCAGCCCAACTATGTAGACAGGCCTGACTTCCCCCTGCCCGCTGTCAGGTTCCGCCCTGACACTCCTGACATCAAGGTGAGTTGGGACCATCCATACCATATGGCTCCTCATCCAGATATAACCGTCTCCATGGCCTAATGGCTACACCCTTGGACTAACAATCCTCAGGTCCCGGGTTCGATTCCCAGTATTTTCCCAGTTTTATATGTTTTTACAGTTCTGTTTCTCAAAAGGAAAAAATGTATCCTTATAGGATCACTTTGTTGGCCGTCTGTCTGTCTGTCAGACCATTTTTCTAAGGAACGAGTGAACATGTCAAGTAATATGAAAAATCAAACTTATAGGCCAAGACTATAAAAAGATATAGCTGTATTTTAGACCATTTCCATACAAAATTCAAGGGAACTAAAACCTATAGGGCACTTCCCGTTGACCTAGAATACTGTTTGGCAAGAAGTAGTAAATACAGTACTGATGTGAGTTGACTGCAGGTCCTCCGCGAGAAGGAGAAGGGTGACTGGCGCAAGCTGACCCTGGAGGAGAAGAAAGCTCTGTACCGAGCGTCGTTCTGCCAGACCTTCGCCGAGTTCCAGGCGCCCACCGGCGAGTGGAAGGGGGTCGTGGGATGGGCTCTAGTGTTCGCGTCACTCTCTGTCTGGATCTACATGGCCATGAAGGTCTTTGGTATGTGAGCTTTGAGCATGGAATATATACAAATACCCTAGGTGCGAGAGTCCAACTCACACTTGGCCGTCTTTTTAAATAATTTTACCCTGATTGAGCAGCAGTTCTTGGAAGATAATTTATGAAGGCCACGCGGGCACAGTTGCAGACAAAATGCTAGTATATAATGAATAGTGTGTGTGTAGTTTTGCTAAATCCTAATAATATATTATTGGGTAGAGTGTCTGTTCTTGAACAATCGAGGTCTGGAACCAATCCTGAATTTTTAATTTTTTTTCATGTGTTGTTACAGTGTACAGCCCGCTTCCCGAGTCCCTGAAGGAAGAGAACCAGAAAGCACAACTGAAGCGCATGCTCGACCTCAAGGTGAACCCCATCGATGGACTCGCCTCCAAGTGGGACTACGAGAACAACAGGTGGAAGTAGACTCACTGCAGGTCAGTTTCAGCAACACAGGCTGCGGTTCAGTTGTGCTTTTCATCCTTTAAGATATTATTATACTATTCCCCCTATAAAATAGTATATGCAACTAGTGAATAAAGGTTTATTAAAAGTTCCATACTATATTGTATGCCATGACTACAAGAAAAGAAAGATTTACGCGAAAATAGACTTCAATGAAGAACAAGTAAATGCATTCAAAAAGAAAGAAACCAGCTCCAATTGCCCTAAAAGTCTTTTTTTTTTCAATTTAAGATAGACCAACACTTGACCTCAATCTCACCTGATGGTAAGTGACGATGAGGTCGACGATGTTACGTGTTGGTCTAGAAGGTGCCTATTTACTCTTCTTACTTTTACTACGCCAAATTTAAGATTTATATAGTTTTCTCATGGATGCCGTTGTCAGAACTGGACCAAATGGAAATGAGACCACACGAGAAGCACCAGCTTTCAAATAAAAAAAGAATCATCCAAATCTGTTCACCCAAGCGGACATAGAAGACTTTAGAATGTGATCCGTGAGAACTGCTTGTTCGATCGGGATAAAATGTTTCCTATGTCCTTCCTTAGCCTTTCAATAAACAATAAAGTCATGTAAAACTTTGTGTTAGGTCGTGAACGTATAAAAAAATGAATTTTTTAATGTGAATTTATCCCATGTTTTAATAGTTATTCTGATATTCGGGACGGAGACTAATAAAACAAATCAAAAACAATGAAAATAGGTCCAGACTTTCTTAACTTATAAGTGTTCGAATAAACCTGATTTTAACAAAAAAAAACACTTTTATTTCAGTATAAAAATACATATTTTTGGTGTTAATCACTAAGATATAAATTATTAAGATTACCTACAAATATTACATAAGATTTGTCACAAATTTACACTTTCTGGGGGTTAAAGGCCTTCTGACCTAACTTGGTTTATGTTTTAATTATTTGTTGTGACCAATGTTGTAGAGGATTTATACTGTAATACTAGGCCAAATCTAAATTCGAAACTGTGTATGCGAGTCCGACTCACTCTTGGTCAAAATTATTTACATGATTTCTTGAAAATTTTCTCAACTAGACCATTTATATTGTGGTGTCTGGAGACAAAAATGACATCTTAAAAGCGTATTCTCGTAAAACTTCAGATATTGGAGAGGTGCTCTGCCTGTCGCCGGCTGCAAGCTTACTTCGGGTAATAGAATAGACAAATCTATGTATAATTTATAAGCGAAGTAAATAAATGTAAGATTAAATTGTGATTCCAAACAACTATCGCCTTTATATTCAACTCCCTCCAAGTATGTATGAGTAGCCGTGGCAGCTCAGTTGGGTAGAGCATCAGTCTTTGAACAATCGAGGTCTGGGTTCGATCCTGGCTCGTACCAATGAGTTACAATTTGTTATTTGGAATTTATGTACGAATGATAGAAATATTATCATTGGTGTAGGAAAACATCGCGAGGAAGCCTGCACACTCCTGAGGAGAAATTCAGAGGTGTGTGTGAAGTCTACCAATCCGCACTGGGCCCACGTAGTGGACTATGGCCTGTAGAGACTTGAAAAAACAAACAAGATGGCGGCCGGTCACTTAGGTCAAAATCTTCGAACTCCTTTGTATGTCCATCCATACCTTACTATCTATGCTTTACCTCAAATCCGTTAAAATGACAAGATCAAAGAAATTAAATAAAACGAACACAGATGCAAATGAGAACAACGTTTTTATTCATATTTTTTTATATAAAAACAACATGTCAACTTAATTATCCATTCACTGAGCATCAGTTTAATTAAAACATACAGATATTACTATAGTTTATGACATTACACCAATTTTATTTAGTAATATTTAAGGTTGGGTTTATATGAAACAAACTTCATCCATGCACTGAGCATAGATTTAATGAAATGTTAATAAGTTTGATTTACATAAACATTTAATTATTTCGAAGGATTAGAGTTAATTTATTTATTACAATGGGGCCACGTGCAAAAAAGCGTGAATTATTTTCATGTTTTAAAATAGGTTTCTTTCTATTTTTGTCATCAATCAAAAATAAATTTACAAAAATACGGACAACATTCAGTGGTTGTTCAGATTCAACATTCACGGATTAAATTCTAATTTTACATAATATTTAAAATGACGTAATAAAACATCTACTTATCACAATTTTAATATTTTTAGTCTCAACATCGAACATTCATTTATTTATTTATTTTAACAATTTCTTTATATTTAGTACAGAGATGATTTGATTTATTTAATTCATTTATAAGTATTGTTTTTCACAGAAGGTAGGTTCGCTATTGTCACTGTACGTTATTTTCATATTTCATTAAAATCTAGTGACTAGAACTTCAAGACTAGAACAAAAATATATTGAAATAGTATCTATTTATTCTATAGAACATAAATAAAAGAGATCAGCGATAAACAACAAAACATTAAAGCTTTTGTACAGTATGACAAGGACCCAAACTTAAGGCCGCCATTTTGGATATCTGATCTGTCAGAAGAGGCCTAAGATGGCGCTATATTGTTTGAACTATTTTTTTAAATTTATTTCTCTATGTATCCTTGTCTTTCTGTAAATACACTGAAAGCGATATACATTTTAGGATGTGATACAATATTCTACGGTTAGACTTAAAATATTCATAAGAAAATTTTCTCGAGAGCATAAGCCCCAACACACATGAGGGTCGTGGACAACTCTCAGTTCTAGACATTTCCCTAGGACCTAAGTAGTAGACATTAAATAAAGAAAATAATTTGAAAATTGTCCACGGCCTTCAAAAATATTATACTCGACGGTAAGAGTAGGTACTCCATTTATATATATGTAATAGGTACATATACTATAATATCCACATATATGAAATGTTTAGGCTTAAAAGTACATAATAAATACTGAATTCTTTCGTATTGTATACTTTGCACCATTATGATAATATTAGTTTCCGATTCGAAAATAAATTGCCAATTTTTTAGGTCCAAGGTACATACAAGTTTTCCACGTTTCCAATCCTATATAGAAATTTTCCAACATACACAAACATAATTTTGTAATTAATTTGGAAGTCAACGTTTAGTCTCTCTAATATGTCCATTTCCAACCTACAAATAAATAATATGATGAACACTTTAATCCTTAGAATATAATAATAATAATTAATTAATATGATGTTTTGAAATAATTAAGTAGCCCAAGACATTGAAACGACCAGATTTATACTGCTTTCTCACTTATCAGTAATTCTTTATGATGTGTATTTATCTTCTTCCCCTATTACATTTTACACGGTGTCAGATTGACTATTTTAAGTGAAATACAAAGCAATAAATCAATTTATTAAAAAACTGCATTCAGCAGAATCTTAGTAATAGGGTCCCGTTGGTTATATAGCCTTTGGGTACGGAACCTTAAAAAACAAAACTAGAACTAAGACTACATGAAAAATAATCAATATTAATTTTTTGTTCATAGTAACGTACAAGGCAACAAATGTGTATATTTAATAATAAGATTCGGCTACAGTTGACGAACTATTAAACCAAGGACCGCTTTCTTTTCTCACTAATAAATTTTCATATTTTTCAGAAAATAATAAATATTTTATCCAGACCGACAAACGACAATTTCTTTGTTACGAGGCTTTTCATGTTGCTCTATAAAAGCCGCTTTGACTTTCGACTGCCCGCACTTCTATCGACGAAATAGGAAACAATACCAAATGTAAATTGGATCTCAGTATTTACCGGTTAATTCAAAAATACATAACATTTTATTTTAGGATCGCGTTTGGGAATTCCCAAACTGTATTTGGTTCAGTAAAAGACATGTTGTGTCTACATTTTCTTACCTTCATTCACAATAAGTGCGACACGTGCGGAATACTGATATCAACTCCTGCGCACGTGAGCAACACCATCCCTGGGACATAGTCTACTCACGGGCACAGTGCCTGGGGTACACTTCGCATACAGCTTCGAGCTTTTTCTCAGGAGTATGCAGATTTCGTTAACGATGTTTTCCTTCCACGAAAAGCTATTGAGATTTTTATTTCAGTTTCTAGCAAGCGTAATTCGGTGGTACATACGAACTAGGATACAACCTGATGAGGTTTGTTGAGAGTCTACTTTTAATGGGTTTGCACTAGGCCTTCATCTCATCCGATGGTAAATGACGACAAGGACGTTGGAAATCGCGCTCACCATAAGCCTCAAGACAATGAGGACATATAAAATATCCTAGCACAAACCATACCGAGTACTTCAAAGTGAGGTGGTGTTTGACGATGGTATAAACTAGACCCGCACGGTTTCAGGCTCTGTTCAGAATAGCAACATTCGAAGACTTGTCTCATGAATGACCGCGTGTGTCTCGTCACAAGAGCACCGCCCCCACTAGTCTCTGAACGGGAAGAGCCCCCCCATCCCTCCCGCGTCCCAGTCCGCCACCTCGACGGGACCGAAGCACTCGTCGAAGAATTGCTCCATCGCTTTGTAGAGGTGGATGTGGGAGCGCTCGAAGTTATGACCTTCGTCCGGATACACCTGCAGAATGACAAACAACTCAGAATGATTTTCAACATAAATTATTCAAGATACGAGTAGAATAGCTGCGGGTTTTAATGTTGGGAAATTTTCATTTTTACACATATTTTGATAATTATTCATTGCGTTATCTAGGCTTCATTAGCTATGCTTTTAAATATTAAGGTAAACTTACTTAATCGCCTTGAATTTTGACCAGACCAGCGTTTAGATTTCTCTAACTACATTAATCGAAAGAAGATAATCACGGTGGACCAATATTACCTGGTGTGTGTATATGGCCCCTGCCTTGATGAGTGCGCGTGCGAGTGCTAGCGCGTGCCGTGGCGGCGCGATCAGGTCCGCGGTGGCGTGCGCGAGCAGCAGACGCCGCGGGGGCAGGTTCCCCGCCTTGCGCCACACCGCGCCCACGCTCAGCGCGCCCAGCCACGACGCGCCGTACCCAGCGTAGCGCTCCGTCCAGTACGAATCTGTACAGCAAAGGTAAATATTATTGTTACATTATATATATAAATATATACACACGTACGCACGCAGCTGACCAGTATAAAGTAAGCTTATCTTTGACAGCGCGTCGCATTGCTGAAGGCCGTGTAGAGGTAGCACAGGTAAGTAGTAACCGCCTTCATGATCTAATGGTTAAATGTTGGACGAACAATCTGAAGGTCCGGGTTCGATTCCCAATAGGGAATTTTCTATGTCCGCCTGGCCAGCTACCACCATGCTATCTAAGTATGCAGTGCCTCATTAACTGAAGCCTTCTGGGTGCGGCCGCCTGATTGCCATCACACATGTAAAGTACAAGTCTCACTGTGGTGCCGCAGGTCGGTGAGGGGCGCCAGCACGGCGAGACAGCGCGTCACGTTTCTCGCGTCGTCGGCCGCGAGCGCCGCCGCAGCGCCCCCGCCGTAGCCAGCGCCCCACGCGCCCACACGCGTGCCGTCTACCATCTTCAGGTTGTCGCGTAGATATCTGCCAATCGGAAAATATAAGAAGAAAAATAGAGACACACCTCCACCCGTACACCGGGGATATTCCAACAACTCACACCGAGCGTTTCGCTTCCAGTTTACACATAAAACATACGACATAGAGTATCCTACCGCGTTCAATGTTCTAATATATGTAATGTATGTAATGTATCTATACATAATAACTATTGTCTTTTAGTCGAGAGTTGACATCAAAACAAGTAAATACGTTCAAAAAGAACTGGAAACCGACTTCAATTGCCCTAAAAGTGAACTTTTATTAAGGCAAATTTAAGATAGAGTTTTCTCATGGATCCCGTTGTCAGAACTGGAACAAATTGCAATGGGACCACATGGGAAGCACCACCTTTCAAATAAAGAAAAAATCGGTTCACCCAGTCAAAATTTCTAAGGTAACAAACATTAAAAAACAACATACTTCCTCCGTTTTTGAAGTCGCTTAATAAATAGAAAATATTTATTGGATGTTTTGAAATTCTGAACATATTAAAACTTCCATACTGTGGACATTCGCGGCAGCAATTTGGAGATATAACAGAAATAATGATGAAGAAACTTACGAAAGTACAGCTATTTGGTCTTCTACGTCCACAGTGAGAAGTTTGTGATAGATTTCGGTTCTCAGTTCTTCTCCCTGTGAAAGGTAAGACACATCTGAGGGCGGACAAACAAAACGAGCACATGATGAATAACTACAGAGATTACCTGTGGAATCATGAAGAAACAAGGCTGGGGATAGACAAGGGACAAGCGGACCAATATTCTTATTTATTTTGTATTGTGTCAGAATTATTGTTCACTTGATACGTACTTAGCAATTAATGACACGTTTTATGTCATATTCATAATATATCACAAATAAATAACAACTCAAATCACTTTTCTTTGCCATATTCTGTAGCAGGATATTTTTAAAATTAGGAAAACCTTGGTATGGTGCGTAAAACATTTAGATTACAAACTAATTAGAAGTTATCTAGAAGACTTCGACCAGAGATAAGGGAGCTACGTAATCATTGAGCAGGACTGTGTGAGTACCTGTCCGCCGGCTCCGCGCGCGTCGATCTCAGCCACGATGAAGTTCCTGGCGGCCGCCAGGTACCAGCCCCAGCCGGGATCCCACTTGTCCGTCACCAGCTGCCCACCGGGCTGTGCAGACCTGACACAGTCAAAAGCTGTTATTGTGGGTGGATAATTACAAGCAGCAGCGCTCACACATCGCCTAACGAGTCCAATATAATATATTCGGTGCATAGGGCCCAAGTATACACGTTGGTTAGTGATAAGCGCGAGTGACAAGTGAAAGTAGCAAGCAAGCACTTGCACTTGTCACTAATCAAAATATAAAACGGGGCATTTCATAAGACCAGTTTCGTATTTGAATGGCGAAGGGTCCTGCGCTCACTCTTTAAACGTGCTCTGTTTTTTGGTCAAAGATAGAGAATTACGGATATCTTTAACTCTTCGTCAACCAACGGCCCTTCATATTCTTATAGTAATGGGAACTGGAATATAGACTTGTTGACAATATACTTTGGTACATACCGGGCCTTACCCATCAGACACTCTGTCGGCATGCCTAAATTGTAATACTATGTTCTGGAAAATTGATTTGATCTGACTAGATAGTAACACTTGAAGGTTTTCGGGAGGCTTCGATGTTTCGGTTCATGGCTTTTAGATCGTTTGTCTGTGTCAGTATACTTACACATGTAAGACTAGCGGCAAAGGCAGGTCGTCAGTCTCTCTGAACCCTGGCGGGAGCAGCAGGCGAACTCTCGCTTCCCGGTCCGCTTGCACCTGAAGACGATGTAGCTCTTAGACACACACGTTTCAAAATTACGGGACACCACGATGGCACAAATACTATGCACCTTACATGACAGACCAAATTATAACTTCATATCTTTTGTCTGGGTGCTCTCAGCACTTCGTCACGTCATTATGCGTAAGTGGAAATGGAGCCAGCTTAAAGCTAGCCAATCTCCTCCCAGAAGTGTGGTTGGTGCTTGATGTCTCTTCGCGGTTCCTGAAGTGATCCTGGATTGTGTGAGATCGTTGCCCTTTGCGCGCCTGGTGCAGTATGAGCGGGCGGGAGTTTCCTCAGCGGACATGCTACCACGACACAAGGGGCTGTCTTTAGGCTGTCATTCTTGCAAGGGGCTTGCTATTCAGACGGAGGAGGGTGTGTGATGTGTTATCAGTCTGTCTGTTCTCACCTCGACTCTGAACACCTTGGCTTGCGGCGCTGCGAGCGCTGCGAACTTCTGTCTCAGCGGCTGTCCGTCCCACAGCACGGCACGCCGCTCGCCCGACGCCGAGCACAGGAAGTACGCCGGCGGACCCGGGCCCAGACACTCCTGGAACACACGGGTCACCATGACAGACCTCATACACACCAGTCGCATAGGTAAAGCAGGTTTCATACTACGCTATACTATTGTGCTATATAGTATAGCAAATAAGGACGTAATGCTATATAGCATGGTGTTCACACTGCGTGATTTAATCGCAAGCATTTACAGTATGTGGTTGCGGGACGGGCGGGAGTGAGGGAGGAAGAAGAGGGCGGAGGTCCATAAGAAATGTATGGTTCGCGATATTGTTGTGCCATCAACTATACGCTATTATATTATAGAATAGTCTTGAATAACATTGTGGTTGCGTGTCAGGCGGGTATAATTATATAAAAGTACCCTACCATCACCTAAACGGTCTACGGATATAGCCACTAGGAATTGAACCTGCTACCTACAGATCGACAGTACAACTAGGTGAACAGTAGGATCCGAAGGCAGTTGGAAAATAATGATGAAAGAGACTCATGGTCCTATGGCATGGACAGGGACATAGGCATAGTTTTTATCCCTGTTGGGCTAATTGTCCAATGTATTCTAGAGCTAGTACATGTAATTATCTTGACCTGCACGTAGAAGGAGTAGTTTTTGCTGAAGGTGACGCGGTTGTAAAGGCACTCCGCGGGGAGGGAGTCGTTCTCGTCCGCGGCAAGGGGCAGCACTGTCGAAGAGGGCCACGAGGGGAGAGATGACGTCACGTTCTCCAGCTCCTGGGGAAACAACACCAGGCAGAAGATGACGATCAGCAATACTTCACACATGTTTTAAAACTAACAAGAATCATAATGGCCATACATTTTTTCCACACTCGCCAAGATTCTCGTGAATCTGTCAACCATCGACACTTTGACTCTGACATTTAGCAAACCAACCCATAGACTTACGAGGCAGTGTGAGCATGCTATGGCGCATACACTAAAATGTTTTATCTTAAGACTTCTACTGTGTTGAAGGATTTTAAAATGTATATCACAGTGCCCAAGGTTCCCTCCCAATGAACACAACTGTACAAATTGTTTGTTTGACCTCTATACATTGAAAAGTCCAATTTTCTTACCACAAAACCCCGTAATGTGTGAGTTTAATCAAAACGTTATAGAAATTACCGATATGCCACTGAAACAGAAATGTGAGTCTACGGATTTCTTCTTCTTTTTGAATTTAGAACATCGTTCATGTCGGTGAAGTTCGCCAATGTTTTTCGTCAATTTTCTCTACCTCCAGATAAGACACATCTTTTTCTTTGCTTCGTCAATATACTCTATCCCAGATATTCCTCTTCTTCCTTCAAGTGTAAGGGTCCATCCGCTGCCTATTATAAATGACCATGAATTGTACTGACGGGAGGTTCGTCGCTGGTCTCCGGCTCGGCGGGCAGACTTGCGCCGGCGCAGGTGAGGCAGTGCGGCTCCTGGGGCCAGGCTCCGGGCGCGGGCGGAGACACGCGGTACAGGTGTCGGGACCCCGCCTGACCCTCACCTGTCCCTACCACGTACCTGTAACACAAATACAATCAAATATATTTTAATAGTAATAAATTTTTTAAGCGTCGGTGGCGCAATGGATAAGGCGCGGACTCTCAATCTGAGGGTACCGGGTTCGAATCCAGCCGTGTACCTATGAGTTGTTTTTCAATTCAAGTACATTATCCGATTGCTCAACGGTGAAGGAAAACATCGTGAGGAAACCTGCATGTCTTGAAAAGGCATGTGAAGTCCGCCGATCCGCACTGGGCCCGCGTGGTGGACTATGGCCCATACACTCTTAGTAGGAGAGTAGGCCTGAGCCCCTCCAGTGGGGACATATATAGGCTGTTGATGATGATGATGAAATTTTTAAAAACAAGCTTTTCGTCGTGTCGGGTTGTCGAGTCTAGTCATGGCTCAAATATTAATATTAGGGCTGTCTTTTAAACATAGTAAAGTTAAAATAAATTAAGTGTTTTAGCAAGAACGGATTTTTGTTCTGGTGTTTGGTGTATACGAGTATAAAAAAATGTTACATGAACGAAAATGTAGTTTATGGTTCGTTCGTTCGTTTTACTATCGTTCAACTAGGTAATGCCAACATGGACCAATAATTCAATGAAGAATTCAACTCAGCTGGGCAGCATTCGGGAAGTTATGGCATCTTCGTCTAATACATAAGTGTCGGAGCGTCCCCCAACTAGATGGGCCGACGACCTAGTGAAGGTTGCTGGGAGTCGCTGGATGCAAGTGGCTTGGGAACGATCGTTGCGGCATACCATGGAGGCGGCCTATGTCTAGCAGCTTCCCGGCTGCTTCTGCTGATTTTAGTTTTCATAAGAGCTTAATATAGCGCCCTTTAGTAGTATACTTTTATTCTAAGCCATTCCAATCGATCATCCAATGCTTCCCAAAACCATGACACAAAAATTATACCCATTTTAAATTTTCTGAGAATTTAGTGAGTGAGAGACTCACAGCAGTTGTCTCCGTTCGTCCCAGGCCACGAGCTGCGTGATCTCGTATGATCCTTGCGTGAGCGCGGTGCGGCCCTCGCTGCCCACCAGCACGGCGTGTCTCCAGGTGCCGCCGGGCGCGCGCACCGGCGCCGTGGTGAGCACCCCGCGCGAGGTCCCCAGCAGCGCGGAGCCCCCGCACCACCCGCAGTCCTCGTCGGACGCCTCTGCCCCAAGACCGGACCAGCGTGATGCGTCCGACTCGTCCCGGTATATCTGATATCATCAAATGTACGTTATATTACATTCTGATTTGACTGATGCATACAGATGTATAGTACCAACATAATGGGATGAATTTTAAATCCACGCAGACGAAGTCACGGGCAAACGTTATTAATTTTAAAAACGTTGAATGACAAAAATATTTGGTCAGATTGTAATGTTAATGTCTGTATAGTATAGTGTAGATATACTGACGTCCTGGCAGTTGTATGAGCTGGCGCTGCAGATACTGATGATGGAGACGTTTTGCGGCCGGTTCAGCAGCAGCACCGCCAGCTGCCGCTCCGACACCCAGCTAGACCAGCGCACGTACCAGCCTTGAACATAACACACCCCGGGTGTCACAATACCGCTCCATTGTGTAGGTAGGTTTTTGAACCGCTATAGTCCTCTGACATGTCTCATGTAGCTACTACCTGTCGTAGATAGTAACCGGAATAACGTGCCTCCGAGCCTGTGTGTAAGACCAACGCTATATCTATAAAATACCATCAATCAAAGTGGGTGTTGACTGGTGTCTCCACAAGGAATCGAAATTTTTTACCTTAGTACCTTTTTACGTTACCCACGAGATGACACGGGGTCATATTCTATAGACGAGACCACGGCAGCAAGCTAAGACGCGTATGTCTCGAAAAGAAAAGAGAAGAAGACTGTGTTGTAACACATACTTACTCTTGTCTACTTGCGAGGTGAACTGTATCGCGTGCGGGAACAGGAACTTGGGAGTCTTGAGGCTCACCACGTACACCGTGGCCACCGGGTTGTTGGTGTTCACCTGGAATCACAGGGCACACGCACCGTTAAAGATATGGGGGAGACATGAGGGCAACAATGTCAACGACAACGTATGTAATCACCATTTGTTTATCAAATTTCTGAAGTTTTGAAATCTAATGCAGCTTTTTCTACGTACGCCTCAGATTTCTTGAGACGTAGATAGGTTCGACTGATCATTCCCTTAAGCATATGTTGCCTTCCATCGTCTATTCCTGCTACACATCAGTTAATTATCTTTGGGTATGCAGATGACAATATATATAGTTACAATTCAGTTAAGAGGGAACAGCAGATAAAAAATTTCATATGAAATTAAGGGTTTGGGATATAGCTGTTTTCTCAACGAAACGTTAGCCAAATTCAATCATTTTGATCTTATTCTCTTTATCAAAGAATAATCTAGGCCCGTTGGTTTTGCTTTTTTCAATATTTTGTCTACAATTAGAATTATGGGCATCTCAAAACTCAAAATTTCAGAAAAAATTTCTTTCAACTTATGGTACTCATTATTTAGAGTAAACGTAACATTTTCAGAAAAAGCAAAACCAACGGGCCTAGATTATTCTTTGATAAAGAGAATAAGATCAAAATGATTGAATTTGGCTAACGTTTCGTTGAGAAAACAGCTATATCCCAAACCCTTAATTTCACGGCAAAACTAGGCAAATACCAAAAAAAGCTTCAACTGTCCTTCTCGCACAGTTCGGTTCGGGAGGCAGGGTACACTATATCACAACTATATACTGTGTATTATATGTATAAAAATAAAGTAAGCATGCATTAGTGATGTCAATAAGCTTTATCGATTTTTTCGACTAATAGTGGTGGGAAAAATATATCGATAGATACCCTTTCTCGAGCTATAATGGTTTTACCTGTTAGTTTTAATGTTTAGATTGATCTAAATAAACAAATATAAAGACAAATAATTCTAAGGAAATTTATTTTATCTCTAGAACAGAACATTTTCCCTGAAATTCTTAGTTGTTGTTACGTTTTGTTACGTGTAAATAATTAAATATGATTTATGAATAAGTGACTTATGTTTCAAATATTTTTTTAATGTTAAAGTTCGAGTCGGACTCGCATACAAAGGGTTCCGTACCACTGTAAAATATCTAAACAGAAAAAAAACACAGAAAAAAACATAACATTTATTGCATGGACATCCGTTTATTTATAACTTTTTTAAAAGCTTTTTTATATTATTTTTTGTTATTTATTATTATTGAAAGTCTTGAGAGAGAACGAGAAGTTATATGGACATCGCATGTACAAATTGCTACGGAGACTATATGACCCGACACTTTACTGAAGATATCCCGGAGATCAGCCAGCAAGAGCTTGAAATGGCTCTCCAACAACTCAAAAACCGGTCAAGTGCAAGTCGGACTCGTGCACCGAGGATTCCGTACAGAATATGAATTAATGACATACTGAAAATCATAAATAATAGGTACGGTAATATGCACCCAACAATGCTCTACCGAAAATGAAATTCTAAGCTAAATTACATATTACGAAGTTAAGTTTGTAAACATTAAAAAATCAATTTTACTGTGTTACAATTAAAAAATTCAGATTTATTCCTATGGTTGTGCTGTAAAACCTTTCTTCTTGCCAAATTTCAAGACATTAGGTCAACGGGAAATACCGTATAGATTTTGGGTTCATTGCATTTTGTACGGAAATGGTCTAAAATACAGCTATATCTTTTTATTGCGTTGACCTATAAGTTTCATTATTTGACAGATCTAAGGGACAGCAGACTGGAGTATTCGATATCACAGTGATCCTATAAGGATTCCTTTTTTCCTTTTGAGGTACTTAAAATATAATAGTATAATATGAAGTATGACAGTAGGAAATACGATAGATTTCGACGATATTATTATTCATGTCGACAAATAAAAACTTGAAATATTTTTTCCCAGTTATACATCTCATACACTTAAGACGGGATTTTTAACTCGTCTATTCTATTGTGTGAGGTGTCGTGAAATTACAGTTTTTTAACCGACTTCAAAAAAAGAGGTTATCAATGCGACCTGTATGTATGTAATATTTCCAGAACTGCCCAGTTTTCATATATGTTAGTCTATACCAGCTTCTAAAGAAGTGTGCCAAATTTCTAAAGTGTATGTTTATTTGTCCTCGCATATATCCGGAACACACACACAAAAGAAAAACACACATAGGGTTCGTGGATTTCAACAAAGCATTCGACACACTCGAACATAGATTTATCTGGGACGCACTGGAAAAACAAGGCGTACATGCAAAATACATAAGAATACTGAAAAACATATACACAAAAAGCACCGCACAAGTGAAGCTAGAATCTACAGGCGAAGAATTTTCGATTGAGAGAGGGGTACGCCAGGGAGACCCAATTTTACCAAAAATATTTTCAGCTATCCTGGAAATGATATTCACAAATCTGGATAGGACGAATAAAGGACTAAATATAAATGGCAAAAAGCTGAGTCACCTACGCTTTGCAGACAACCTGATCTTACTTTCGTAAAACCCGAAAACCCTACAGACAATGTTCCAACAGTTAGCGGAAGAGAGCGAGAAAGCAGGCCTGTCAACGAACTTAACGAAAACAAAAGTAATGTCAAATTCCTCACAAACAGAGCCCATAACAGTAAATAATGGAGAAATAGAGTATGTAGAAATGGACAAGACTAATAACTGAATGGCAACCACGAGATAGCAAAAGAAAAAGAGGCAGACAGACTAGAAGATGGGAGGACGACATCAGACAAGTGGCGGGTCCAACATGGACCCGCATAGCGAAAGATAGAATAGAGTGGAAATCCTTAGAGGAGGCCTATGTCGAAAGACAAGCTGAAATGTAGGAACGACCGGTTACTGATACTTAATATTAAAAGATAAGTAACGTATAAAGTAAGCATATTTTAAAGAAAATTGTAACAAAAAATTAGTTCAGCAATAAAGGCTATTTTATTTAATTTATTTTTTATATATCCGGAACTACAAGTTCGATTTAAATAATCCCTTTTTTGTTTACCTAGGTATTGTAAAACTTAGGGAAGACTGCAAGTTTCATCAAAATTGGTTTAGTAGTTTTTGAGACTGGGAATGTTAAGTGTGTATTTCGGCGTTGCAGTGCAGCAGAGCAAATTTAAAATTAATGTTTTAACTGTACTGTAATCTGTATGCCGAATAAATTATTTCTATTCTATTCTATTAGTTAAATGTTTGTTACCTCAGAGCTTTTCACTGGGTGAACCGATTTGGATGATTCTTTATTATTTGAAAGCTGATGCTTTCCATGTGGTCCCATTTCAATTTGGTCCGGTTCTTAGAATGGAATCCATGAGAAAACAATATACATCTTAAATTTTCCTTAATAAAAGTAGACTTTTAGGGCAGTTGAAGTCGGTTTCTAGTTCTTTTTGAACGCTTTAACTTGTTAGTCCTTAGACTATAGCACTCTAGGTACTAAAACACCTCTAGGTCACCTAAAGTATCGTTGGAAGACGAACGTTCGGATATGGTGAAACTAAAAGGTTTCTTTGTTGACCGTAGAACCCTAAAATAGCAACGCCATAATTTATATTGTATTTATATGTGATAGGTACTTACTAGTCAATTATATCAAATACAACCACAGTATGTCGAGACTAAACCAATATGCGAACAATAATTTCTCAAAACGTAAAACAAGGGTTGACGCACGCTCACGTCAAGTTTATTATAATTTTGAAAAATACACTCTAGCCCAGGCGGAGGGGTAGCGACTATGCGCGTCGCGGCAGGGGCCTCTTTGGGATGTTATGCAGCGTTATTTGTGTGAGTGAAAGCATGTGAAAGGCTGTATGTGTGCGTACCGAATCGCGACAGCAATAACATATTCAAATACCTACTATTCTACGGAGACTTTGCTTCATATCCCTCTTAAGGTGTAGCTGAAGACCGTGTCCGATGGGGGGAAAGTCAATTAACCTCGCGGTATCCTTTTCTAAATTAATCAATACCCTTAAAATATGTTTTGAATTCTTGTGATGATAAAACAAATCTACAGCAATCAGAAATTACATTGTGTCCATTGTCCAAATCTTGGCATTTCATCAAAGGTAAGACTTTAGTGTAAGAAGTTAGTCTTGTCAAGTCTTGGCCCGACTATCTTTTATAATGAGATCGTGCATGTACATATTATATCTGTCATCTTTGGGATGGTTCTGCTGGCTATCAGTCTTATACAGCAGTTCGTTTCACCTCATATAAGCAAATACGTATTACTGGCTTAAAATGAGTTGATGTACCTAGTTAAAAAAATTGAAAACCAGGAAAATAGAGGTAACGTGGATGAAGCCACTAACAGCTGGTATTGTGTGTGGATAACATGATTTTAAATTGGTGTGTTAAACTCTTCAACCATTAGTTCAATGTATAACTAACTGAACGCAATGCCACGAGCGCTCGGGTCAAACCGCTGGGACTAGACAAGTCGACAAACACAATAAATTAATTGAGCCAGTATCCAGAGTGAACTAGTTCACCAACTACTGGCGGTAATGTTTGTTGGGTGTTGGCTCGTAAACAAGTTACATAGTGAGAGTTGTTGGGTCACATAATGTAACACGGCTTAGTGTCCTCGGAGATTCTTGTAGATGGACTATAGGTACTTTGATATTGTAGCAAACGAAATAAACTAAGTGTTGAAAGATAAAATAAGTCTCCACACACTAGTCTGAAAAACGAGTATCCTCTTTAAAGTACTTTACTGCTGGACAGCTTCAAACCTCATATCATTCTTAAGTCCGATCCTGCATGGAGTACTGTTGCCATTCATCAAGTATTGAGGCTCTAGCTTAGAAAGAATTCATTTAGGAACAACAAACAGAAAGAAGAAACGAATAGGAAATTCCCTGCCACTAAGCAGACCAACTATCCATAGGTACCACAGTTGGGAATCAAAACCGCTACCTCTCGACTGCGAGTCCAAGCGTGTAGCCATTATGCCACGTATGCAGTTGAATTAGTGATACTGGAATCTTATGCAACTCCTCACCTTGGGATACCTCAGCGTCCTGATGCTAGGATAGGCCGGGGGCTCGGGCTGGTCCAGTCCATACCAGGGGTACTTGTGTTGCTGCACCAGAGAGCTGTTGTAGCTGACGTACATCAGAGTCTGGCCGTCAGGGCTGAACCACAGCGCCTTCTCCAGCCGGAGCACCTCCGTCTCGTACAGGAAGTCAGGGACGCCGTTGAAGATCACCCCGGGAACGCCTGGAAACATCAGCGTCAGTATCAGCAGGGGTGGAAACTAAACCTTAATCAGAGTTTTAAAGACCTGATGAGATTCAGGATGGTAAACTATGCCATGAATGGGAAAAGCCGATTCCCTGTTGCGCTGTTAATAAGTGTGCATTTGGCTTTTGAAAGCGCCGGTAGCTCTAGTTGTGTAGAGTCGGTTTAGTGTGGATACGAGCCTGGCTCGTACTACGACCTAATGGCTAAATGTTGGACAATGCGGAGGTCCCTTACCGGTACTTGGATTGGTTGGTGGCAGGGCATTTTCTATGTGCGTCTGGCTAGCTACCACCATGTAACCTAAGTTTGCCGCCTAACAGCAGTATTGTGTTCCGGTATGGAAGGTAGCAGAGCCAGCGCCCCTATAGCTTAAGGGTTCTTGATGTGCACGCTTACCATCCAACGGCTCAGGCTCTCTTACCATCAGGTCTGATCAGGTAAGTGAATACATTAAGAAAATGAATGCAATCAATTGACCTGTATTCGTGATCCTGCAGACGAGAGTTTTGAGCACCCTCGGCTTGTAGTATATGTCGTTGTCGTGCACGAACACGAGCCCCGCGCCTGTGGGTGACCACTCCGCGTGCTGCAGCAGCGGCGACGTGCGGTCCTCCTCCACGGGCGATATCGCGATTTTGTTCCTGCGGGTTACACAGTTACAGCATTATACAAGGTGAAATTTTTTTGTGTCGCCAAACCGAGGCGATTGTGTCAGGTAGACATGTGTAAGTGATGCGAGTGATGGTTGATATTACCCGACTGCGTACTTAGTCCAGTCAGTCAAGACAATTAATTCATTATAATTCCAAAAGTTTTCAAATTTTTATGTAAGGTCGGGAATGGTATTTAAACAAACTATAAAATTTTGCAACCTGTTCTGCGGTTCGGAACATTGTTAAAATTGCAATTAAATTAATTTTTGCTGTATGGTCGTGAAAAAAATTCCAAAAGTTCTGCAAACTTGGGGAAGTTTTCGATATAATATTTCATATCACGTATTAAATTTGCAACCAATCTAAGTGTACGGAACATTTTTTGTTATTGAAAATTAATGTTTTTTTTATTAAACTGAATGAAAACGTTCCAAAAGTTCTGCAAATTTGACAGATATATCGGAAAAATATACCGAACGATTGTATAAATTTGCAACCTTTTTCGTTGACCGGAACATGTTTATTTGTGGTCATTCTTTCGAGTAAGGTGGTCTCGGAATAATTACAAAAGTTTTGAAACTTGTTGCAAACTTCGAAAACATCTATTCTGATGCATTTACAAATTTGCAACCTCATACGCGATCCGGAAGTTTTGAAATTTTCTTGAAGGTGAAAAAATAAACAAATTACATTTTTTCCAAATTGCAAACCACTACTACTTGTGTTGTGTACGACTACATTATTGGAACAAAGTGTACCTTATAACAAAATAAAAAGGATACATATTCATATGTCATACATGACCTCATGCCTAAGTGTCGCCAACTAGTGGCGGGGAAATGTTCGTGAAAGTTGAAATATGAATGCGACGTGACGTTCAATAATTAAATAATTTGTGGCTAATTGGAAACTTACAATGGGTTTAGTGTGTCAGTAAAATATATATGTATTATGAGAATAGCTCGACAAACAAATACGATTCTCTTTTAGAAGAGAGTATTAATTTAATTGACATTATTATTTTGTATTTAGCTATTACGTTTAACATGACATGTAAAGATATATTGTTTAAAATAATTATAACTTAAGTTGTATAATATAATAACATTACAGCGCCCTACCAGGGTTCATGTCTGCACCGATTAATTAGTCTTCAGATCTCTTGTATACACGACATGAAGTAATAAAATAATTGAATTGAATTTTACTTGAAATTTTAAGCAACAAATTTAACTTTTGAATCAAGAGACGAATTTGTTTGCTGTTTTCATGTTAACATTAGATTGAAACTCCCTTGTAAATGCTAGAAACAACCCGCGGCGGCGGCATTAGCACAAACTGTGCAGCTGGCGTTGTGCGAGATTCATCTCGACGCAGGTGCTGCTAACGAGGCAGCGGGCGGCGGCGAGCGGAATACATTACATCTGGAAGCTGGGACTGTTGCTGTTCAGCAACAACTGTGCTCGCAGCAGTTAATTTTCAGAGTTTGGGAACAAAATAGGACGTTCCAAAACGAAAGAGTAGATGAAATATCAATGGACAGCAGTCTAGACGCGCTACAAGTCAAATAGATGGCGCTGTCCGTAGTCTTTCAAATTGTTTTAACTTTATGGACAAAAAGGAACTATATCTAGCATTTATATAGAATTGAACAGCGTATAATGTGCTATTTTCGTAATGTCACGTTAGAGAGAGATAAAATATTCCCTATGATCATGTAAGAAAAAAAAGTCTTAGTAATAGGGTCTCGTTTTTTACCCTCTGTGTACGGAACCCTAAAAACTTTTACTTATATCTGCTTTCGTTATCAGCTGAACCAATTTTTTCATTAATGTTTTTTTTATAAATAATTTTTTTGTCGATATTAGAAACGATAAGTGAATACAAGAAGAATGTATCCGTGGTAATAAAATAATGCTGTATATATTTTATCTGTGGAAACGAGACGGATTTCTGTGTTTATACACGCTCCCTATGATGCTCTGTTAGCGCTAGAAAGACAATCCGAATAATAAAATGTCATTGAACCATGAAAACTGGATCAAAAATTATTTCAGATACTATGTAATATAAACGTCATTGGACAGCGCCATCTATTTGATTTTTGTTGTAACATGTTTTGAAAGCTGTCCGTTGGGCTGAGTTTTTCAAAGAATGTATAGCCGATGGGCAAGAAGAGTTCTAGAGTGTCAGCCTACTGGATGGACCGACGACTCGGTGGACACAAGTGCTAATAATAGAATAGTACCAACGTAACTCGGCAATAGTCATTTCTAGTCGTTAGTTTATACTGTTTAATTATCTATGTGGTTGTAGTGTCCCCGCTGTGTTAGCTCTGTCTGGTGTCCCACGGTACCTGTGCAGCACGTCGTACACGTGGTACCGTGCCAGCCGCGCGTGCCTCCACCCCGGGCGCACGTCGGAGATCAGCAGCACATACTTGAGATCTGCAGACACCCTGAAGTCCACCGCGTTCAGCTCCCTCTGAGGACAAACAAACAAACATCGCATTTAATAATAGAACAATAACTTTGTTGTATCATCTCTGTTTTTATCCTTTTGTTGTGTGTGTGTGTGTGGATGTCTATAATTAAGTTAGTAGTAGGTTAAGTTAGTTTGTATTTTCTAAGTATAGGAATGTAACTTGTTGGTGTCTCAAAATAATAATAAAATTAAAATAGTTTTCTCTGTGTGTGTCTATTGCCTATTCACAAGTACGAGTAATATCGACAAAGCTCCCGCCTGATCAGTTTCAAAACCAAGTTGCTTGCATGTCGCTCTGTTAGCTAGACCCGCCTTTTCTTTTGTTCAATAAGGAGAGACAAAAACGCTTTTGTTTATGAGTTTTTATGACTTTTAAAGGTCCATTGTAGTAGTTGATTATAGTTTAGGGTCATTTTATAATGCATCATTGTGGCGTGCAACTTGCAGGACTTTTACAAATACAACAATCCTTTCTTGTTTTTTATAGTTTTATGATCTGTCCCCAAAAAACTAGCAAGGCGGAAACCAGAGCCACGACTGTATGCGAAACTGGCCCTAATGGTGGTCAGGCGGGAACTTTGTCGATAGTACATGCCCTAAACGATATTTTTAAAATTTGCCACTTAATTATTCTACCAATTGATCAATCATTTCTTAAGTGTGGTCTAAGTTTATCGTGCAGGTCGGTCATAGGACCGACCTCACACACCCTAGTGTCAGAGTTGATCCGCCATAGTCCTCTGACATGTCTCATGTAGCTACTACCTGTCGTAGATAGTAACCGGTAACAACGGATCAACGCGACTAACGAAGCACGGAATCATCTTACTGTTCAGACAATCAGGTGACTCAGCCTGCAATGTCCTAAACAAACTGGGGAAAGTCTCACAAAGTTATTTGGACAGTGTTCCCATCGGCCATCGAACCCGGGACCTGCGTGTATTGCGCGCCTAAAGCTCGACAACTGACCCACGGAGAGTATCCACAACGTGCTAGAATTTACTCGTAGCTATATTTTCCATTAATTTGTTTGTGTGTGTGTGTGTTTCATGTGATTACTTCCAGTGTTTCTTTGTTGGAAATCCAAATAAATAAATGATAACGTACTCTGGGACTAAAGCCCGCTTACTTGTAGACGTTCCCTGCACAATTCTAAATCCTTGCTACTCGTGGAAACAGCGCAGACGACATCTCGTCTGAGGGCTTATAGTGTCTCAATCAAAACTACATAAAAAGCAATTCGCTTTATCCCTCTCCGGGGAACGGACCGAGGCGGAGTGGATTATTCTGTAGTGATGGATAAGTCTCAGACTGGAATAGAAACCTTACACATATACTACTAACTAGCTTCTGCTCGCAGCTTCATCCGCCCGAACTTTACAATGTACTCCTTGGGAATTGCTACAAATTACCTGCGTGGACGAATTAAGAAATGAAATATCAAAAACATCTGTTCAGCCGTTCTTGAATTATAAACGTTCATGTGATGATAGTGATACTCGTTACCTAGAAAACTAGAGTATTACGACAGCCGTGGTAGCTCAGTGGGTTGTGCATCAGTCCTTGAACAATCGAGGCCTGGGTTCGATCCTGGCTCCTACCAATTTTATGTACGAATGATAAAAACCATTACCATTGGGTTGTCGGTGAAGGAAAACTTCGTGGATGTAGTGTATGCGGTACAGCATACACACACTGTCTCGTGTGTCTATGGGTTGGTGTGCTTAACGTCAGTGTCAGTGTCAGAGTGTCAGTTCATGAGAGCCGTGGAAATTGCCGAGCCAATGATATAATCTGCACACTCCTGAGAAGAAATTCAAAGGTGTGTGTGAAGTCTAACAATCCGCACTGGTCCCGCGTGGTGCACTATGTCCCATACACTCTCTGTAGGAGAGTAGGCCTGAGCCCCTGCAGTGGGGACGTATATAGGCTGTTGATGATGATGAAAGATCATGTGGCATTTATTAGTAACAAAACTATGTAGAAGATCATTAGATTATGAGCTGATAATGTTCACTCAAAGGAAACATTTACTTAATTTGAAGCCTCAATTTATGGCAGGCTATGTTATCTTTGCCATTTCAATAATTAACGCTTGTAATAGTTGGTAATTACGTGGGAATGGCGCTGGTATCGCTTCGTGTTATTTGCGTATCAATTTCAATAACCGAATTCAGTTGTGGGTTGCCCGCGTGTATGATATGCACTCCATTACGTCTACGATAATTTGATAGTTACTATTCCGAGCTAATTGCATTTCAGTTTGTTATAGAGTCGTTGAAATTCATGTTGCGAAATTGATAAATGAATTGTTGGGTATTTAATAGTTGCGAATACATTAATTTGCCGACGGTTTTGAGTGTAGAGTTTAGGGTTAGGCGATATTGTGCCGTGACAAATCATCATCAACAGCTTATATACGTCCCCACTGCAGGGGCTCAGGCCTACTCTCCTACAGAGAGTGTATGGGACATAGTGCACCACGCGGGACCAGTGCGGATTGGTAGACTTCACACACACCTTTGAATTTATTTTCAAGAGTGTGCAGGTTTCCTCACGATGTATTCCTTCATATCTTGCCATGAAAAATATTACTGTAATAATATCGGCGTAAGAATAGAATGTGAGTACACATAATTTATAAACCAGTATTTATAGTACAATGATATGGATGATATGAATTTTGACTTTTTGACATATATTGTGATATTTTAAACCAAGAATCGTAATTCTGCCTGTATTTCAGCAATAGACGATTTTTGGGTGTGTGAGGTCGTGTATCCGTAGTGATATCTGCATCTCGCTCGCACCCTCTCTCTCTCTGTACTATAGCTTGTACATGAACATTGTGTGTCTAAGAAATAAACAGTAAGTGCTATAAATTAAAGTGCTGGTTTTATTAGAATACAACATGTGGCGACGCGGATGGGATTAAATTTTAATGTCTTCCACTTGACTTTCATTTCATAGTAAGCCGAAGTAAACCTTGCTCAAAAGCTCGTTCACAACAGTGCTATTGACATTGATGTTTGGCGACAGTCTTAGGCAACCTGATGTCTAGCTGGTCAAGCGGTCGTGGAAAATTCCCTGCCACCAACCAAACTATGCAGCCAGTAGACAGTGGAGGTGGTGTAAGCCTATAAGCTAGGTATACCATATCCTTCTAGTCTAGTCCCTTGGGATGGTCTCCGAGAACTCACCACTCGGCCTACAAATGAGATCGACCCTCTCGATCGCGGCGGGATGCGAGGACGCGGGGACATCACGCTCAGCTGTATTCTACTGTCCCCGTCAGCTGCTCGGGGAATTGTTGGCGGTATTGTTATAGGGTCCCTGTCGACATTCAAATATCGAACAAGAACGGCAGACCTTCACCCGTATACTGTTGATATTCGTACAGCTAGCGCCCAGCATTCAAACTGTATTTATTGTTCCCAGAGTTTGTCAACGACTATCACTGTCTTACATGCATCTTCTTTCGCTCGGATATTATTAATTCTAATGTAATCCTGTCCAACGGTATGTTTAACCCTTTCATGATTGTACGTATTTACTATGTATGTTTTATAGTTTATGCTACTGCTAATGAGAAGGGGTCAGAGAAAAGTCTGGGTGAAAATCAGAGTCATGCGGCATGTACACGTACACGTACGTACTTTTAATTATTTTTGATAAAATATTTGATTTTTATTTAAAAAGGGGCAAAATAGGCATTTCACACGTTGTTTGATAGTACGCATAAGAACTAAATGGAAAATTACTTTGAAATTATAACAAAAGAACAAATTTCTATTTTGGGATTGGCAATTTTTTTTGTAAAACTCCCTTCAGTGAACCGAACAAAACATTTAAAAGCGAACAAACACAGGCAGTTCCTCCTGCTTCGGAGGGATTTGTCTGTAATCCTCTAAATGGGCGAAGCGTGTGTAAACATTTTTACATTTACACGGATTATTTAGGATTTGGTGCTAGTTTTTCAAAGCGGAAAAACATTTTATCTCCTAATGCCTGTAGAATAAAGAACGTCTTGCGTTTGTAAAATAAGCCATTGTATTGTTTACAAATACTCGGAGTCAGCCTGTGTGACAAGGTTTAGTGTTAGCCTGACCTTCTAGCCTTCCGATTTCAGTTCTGTTCTAGTTGAATCATATCATATCAGAACAGCTAGGTCTGTGACCGGTTTTATAAGATATCTCCGTTCCATTCCGTTATAGATAAGAGATAATTTGCGTCTGTACCTCTATCCTGCTTTCACACGAGCAGCCCTCCAAATGAAAACACAAGACATCAACATTTTTATCAGTGCGTCGATTTCTACCCAAAAAAGAAGTTTGATGTCAAACGACATCTCCTGGAACGAAGTTTTAGGAAGAACGGTGTCACGTCGTGAAGGGTTGGTCTTTCTAAAAGCTATGTCACTACATAAGTGTGTGTTGTTTGTATGAACGCGAGTGTGTCTTGTAATACTACGAGTATCTATATGAATCTCCTCTACACCGTATTGGCTGATATTTCTTTCTCAATTGTGTTCTCAATAATTCTAAATTGTCAGGGCAAGGTTTGTACGAGTTGTTGTTTTTGTGGAATCTTGCAAGTAAGCGAAGATTGTTAAGCTCTCCATTGCGGTGGTATTATCATCAACCAGGAAACGTCCACTGCTGGACATGGTCCTCAATGATATGCTACGTTGACCGGCCCCTAGAAACTTGTATCCAGTGAATACCCAGCTCATCGAGCCATGACGGCATTATTAAATACTCTGTGCCAGCAATATACTATCCTGGGTGACAAGGATATATCTGTTATCTCCTTCCACCAATAGATACACATCTATATCCTCGTGCCCAATAACGCGTGAAAAGGATGGTGCCCTTAATCAACCAATCACAAGCCCTTGTTCAATTAAGAGGAACAGATAAGCTAGTCAGATATATTAACGGCTGACATGGCCTCAGTCGAGGAACCGAGGTCAAATAATTAGGAACTAGTGACACTCTATAGCTTGGTATATTGACGAAGTTTATCAACAGGTAGGCATTGAGATATAAATGAAAAAGAAAGCCATGTTGTCGGCAGTAACTAGGAATACTATAATCGAAGTTGTTAACGAATATGTTGAAAGTAACAGAGCGTTCAAACTTCGACAAAGAGGTCAACCAAAGCGCCCAACTCGTTGCGGCATATTGTTTCGTCCAAAATCCCTCCGTGTCGCCGCAGTGCCGAATAAACAAGCTAAAAGTTAGCAGCGAGCTATGCTATGAGTAAATCCTTAAACGAACTTGGGCAACCTACATAACTCAAAGAGTCAGTGAGCTAAAGTCGCTTAAAGAAACGATAAACGATGTCAGAGATCTAGAGTCCGATGTGTCGGTGTCGGTCATTGTCTCGTACCATAACAGAGGTTCAGCAGTGGACGTTTCCCGGATGATGACGACATAACAGTGATACCGATATGCAAGCTGAATAATCCACTAGTAGACATGGCTGAATTGCCAATAATTCACCCCAATCTAATGTCTAAATGACACGTTCCGCGAATGTATGGCGCCAAGGCCATGGTCTTGTACACTTAGAATTTTAAAATTACATTATCGTAGAAAAGTGATTTAGTTACCATTTTTGTATATTTCGGCTCAGTTTATTTGTACAAAAACATATAAATAGCACGATACCGGTAGGGTGTGACGTTGAAAACAAAGATGGCGTCAATAAAATGACATTTGAAGCTGTCACTGAATGATTTTGTATAATTAAAATAAATGCAAAAATGTAATTATAGTATTATTATGTGCATATTTAGATTATTACTTGATTTTTTAAATAGTGTACAAGTGCAGGCCGAATTTGTAACACCTCTTTTGACTTACGCCAACCTTTATCATACGTACACGTACAATCAGAGATGGAACGCACTGCCGGCAATCTAGGCGAGTCAAGTTAAAGGTGCACCGCACCTTACGAGTATATTCTACACCAAAATTCAGTGCCATAAAAATCGTTCAAAATAGTGTTACAGCGTGTTTGGAAACCATTGTAGTATCAAACTTCGTATCGTGTGTTGGTGTAATGCAGACAGTAATAACTATACAGTTTACAATTCATTGTATATAAAACTCATATTTTTCGTGAAACAGACTGTCGCCAGAGGTCAGCGGGAGGTCTTTGCCCGCATTAGCTATCTTTATGCTCGTATATGCAGATTGCAGGTGTAATTTTAGAGGTTGTACTACATCGAGATGATTTTAGCTCGTTAATGTACTTTCTGGCAGAAAAGAGTCAGACTAGCATTGTTGTGAAAACTAAACTGGAAAGGGACCAAACACTTCACTATGTATGCACCAGTGTCGCTGTATCATACCTGACGATATAATTAACTTACTAACATAGCACTGAGTATACTAAATCTATGGATTTAAATAAATAATAATAATATAACTTCATGCAGACAACAGTAGCATGAAACGCGTTGTAACTCATACATATATTGTCGCATTACGACATATATATGAGTTAATATTGCTTCTATACCTTCCTAGTTGGTGAATCTAGTTGGTGAATTAAGAGGCCATGGAGCGACAGTGGCGCCCTCATTCGCTCTTTTCTTCATTTCTCCGCAATCATACAATAATTTCAAAAACCAAGGCGGACTTATTGTAGTTATTGCTGGTTTACGGTTTATCGATACATCATGAATTGATATATCGATTGTGTGCAGTTACTATCGATGAAACAGTTAAAAGTGACCGCTTTTGGCGGTTCAATTACACTTACTACACAGAATCTAAACATGAATCCATAATGTGTCGATAAACCGTAAACCAGCAATGATTACAAAAGTCCGACTTGGGTTTTGAAATTATTGTATGATTGCGGAGAAATGTAGAAAAGAGCGAATGAGGGCGCCACTGTCGCTGTATGGCCGCTTAAACATAAATACATTGTTATTTTTCTAGTTTATCTCTTTTTCTTTAGATAGTTACACTGAGGGAATATCATCCTGCCGCAGCAATGCAACCTTTAACGGTGTATATGTTATTAATCAATACAATTTAATGTCATACGAGTATACTCGTAGTAATTAACGACCTAGGGGGTACACGCACGAACTCTCACACGTCGGTTCGGTTCGGTAGACGGTGGGAATGGTCTGTCTGCCTGGCTAGCTAACACTGCGTTATCTCTGTCGCTGAACGCCACTGTTAATAGCACTATTGTATAAAGATGCTGGGTGGGCACGCACCCTACAGCCTGACAGCCTAACCGTCACTTTATACCAGGCGAGATGACGGCCAAGAGTAGAACAATTGAATAAATAGTTTGATCTAATTCAAATTAATAACAAATGCGAAGGAAATTGATATATAGTGTTCTATTTACTGACCTGAAATCCATTCAATCCCAATAGCCATTAAAACCAATCCATTTAAAAGACTTTATATAAAGAAGAAGAAAAATAAACATTACATGGATATCACTAGATCTAAGATTCCCTCGACGTTGAAGGGAGGAGAGGGAGTACGTCCTCGGTGCTATCCCGGGAACGTTCCCGGACTATTCCCGGACGGTTCCGTGTTCCCGGACCGGGCGGATATACCGGGAAGCGGATCTAAGTGACTATTACGAGGGATGGCTGTTAGACGGAAACGCTCGCAAGCTTTCGAGAGCGCGCGCCTGATGTTATTTTTACTGGGGCGTTTGAATTTGAGATGGCCGACTCTGGAATTAGGTCAATGGTCGACATAAACGTATTTCTATTGCTGTGCCATGGAGGGTTTCAAATTTTCGAGGAGTAAAATTATCATGGGATTCGACAAAACTTGCTTCCAAGCGTGCGAATGGACGGGAAATAGCATAAGTACAATGTTCCAAAGTCAAACTTGGAACCCTTATAGTTTCGCTCTGTGCGTCGGTCCGTCTGTCTGTCCGCGCTTTGCTTAGGGACCCTTACTACTAGAAAGCTGTAATTTGGTACGGGTATATATATTAACTACGTCGACAAAGTTGTTGAATGAAATCTTGAAAAATATTTTTTTGGGGTGGCTCTCATACACGTAACTTGGGGATATTTTTTCGCATCTATCCTACTGTGTAGGGTATCGTTGAATAGGTATTGTAAAAAATTTGTGTTGAGATTTTTGCTATGAGTTTCAACGATTGCTTTATACTTGTTGGGTTGGCAACCAACAAATATAAATCTTTGGAAATTGTTTACATTAAAACCAACGGAGTGTGTGCTGCGTGACAGCGAATTTTATTCAAGATTGGAAATTTCAAATGAACGTGTTTATCCCACAACAGATTTCTATCAGTAATGTAACTAAGGCACGTGGGGGTAGACACAGACTCTCGCATAAATCTCAGGATCGAAGGGGCTGTTAAGAGGATTAAATACATCGGGAAAGAATCGACGAATGAAAGTAAACAAATTTAAATAAAATTCCGGGTTGAGAAAAAGTATTGGAGGATTATTGAAGTTGGGCGCTTCTGCTGCCTAAGTATAAATAAAATATCGTATTCTATGTAATTCTTAAGGTTAAAGGTTTGAATATTATTTATTCTAAGTATTAGCAAGGGGAGGGTGTGATGGATCATGTTGGGTAGTTGGTCATTTTTTTCGATTGGACATTGTTTATTCTGGACAGTATAGAAAAGGTCTCCAACAATTGACTTATCCTAGTGTATCTATTCCTAGAAATGTATAGCTTTCCCGCTTCTGTGTTTTAGTGACTACACAATATCAGACTTGACTAAAATTACTGCACTCTTAACTAGTTGTAAACATGACGAATTTTGAAACCGCTACCGAAAGCCTCAACAATAAGGCCAAAACGGTCTACGGTCAAATACATAACGGGTCACAAAATACGCAACTGAAAGCCAAGTCTGTAATAGGTTTGACGGATTGCCAAATCTCCAGCTGGCTATGAAACGAGATTCCCAGCCAAACCAGCTTGGATAGGTCACGAACGGATTAAAGCTTCATGATCCAACTTTGAACTGGGACCTCCCTTCCTTACTTCAATAGATATGGACCTCACGTATTCAATGCCTGAAGCTTTATTGTGCTAGAAGCCATTCGGTTTTAGATATCATTCAAAATGGAATTCATGGAATTGCTGCCACTGCGCGAACAGGAATTATATCGTGGAAATAAAATGGACTTTTAGGTATTAATTAATAAATTTACTATTGACGATTTACTGTACAATTTGCACTACGCAATTTGTACGATAATGAGTATGGTTTCTAAATGGTCGATGTTTCCACTTCCCACCAGCTGCAGCTACCCTGCAGAGTCCGGAGACATCAATATTCTGGACGCGTCAGCGGGACACTGGCGGTAGTGTGGCACTACCATGGAATACTGGATATGTGCGTCCAATGTGAACACAACGGGCTGTGACGGGGATTCTCTCCAGGCGGAATTCAACAAGGTAACACGTAAGTGGAATTGACAAAGTACCTCAGGGAAGAATTAGTTAGGTTCAATTAATACTGAGCGCATGTTTTGTGTGGAAAGCAAATCCTTTAACTGAATAATATCGTTTTTTTGTCTTTTTCTCACGCAGCAATGTAGCGGGTGTGATTTTTAGCAAAAAGCTTTTTTTGTGCGTCTGTGCCCAATGATGATGATGTAAGTTCGTTTAAACTCAAAAGAAATATAATATAAACAAAATCTTAAAAAAAAACACTAAACTATGGAGCAAAGACGATATACAATAATTACTTCTAAGGACAGTGTATCAGAATTTAAGGACTGTAAGCGTGCAACTGTCTACTATTGTTTGTTGTACTGATAAAAAAATTACTGATAGTCTGGATTAAATGATTTTCATTTCATAAATAATTATCATACTTATGATTAGGTTAGACTGGATTGAATTTCGTAATGACGAGTGGAGACTACGCCTAGGCAAACGTTGTGTAGGACGTCCCCCGGCGAGGTGAACGATGACTTAGCCGCACGTTAATGGTTGTGGAGCGCAGAAGACTGAATTGAGTGTCGTACTCTGGTAGTGGTATATGTCCAGCAGTGGACTGCCACAGGCATGAGTTTTTTAGTGTGTGTCTGCAGCCGTCTGTGTCTATGTCCAAGTACTTGGTGGTAGGAGCATGGTGTACTTACGAATGTGGAGTTTGTCATGAGCAGTCTGGTGGTGAAGTTCCTCACGTTGAACAGCGTCAGCCCTCCCCACCGGTCGCGGAACACCAGGTCCTCGTCTGGAACATCAGAGACTCAGATTGTTACAAATATAATCATTGATGCACCGGCATCGTTCAACCATTTACTTATCTGAAGTGGCAATGGACAAATCGTTCGAAAAATGGATAACTGACGGAGTAAGAGTTCTCGAGTCTACCGGGCCGTCCCCCTACTAGATGGACCGACGACCTAGTTAAGGTCGCGGGGGGTCGCCGGATGCAAGTGGCTCGGGACCGGTCTGTGTGGCACATCATGGAGGAGGCCTATGTCCAGCAGCGGACTTTTTTCAGATGATGATGAATGGTTTAACAACGTAGGATAATTGGCATCGGTTGAATTAACAATGCGTGGGTCCTGGGTTCAATTCTCAGCGCAGCTGCCTATTGGTACATTTGGTTGTTTGTATGATTTTCTATATTCGCGCGGGTCTGCCTGCTGTTGTGTTCTGGTATTGAAAATAAATAACTTAAGTAAGCACAGTTTCCATTCTAAGGGGTTGTCGTCACCATCAGATGAGATGAAGGTCCAGTACACACACATTAATACAAAAAAGCTAGTGATATGAACGCGACAGTGATTTTGTTTTGTGTTGACTTTTTACGAAATTAAACTGTGAACTTTTCGTGTCCACAGGGTGCCAACAACGGGACCCTATTATTAAGACTCTTGTGTCACAGGTTTGTATCTTTTGAACCGTGTTAAGTAAATAAGATACAGTGTTTATGAAAATGACAACAACCAAAAAATTATTATCGAAAGTATTCGATCTGGTTTTAAATATAGAACTGTAGTACGGAGCCCTTCATGTGCGAGTCCAACTCGCACTTGGCCGTTTTAAAAATAATTATAAATTGACGTCATAGCAGCTATTGACGCTTCTGCAAAGTTGATTAGCTCTTGAAGACGCCAATTATAACATAATAATAATTTTATTCACGAATCATCTTATACATATTTCAACTTAGATCAAACAAATCTAATTTATATATCCTGTCTGTGTTACAGAGGTCTACCTTCCAGTTGCACAATTATTTTTAATAAATGTTCCTGCAGACAAAGCCAATATATAAACAAAACAAAAGATAATTGTAATGTGAGAGAAATGTTATTTAAATATTTCTAAGGCAGCACGCGAGGGTGACAGCTTTAACAAGTCTAAGCCTTGCAGAACAAGTTCGAGCTACAAACGATAAATATTACTCCCAGCCTCGATAAGCCCCTGTACTATCTCAATTATACCTCCATCCGTCTTGGCCGGACGACGGCTGTCTCTCACTCCAGGAGACACACGGCTCTACGTGGGTGCAAGAACACTACTGATAACGAAAGGCATTGTGTTTATTCGAAATTTTCGTGGAAACGTGCTTTTTCTAGCTCGCGTGGAAAGAGTTTTTGAAATTCGCACATGACGCTAACTTGACTTTCCTTTCGATTAAAAATATTTCTCATGTACTCGTACATCAATGAACAAAAATATGAATAACATGTTTGCTATGGTTCAACTGTTTTCCTTTAACCTGCCATTTTCCTCGCTGTAGTCAGATGAAAAGTTGTGTGTTCCGCTCGGCAGCAAAGTTATTTTGCTTCTCGTGCCTTCAATATGAGAACTCGCGCCAAACAAAAACTTTGCGGCCTTGCATAACAAATAAACATTGCGTTTTCAAAAACAAAAGGGAAATGAAAACCATCTCAAAAATATTTTTGTTTTGTTTTACTCAGAAGTGGCTACACTTGAATTTCGAAATGTTTCATTTTTGTTTCTCTTGCAAAATTTGCAATGTTTTACTAAGTGTTTTTAGGGTTCCATAAGTCTGATGAAAAAACTTAACCCTTGCCTCTCTATCCGCAGGTTATAGATGATTTACACAGCAGATTCTTGTTATCGACTTGAGATTTGTAATATATCGCAAATACTTTCAAAATATATTTTCACGGGAAAAGAGGACTAAACTTGGGTGAAATACTCGTAAGTACTACAGATTTCTTTGTTTAGATGACAAATGTCTATTAAATGCCATTACGGTCGAAAATGAGAATACAAAAGAATCGAACCCGCAACCAAAGAATTATGGATATGTACAGCAAATAAATAGGTGTAAAAATAGACCGTTATAACCAACGAATAATCGTTATTTATAGTCTTGTATGGTGGTAGTACTTAGGTAACAATTATCATTTTTATTTATGACGTAAATAAGTATGTTGTAATGTCCCCCTAACATTGTCAGTAGAAAGCAGTTTTTCTTTGTACACATTTTACTGAATTACAGTCTGATTTTTTACATTGATATGGTTAGTCAGAGCTATAACTGTCTGTATTATTTTATGTGTATGCAATAAATAATAATTTAAAAAAAACATAGTAGTAGCTAGGCAAAGAAAAATTGTCAAAGCTAACAGTCATAATAGGCAGTCTGAATCTGCAAGGATTGGTGACCGCAGTAAGACTTTGTTATTAAATGCTGCTGATCGTCTGCATATTTTTGGATGACATAGGCTGATCATAATCGTAATGCTGAGATCATATAAGAAGCTGTCCGTCCGCCTCGGCCGTGTGTATATAATCGTCGATAAAAGCGGACTTGTGTTCCATCGCTCGGTGATTGATCGGGTACACTTTACAATCGATTTTACGCGTCCTATACACCGATTGCCGCTTGTAGTGCTGCTGCGGAATTGAACCACCTCCGTTCACTAGACTTTATAGTTGGGCTCACAATCCGGAGTTCAAGGATTAAATTAGAGGAAGGTATTTATACGGACTGCTACTTTGAGCATGTCAGTGTGTGACGGTAGACGTTTATCCTACGCTGGCATATCATACTTGGCTAATGTCATCACCTTGGGTCTTTGTCTAAAGCTGAGACCACACGTTCCGGTGGTATATTAACAACAATTAACAAGTGCCTCAAATCCGAGCTCTAATAATAAATCTGAAAATATTCTGGTCACGGACGATCGTCGCACAAATTGTGTTCCGGTACGGGGGAGCCACTTCCGGTACGGAAGTGACGCCATGTTGGCGCGGGGCGAGGGGGGACGGTGACAGTGGAAGTGGAATTGTGTGACTAAACCCAGAGGAGTGGCAGCGCAGGGAGTGGTGGAACAAAATGTAAGTATTTCTACATTTATCGCTCGTAGAACTGATAACGGAGTAAAAGTTCTCGAGTGGCGACTACGTATCGAGAAGCGTATACCATCCTCTTCCTCCGTCCTCCTGTTATATGGATCAACGACCTAGTAAAGGTCGCGGAAAGTCGCTGGATGCATGTGGCTCGGGACCGGTCAATGTTCAGACCATGAAGTAGGCCTATGTCCAGCAGAAAAAACAACAACATACCCGTCGAATTGATAACCTCCTCCTTTTTTGAAGTCAGTTAAAAAGGACGGAGCTCGAACTAGCTCGTGACAGAGATGAGTGGAAGAAACTAGAGGAGGACAAGCTGACCTGCAAGCTGGCTGCTGAAGATTGTAAACTTTAATTTAGCAAATAATTTTAAGAAATTAGATTAAAGTTACTACGAGTATACAAGTAAAAATTGTACTCGATTGCTCAGCGAACAAAGTCTCTTGTGATCTTGATTAACGCCGACGAAGTCGAGGGCAAAAGCTAGTATTTATTCAACCACCTTTACCAGCAGCACTTCCCATAAAACCAATCTTCGTGCTCCACTTAGGTAGGCACTACGCGTTTAAGAGTAACTTAAGTAAGTAAGTAGATGGTTAAGTGTAACTTAAGTAGATATGGGGGTAGGGTTAACGCAGCCGTGTCGTGTATCACGCCTGCGACCTGCAGGGGTGGGGGAAGGGGCTAATTACTTGTGAGGGTCGTGGGGGAGGGCTTGAGACGACGTGTGTTGTAATAATTTAATTAAAAGACAGTTTTATTCATCTACCATTCACCATACAATATTTGACACTGTTTTTGGTTTGGGGTTATTATTTACATATTTTTTTTCTACGACTGAACATTGTAAAACTTAAACTGTCCACCTGTTATGATATAATATAAAAGGTTAACGGAATTCCTCTCTGAATGCTTCCATATTTCTTACAAAATTCCATCTCGATATTAAATTTGCCATAACTTTTTAAAATAGAATAGCTGGCTTTGATAAGTAATTATCTAATTACGAGATGAAATTATAGCGTCGCGAAATACATTTCATTAATCTCTATATCTTTATTGTCAGCTACACTAGCCGTAACGCATATAATGGTCACTAGATTGCGCTTTGGACAACAATAATAATAAAAAGTGTGTAAAAATGATAATTGTGATTAACTGTGAAGCTGTTTGTTAATGATACTTATTTCGCGACATTACAAAACCGATGTCCTATTTTAGGTAATTACTGCACAACGGCAGCTTGTATTTTAAAAGATTAAGGCGACAGAAATTTTGTATGAAACTTTGATCGAGTGTAATCTCGTTAAGGCAAAAATGTCTTCAAATATATCCGCATATAAACAAGGTGTATACAAACGAGATGCGAATATTGTTAGGTGTGCTTAATTACACCGTCATTATCACCAGTGCAATTACATTTTGTAATTAAAAATATATTTTCGTCATCTTCACCCGCGCTGACTACAAACGTCAAAAAGAAAAAGCTTTTTATATCTCTCTCTACAGGCTACGCACGTGTCAAATTTCATTAACAGAGGGAAACAGTTCATAATTATAAAATTTGTGTTGCTCTAATTTAAGATAAACATGAAACAAAGTTATCTGAAAATAGCATCAATAATGGATTCCTATTTCAGTGAACTCCAGCTCCATTCAGGAGGGAACGGAGTCTATTCCCGTTTTGTGTCGGGAAGATGTCACAAAGAGCTTTTGTTTTTGAATAATAAATGGCATTTAAGTGTATAGATTTTCTTCAACAAAGTGCTATATTGATGCCGTAGATCTAGCTACGCCGTAGCGAGGCGTAGGTTGCTACGACGTAGCCACGTAGCAGATTGACAGAATGATTCGTAAAGTACCAATTCGTAGCAATTGCTACGATTCCAAATTGGGAGTAAACTTTCTACTGGTTCGCTAGTAGCTGGAATTTCACTAGTTTTGATAAATGTGTAACTTGTTCTTTGTTTCTTCTTTATAAGTTAACTAACTACCTTAGTATATAGTTTAAAAGTTCTCATGTAATAAATTTCGATTATCGTAGAGGGTCATGTCCAATAACAATTTTTATATTATTTAATTTATTTTAATGATCATTCTTTATATTAAGAAATTTTTTCATTAATGCATTTATATTCTTTTATCCCAATTAAAGATAACAACGACACGATAAAAGTGAATATGATATAAAAATTGAAATCTTAAAATATCTAATATAATAAATCAACTATCATACTCAAGTTAAAATGTAACAATTATTTCACACACAGAATGTCTGGTCTTAAAGTAAATAAATAACTCTTACAACGTTCTATAAAAACCCTTTTACACCCTTATAGAAAATGTAAAAGCATCACGAAGTTCCTCGGACCCTCGTATTCGTATCGAACGAATCTAGTTTTAAATAGCTCAGTATTTATAAGAACATGCGGTAACCGGAGCAATATCCGGGCCCTACCCGGGCATGCCCCGACCCGGGTAATTGATAGTGACGTGACGGTATACGCCCGGCCGGGGACATCACTAGCGTTCTACGTTTACTGGACAAAATGTTGTACCTTTTTTCAAGGAACAGGTTTTATATAATTTTATTACTTGGTGGTTTAGGTTTCATATTATTTAGTACCCGGCTTCCTACATTAGAAAATAGCATAAATTTTTAGACTTTAGAAATTATCCCACACTTTAGCGGGATAAAAAGTGACTAAAAATTCTTCTCTACAGCTTATAAACTTTGGTAAATAACGGGTCGCCACGTCGTAGCTACGTTGCCGCGTGAATGAAGAACACACTAAGAAGCAATCAAAATCAAATCAAGCTAAATGATAAGACTTTATTTTTATTAAATTGTATAACCTGTGAAATATTATTCCATCTTTTCGTTTTTTCCCGCCATTTCTATTTTTTTTCGAAAATTTGCCTTCGATGAATAAATCTCTTGCCTATGCTCGCAAGCGCATACAGTTGTAGACTGCGAGTCCCGCGCCCGCGCCCGCCCACTGCGCCGGTTAATGTCACGTTATAAGTAATAACATACAATAAATAAGTTTCGAAGTAGTAAGTTATGTAGTTGATTCAGTTTAGTTGGACGCTCCACGCCGCGGTCGGGTGTCGTGTCGGATTGGATTATCGGACGCGATACGGGTCGTGCACGTTGGGTCACGGTGTGCAAGCTGGAATTACTTGGTGGAAGGTGGAATATGTTTTTTTCTTACATATTTAGATGATGCTGCCCATCTCAATATTTCCCATCAACATGGGTTATACACCGATGACGGAAAGAATTATTGTTTAAAATGTGTGAGTTTATTATTTTGGCAGCCTAATGACTGTTTGTTGTCGACTAGACCTGTATTATAAACCGGTGCGGTTTGCTGCTTCACCAAAAATCTGTGATGTATGAATCACAGTGGAGATGCACGCACTGCGGTTGTTTAACCGCAGACACGGTTTGTTTGCATCATAGTAACTTGTATCAAACCCCGCTCACTGCGGCACAAAAACCGCACCGGTTGGAAAACCGCAACCGCAACTCACCGCGCAGTGTGCGCTAGCACTTATTGTACGGGTGCTAGAATTCCTGATCGCAGGAAGATGTTACTGATACCTACGTAGATTGTCTGTTCTCCTAGTATCTCACGGGATGCACAGGTTATACAGGAATTGTAATGACGAAACCAAACTGCCACAAACTCCCAGAGGCTATTAATTTGTTCCCCAATGGATTTAAATATACATCGCTTGGCAATACAGGCCAGTTGATCCCACTGCAAGCGTCTCGCTTTTACAAGTATGAGATTGAAATTAACCATCCCACTTTAAGAGCACGCGCGAGTGCGAAAAAGAAGTATTTTATAAGTATCTTCCTTCTGCGTAGCTTTATATAAAAAAGTAACAAGAACAAAGAGCGCAAATAATTTGAATGAAAATCTCATACAAAAACGAGAAAAAGCGAAGCCACTTATTGGAAATCAAGACGCAATGCAAACAACGCTATTCGTAGGCCTTAGAACTGTTTACTAAACACCATTGCTTATTTTTAGCCCCCGACGCAAAAAGAAGGGTCTAGTATAAGTTTGACGCCAATTTCTGTGTGTCTGTCTGTGACATCGTAGCTCTCAAACGGATGGACCGATTTTGATGAGTTTTCTACGTGAAAGCAAATTTCCTTGCGGCCGTGATATTTAGCAATATTTGGTAAAAAATTAATCGTTAATTAGATTTTTGAAAATCTGTGTCTATCAATATGTAAGTGTATTAATTTCAAACACACTGAATGAACTTTTAATGAAGAAATACAAGCCTAGTAGCGTATATTCAATAGCTGGCAAATGCACTGGTCATATTCCCTGAGGACTATTGAGAGCATGTTTTGAACATCGCTATTGAGTTTATGCACTACACCGTATGCTGGTAGAGCATGCAGCTGTAGATGCACTTCATATCTGCAGACCGCATACACTACAAACTATTCATCGGTTTCAAATTGATGCTACGTTGCTGGAGTTGGAATTACATCGTACTGATATTTGATATTACATCTCACGTTATGGTTAGCGAAGTAGGGTAGTTCAATGTGTATACTCGTAGATTGGAATATATCTCAAGGAGCACAGCTGAATTGTTGTGCAAAAGCATATCTATTTTTAATTTATGATGGGTTTGCGCTTGGCCTTCATCTCGCCTGATGGTAAGTGACGGTAAGGCCGTTGGATGGTAAGCGTGCGCACACAGTCTCGTACTAATAAAGCGCTGGCTCTGCTACCTTTCATACCGGAAAAACAGTGCTATTAACAATGATGTTTGGAGTCAGACATAGGTAACACGGTGGTAGCTAGCCAGGCGGACGTAGGAAATGCCTGTAATCAAACCCGGGACCTCTGTATTGTGAATCACAGAGGCGGTTAAAGCTTCTAAATACACATCTTTTACTTCCCTCAAGAGAAGATATTTTCTTCTATTAGCCACACACGCCCGCCCTCGCCCTCACCCCCGCCCTCGCGCCCGCCCAGAATGGCGTGGTTTTACCATAAAATGTCTATTAAGCAGAACTGTTACTCTAATGGATGACGGGCAGTAAAATATTTATTTATTACTTGCCTCCAAGGTTGTAGCTACAGACAGACAAGCGGTCTAGAAGTCTAGATGTTAGTACTAGAGATACCGGAGCCTAGGTCCTGGGTTCGGGTCCCTGTCGGTGCTCGGTGTGGTTAGTGGTAAGGGAATTTCTATGACCGCCTGGCTAGCTACTACCATTCTAAGTCTGCCGCCAAATTGAAGTGTACTGTGTTCGCATAATGAATAATAACATAACAAGCTACTAATTGATTTGAGGCTTCTGTGTAAGCGCGCTTTCTATCCGACGGCCTTACCACCATCAAGTAAGAGGAAAGCCAAGTACACCAGAACCGATGAGTTTATTTACAGAACAGAGAATCTTTTCTAAAAAAATACCCACAATGGACAAAAGTTAATTTTAAATTTTCTAAAAAACAAATAGGTTATAAAGTGGACAATGGGTTGACACTTCATCTTACCTGATATTAAGTAATGATAAAGCGTGTCACCTAGAGGCCCTTTCTTAAGTTAATTTAGTGCGTTCCATCTTTCAGTAATTTTTCTCAAAGTAACCTGGGACTGGTGTGTGTAAAGATAGCCTATGTCCTGTTCACGCAATACATTCGTCAATTTTCATCCCGATCGGTCGTGTCGATGAAGCATCAAGAGGTAAGAAGCAAACAAACAGTTATTTTTATTATTATTAGTCTAGTAAAAACTGTAATTTAATATCAAACAGTGAGAATAATATTGATTTGTTCTTCTCTAGCTTGCTTCTGCTCGGAGAATCATTATTTATTTACCTAGTTCTTATACTTAAAACAGTTTATTCTATGTATTCCATCTTATTCATACTTTTATTCTACTACTTTTATAATTATATATTATTGGATGTTTGAGCGAAAATTGTAATTCTTATTTTTTTAATTTGTAGCTATCTGTGGAGATAGTTTGTTGTATATACAGCTGTTGATCTTCCTCAAATAAACAATGATAAATACATAAATAATATAACTACTGAATCACAATTGTGCTATTAAAATGTTCTTTGGTGGCAGCCTTCAAGAAACTTCTTCATTAGTACGTAGCGGTACGTTAAGTTTTTCATTACCTGAGACTACCACCGAGCGACGGCTAGCGGTAACCGCGTCGTGATAGCAATCTAAAAATACCATCCTAGGCAATGCGGGCAAAAGCATTATCTTAACCGGATTGCTGTATCGAGGGTGTAGCTGACGAGCGGTCGAAACGCTGCGGTTAAAACGCTTAAATTACCTACGTCAATCAGTCAATGACGCAAAAGAACACAGATACCCTTGCAGGACGTGACGAACATGCCATTGCAACAACGGGAGAACACCATCAGGATACGAAGCGTTGTACTGCACTCTGATGGTGCTCATTTACCTCTCAGGTTTGTTCTAGAGTTGACAAGTGTAGAAACACTGGCAGTAAGTTTGAAACAGCGTTATTTTAACAGCGTCGCTACACTTGCCAGATATATGTACGTGCAAGCATGTTGCATCTTGTTGATAGAGCCCATTTCTCTCTTTCTATGTCATAGTGGTCTTTTCAGTCGTTAATTAGGCTAGTCAAGTCAGTCTGTAGAAATCTTATAGGATAGGAGTCTACATTTTAAATATGTATATGTATGTATATGTATATGCAAAAGCAGCAGCTAGAACAATCTTTAATTAATTTTAGGCGAGCGGTTTTTTAACCGCCCGTCTGCCACTCCTCAACACATTATACTAACTAGATTGTCGGCGCACCCTCGGCGAGGCCGTGTCCTATAAGAGCTAATATACGAGACACACTTCACCGTAATAGAGCTTATTATTGTTAGAGCAACTTTGGTTTGAACAGGAGTCGCTTTGTTTGGTGGTAGGATTTCTTTACATCCACCTTCCAGGCTTTCGCTAAACAATGCCGTAATTTGGTGCCAAGTGGCAACAAACAAACTAGCTTTCTCATGTATTATATTAGTATGATTCAGTTCCACCGTCCGTATCGTCTGCAAGAATTTGCGAAATGCTTAATATAGGTTATATAGCATTCCAGCGCGGGACGCAGTATTTTTACAAGATCTGCATTTTTATTGGGGAATTCTTCACGGCCGCGCCGCTGGGTCCACGATTAATTTTCTTTTCACGGGCAGTCAATCTACGCTTTAATGCGAAGCTATTTGTTGCGCAAGATTTACAGGCCCATTTACCTAATTAAAGATTTAAATTTTATTTTTAGGAGCACCGTACTCGAAGTTTGGGAAGAGTGACAATGGGTAGATCTACTCTCCTCTGATAAGAGAAGGATAAGGAAATAAACTCTCAGTAGCCTTTATTATATTAGTATGATTGTAAAGCCGAGACCACACGAACCATGGAGTTAGATACAAGATAAGGATCAAAAAATGTGTGCTTACATTCCAAAGTGACACTAGTCATGGAACTTTAACCGCGAAAACAAGATGGCCGACGCTATACTCCATTTTGTGACAGTTTAAACTAACCAATTTTTTTAAATATATACTCAGCATATTTAGTTCAACATCGTAAGCATATTTTGCCAAAAAGTTATGAAAACAAGCTTAAATACCTGCTCTGCTTCAAAACTCCGCTCTCTCGAATCCAAGCGCCAACTTTTAGAGAAATTTCCCAAAGAATTTTGTTTAATACTGACTCTAAGTTATGTAGCGGAGTTGTAGGGCGCGGAGGAAGTTCCCTCCCGGTACAACTCGCATTGTTACAACGGATGCTCTACAACGCCATGTTGTGATAGTCAGTTCTTGAACGATGTCTTGGAGTTACGTTTAAATCTGAATGTATTTTCCGCTTTACGAAGTTTCTGCGAGATCCACGTTTCGTTAAAGTTAGGACTCCGTGTGTGATGTGTCTTGAAGTGTCACAGTTTTCTCGTTGGAGATATTAGTGGCAGCCAATGGAACACATCAAAAAACACACGAATGTAAACCAGGTGACAGGCGATGTGTAGCCACAATTTCTTGTCACCTGTCTGCTAAGGGTGTTGTAAACAGCCGCCATTGCCGTGGTATCGGCGTCTAAATTTCAGAATGAGACTCTTACAGCTTACGGTAGTAATTGCGGACATAATTATCTTTAAAATAATGCACTATTATTTCAAGCAATGAGTATTTATAGTCAACTATAGCACTGTCCTTCCATCATCATAAAATCAATTCCAAATAACTAAATAGAACACATAGGTACGAGCCAGATAGGATCCAGACCGGGATTGTTAAAGGACTGGCCCCCTAAACAACTGATATACCACTGCTCTTTACAAAACCATATCTCTTGCTTTTAAATTGTCGCTGCAAATAAACACATATTTCTACCATTCTATTCAGATTCCACTCTTGCACAGGGTTCCTACGCGTAATTGAGTATGTCAGCTGCATAGAGTCGGGCTTTACTGAAATAATAACATATTTCAGAACCGAGACCCAGCGCTGCTGCACAGAGAGCTATTTACTGGAACGTTACCTACCTCGTGTATCGGGGAATCTACAAAGAATTGATACATTGAGAAAACTCGGCACATACCCTTCACCCTGAAGTAAGTCTTTTTATTCTTTTAAAGACCAACTAATGCATATAGAACTTAGAATAGGTACGTCATTTGATCGTTAGCTGAATTACAACAATATCGTGTTGCTCCAAAACTCTTACTTTTTCGTTTCGTTACTCAGTAGAGTGAAGCCAGATTTACTCGGAGGAGGAGTCGATGTAGGTAATTTTGTTTTTGATTTAGGCATTGATTATATAACTAAATGGATGTTGCAAGTAATTTCAATTTAGGATACTAAATTACGGATTTTCATTAGTAACAAATCGTTACAAAGCTATGACAAACATAGTTTATGACAACTATTAGAAGCTGGCTTCGAACTGTTCTAATACTATACTATTTTCAACATTAAATTAAAAAGGCAAACGATTTTTTACCCCAGACGCAAAAAGAGGGGTGTTATAAGTTTGACGCGAATATCTGTCTGTCTGTCTGTGGCATCGTAGTTCTCCAACGGATGGACCGATTTTCATGCGTTTTTTTACGTAGAAGCAAGTTTCCTTTCGGTGGTTCTTACAAGTATATTTGGTAAAAATCGATTCAGTAGTTTTAAGAGTATTCGCTGATGTTAGGCATTTTCGGTATAAAATTAAATAATTTTTTGTATTGCATAGGGTTATTTAAATTTTGTTGGTTGGTTGTTAAAGGTGGTGCGTGAAAGGACAAACAAACATACTTTGGCATTTATAGTATTGGTAGAGGTACAGTAGTTGTTTGGTTGGAGGTAGTCTGGTAAACATTTCAGGAAATGTCCAGCAGTTTCTCATCTCGGTATATATTAATATAGTGACACTGATTCGGCACCTTTTTTGTACGTTGCCCTAAAACGACAACTGAACTTAGATACCTATAGTGTAGGAGTACCGTGTCTAAGCTCACATTCTCTCTACAAAGGTCCGAGTGCATTTCCTTTGTAACAGGAATTCGCGTTGACGTGAAACACTGTTCGCTCAGTGGCTTCACTCCGTCCAAGATCAAAGACACCCGCGGTAAAGCAAACGTAGGGTCCCTTTGATACCCTGCACGGCGCACGCAGCGCCACTGAGTTTGTACAATGAGAGTAATTCTAATGGAATGGCTCTTTGGTCAGGTCAAGTCTTACTAATATAATCTTGTAGTTACTCAAGGTTTTCTCGATTGTGACTCAACGAAGTGAAACGAAAAGAAAATAATTTAATTTTGGTCAAGTCTTTTTGTTACTGTCCGATTACAAATATGTTTAAACTAGCTGGAGCCGTTCGTTCGACCGTTGGAACCGTTCATAGAACTTCTTTATAAATTAAATTGGTAGTGTTCCCTTCGGGGGCCAATATATAAAGTCCTGAAGCGTTACTGACCCGCGAGAAAGCAACATAAAGTAGTCCGTGTGAAAAGCAACCAGATCTCAGGTCTACACCGGCAGCTTTCAGTGTCTGTCCCTGCGACTTAGTTATTGTCATTGCAAAGCAAATTGTCACAGGGAACTGTGTGCGTTTAAACTCAAATGGGAAATTGTTCACAATGAGTGGAATACGTGGTATAAATACATATGTTTAAATTGATAAGGGTGTAAAATGTTTTTAAATTTAATTGAGAATTCTTGAAAAGTGTATAACAACTTTTCAGGATAGCGCCACACGTACAAACAGACAAAACACATACTAATATTATAAATGCGAACGTAAATTTGTTTGTCCTTATTTCACGTCGTAACGGAGGGTAAGACTGACTGTAATTTTTGTATAGTTTAAGGACCGGACATAGGATATTTTTATCTCGATGAAACTAGTAGTTCGCGTGCGATAGTTTCTACAGTCCATGCACATCAAATACGATTTTTTGTCAAAATAATGTTCAAAACGAGTCAATAGTAACAGTTATAATAAATTTTATAAATAAGTTTTATAAATAAATTTATTCTTATTCTTATTCTCTTATTCTTAATTGTCTTGTACGGACGGCTACAGGTCAAGCAATATACTTCCAGTATAAGCTGAACTAACATTGTGCGGGAGTTCATTCAATGCGAGGTCAGCGTATACTGGAAATGTATAGCTTGATGTGTAGCCGTGTGTACAACTGCACATTTTGAACATTACTTTGACAAATAGGATTTGATTTGTTGTATTTACTACGGTTTTCATGCGTTTCTACTGCAGGAAAGTGGCTCTAACTGGATCTAAGAGTATGTTCCCAAGTCTCTAGTTTAAGTGGTTTGCTTGTCAAAAACTCACATCTGTTTCGTCTATTTTCGGGCGGAATTACGAAATCATTTCGTAGTGATATAAATTTTCTAAATTTCAAGTTTTATTGAAAATTCATTCAATCTAAAACCTTTTTGAGACTGCACCCACAAAACAAAGGCGGTCCCACTTTAAAGTCAGGCCACAGCCGAGACTGACAGGGAACGATTTAGAGCCCTGGCGCCGTTCCAACCGCCGGCCTCAACAAACAACTGGATTGACCGCTTAGCTTAACTGGCTGCAGAGGAATCACTACAAGCTCTGTTGAACTGAGTCCTCGATATGCTTTGATCCTAATTAGCTTCATGCCGTCTGGTCTAGCAATTAGAATAGGTACACTCCACGTGAAATAGTACCTAAAATAGCGCCATTTAAAAATATTAGGCTGCATTAACGGCTCAGAATGCTTCTATACTAAATTTCTGTTGCCATAATCTTTTAAAATATAATAGCTGGCTTTGATAAGTAATTACCTAAAATAGGATGATATTATACTGCCGCAAAATGAATATCATTAACTTACAACTTTATTATTATCTGCAATAGCCGTTACGCAGCTAAAACAATAATCGACAAATAGTGTTTATAAATGAAAATTGTGATTCACTGTGAAATTGTATGTCGAACTCGGAACCTCTGTGTCGTGAAATGAAATGAAATATGATGTGAATAAAATGTAATGAAATGAAATATTATTTATTTGCTTGAAAAACGGACCTTGAGGTGGTAACTGGTAACGGTGGTAATAAATAGTACATCGTTATCCGTCGACACGACATACAAATGTTTACATAATAATTAATTACAGTCAATTTAATATAATAATAATAAAATGTCAATTTGGGTTAAGTATGTCAATTAGGGTTATTTAAGAATTGATCCAAACTGAGTCCAAGCGTGTGACCGATAAGATAACACCGTAGCTTCCTCCATTGCAGCTAGTGATGTAACTAATGCAAATTTGTTTAATTGTCTATGGCACCACACTTCACCACAGCCGCGCAGGATATTCGTAGCTCGTCCGTGACCAGGTACGATACCTAAACTCGAATAATTCGCGAACTGACGCGATACTCAACTTTTTGCACCAATTACCATTGATTTACAAGAACTATTTAGTTGCCACAAGCGCATCTCGCATGAGACAAATGTTTAGTGCTTCAGAAGCGTAGGCGTTATTAAAATTGTTGATGTTCTGCTCTCGAAATATTATAATTATTTTCTGGCCAAATTATCCAGCCCATTGAAGTTTATATTCTGTAACGAATTTCCAGGCACACTGACAAATCCTTGAGCTGTGATCAAACTTCTCCTGTGTGACACTTGTGGAGATCCAACATGTTGTTAGTGGCTCCGGACAACACCAAAAAGTTTCTATTTTATATATTCAATGTATTATTATTTATGTCTGTATTTTTGGACAAGTTTAATGTATATGGACTGTCAGTCTGAAATACACTTTTATTAGTATTATATGTTTCGTGTAATTAATAAATGAATAAGCGAATTATATGTCGTATTTGTGCATGAGATAGCGTCGCTATGTGTTTCAATTAAATGATATGGCGATAAGAAATGTTGAAAACGTAGCCACAAGGCACTGCATATGACCTTCTTAAAACTTGAATTGCTCAGGTCTAAACCTGAAGTGTCTTGCTAAATCATTTCCTAATCCCTGCGGATATACATTTTATAGTACGATCGCTCTTTACTTACACACTAGAATAACATATAGAAAAAAAAATGGGACTCACTTTTCGATGTGCAGGCACTTAGCATGAAATAGACAGTCCACAGTTTTTGTAAATCAATGTGAATACAAACTTTTAGCAACCAACGTTGTAAAGTTTCAGAATCCAATTACAAAGTTGATCCATGGGGTTGTTTCAGTGGCCAGTGTAGTTGGGCCTACCGAAACCGCTGTTTGTGTCGGATTCGAGGGTTGTTGGAAGGGGTTGAGAGGTCAGGGTACAGCGGCCGAGCTGTGATAGGTGTGATCAGAGATATGCATCAATGGAACAAGGCGATCTTTGATTGCTCGACGCGTCTTGAATATTCTATCCAAGTTTCAAGGGAAGAAAACAAAGAAATAAATAAAATCAATTTATTTTTACAATATTTAGAGGCTGGACATAGGCCTCCCTCATGGTACGCCACATCGACCGGTCCCGAGCCACCTGCATCCAGCGACTCCCTACGACTCTAACCAGGTCGTCGGTCCATCTAGTAGGGGGACGGCCTGGTAGACGTTTCCCGACTACTTTTACTATTTAGAGACTACTTTTATTTAATTAAAGCCTAAAAATTATTATTGCAACATATGTGTGAGACAGGACCCTAACCTAGATCTAGGATCTTAGATATCCAGGCCCTCCCAACCTCAGTTACAAGAATAATGACACAAGTATGTATATTCAAATTAGTTAAACTAAATGCTTTAGGGTCAGGGTTTTGGTAGATATTTCTATGCCAGTAAGTAACAAAGTATTTTAATAGCACATTTGTGTTCAGGTATGAAAGGTAGCAGAGCCAGCGCCGCATTTGCTTGAGGGTTCTGGGTGCGAAACCATCCAATGGCCTTATCATCACTTACCATCAGGTGAGATGAAGGCCAAGTGTAAACCCATCATATACGAAATCACACAGATTTAGTAATGGTATGTCTGGAATGTTAAATTCTGCCTTCAATGTTAAGAATTTAACATGATTTTATTCTTGTAAATGGTAATACCTTCAAAGCTACATTTAATGACATCAAAAAGTTATCAAAAGCTCTGAGAATTATTTCTAGAATGTTTTCACTTTGAGCAGATATAATACATAGTGAATATTCATCGTGCGCTTTGATGTTTCTTTTGACAAAGTAAATAATTGTAACTCGTAGAAGGTAACTTTGTGAAAATATTTGACGTTTCAAACAACTTCGTTCAAATGTTTGGAATAATTACAATTAGACTCAGATTTCCTGTCACGGTAATCTATTTTATTACTTTGATATGATTTTCCGTCAGTATTTTCCTGTAGATTTGAAGATAAAACAGATATCCCAAAATATATAAACAATCAGATAACCAACCGTCCAACGGCAATCATATAAATACAGTTTAAACGATACATATAATACAGAGTAAACATGATTATGTGTAAGCAACAAGACATGCGATTTGGGTCACACTAGCAACAAGACCTTTGATACGCTTCACATCAGCAACAAGACCTACGATGTGCGACACACCAGCAACAAGACATGCGATTTGCGCCACACCACCACCAAGACTTGCAACGTTCGTCACACTAGCAACAATACCTTTGATACGCTTCACATCAGCAATAAGACCTACGATGTGCGACACACCAGCAACAAGACATGCGATGTACACTTACACTCAAATTGAATACGATAGTTGCCTATAGCCGCAGTTTACCCAAATTCATGTTTCAGCCAAACAAACACAATTCCCCTTCGAAAAACCTCGAGCAATAAGAGTAAAGGGTATTTCTACAAAAAATATAGCTGCCCTAACCGATGCCGAGAGGTCTGCTCGAATGCCAAGGAAAATGGTGCATAAACAGTAGGAGTTAGGGTTCCAATTCATTTCTCACGTTGAGTCACGTGGTGACAAAATGTACATAAGTGTGTTATTTATTGTTCGCATATCGCTTCACGTTCAAATTAACGCAACCGAGCTGTCATTTATGAAGGAATACAATTTATTGCAATATCTTTCTTATTATTCAGACAGAAAAGTCAACTTTTGATCATGGCGGTGGAAAGGCTGTTGTCCTGTTTGTCTGTCAAGACCCTTTGTTTCAGGGACGCGTGGTGGGATCAAGTTTAAAATAATATCAAATACGTACTCAAGTCTGTAATCAAAAGTCTAATGAAAAAATCAAACTTCTAGGTCAACGCTATAAAAACACAGCGGCATATTTTGTCAATTTTCCTTAAATGAGCATAAAAACCTTTAGGGTTCGTCACATTGACCTAGAATTCTGAAAATCGGCAAGATAAAAAATATGAAGTTCAGTGACTTTGAAAAATTACTGTATAAAAGGAGGCTTATCAATGGCTATTAGTAGTTTATTGTTCTCTCTATACTCTGTATTGATAGCTGTAAGCCAAAAACAATAAAATAAAAGGGAAATAGAATAGTGTGTGGAACCTGCTTAGTTGTGTGACATAAAAGGTTTCCTTCACACCAAACAAATTATTAAGTAGGGTTCGTAGCACCGCACAGTTTGAGAAGCGCAGTACCCGTGTTTCGCTGTCGACTGGAGACATTACATTGACCTAGTGGTTTAATTCGATTAGACTCAACACAAGATTAATGGGTCTGGTGTGCTGACGGCGATGGGAAATCGAGTGCGGGACACGCCCGCCCTGTGACGTGAGTTATATACGAGTATTTATGATGTGAAATAAAATGACTGGTAGAGATATTGTTGTGGTTTAGTAAAGGGTGATTAGGACATTTTTAAATCTTAAGACTGTTAAATCAATTTACCACTGCACTTTACCACCATGATGGTTAATCTAACCGCCTTCAAACTCCAAGGCCTAGTGGCTGCACGTTTGGACTCACAATATGGAAGTCCTTGTTTCGATTCTCAGCGGTGGTACCTGTCGGTACTGTCAAACAGCTCTGTTGTGTTGCGATATGAAAGGTGGTAGAGCCGAGCCTAATAGTCCGGTTGATGGTGACGATAGTACTTTATAACACACAGAAGTATAAAGTTATTATAGCGAGGTAGACTATGTTCTCTGTCCTGTCTGTGTCTGTGAGACTTAGTGGCGGTAACCAGAGAGGCGGCCATAGATAAATGTCCTACCACCAAACAGTACATACTCGTACGACCTCAATACTCAATTTGTTAATTGCATTCCATAGATTTACACAGTAATTGTTACAGAATGATATGACCCATATATGGGTCAGGCACTGGAATATAGGAGAGGAAACAATTCATTCATTCTGTTTAATTTACCACTTAAATATTCTTGTAATGTTTGCATTTGTTTAATTGTTGCATAAACTCTTTGTCATTTGTTTCTTTTATTAAATTTTTCGGCACATTATTGTTTTTTTATGGACATTGCTAACAATCCTGACGAAAACATCTTGTAACGGGAAGTTGGTTGTACCAGTTTGGTTGTCCTCCAGGATACCAGCTTAACTATGTAGCCACCAGACTACAAAGGTGAAACACATTCAGCTATATGAAGGCTATTCTGCGTTTCGTACGAGTTTACAACTTTTAGTTACTGCTTCGTTTACCACCAGTTAATTTCGTTCGCAACCACCAAATGTGAAGGCAACAAGCTGATATTTCGCTGGAATAAGGTTAAAATCAGCTTATTGGTTATTGGGGTTAGAGGGGGTAGGTGAGAAAGTGGAAGCGGGGGAAGTGGTAAAAGCAATATTAACGTAGAGTTAGTACGCGAGGGGAATGTGCCAGGGTTTGTGGAAGCAGACGGTGCGGAGCTGGGGATGGCAGAGATAGGAAAAGTCTACAAGAATAATGTTAGATAGTTTGAATGTGTTTATAATTAATAACTGCTTGAAACTGTTTTAACCCAGCGCTTTAAATCAATTTCACTCAAATACAACTTTGTTATGGAAAGGCGTGCACGACTGGGTAAGTGCGAAGCAGTTTAAAACTCAAATGAATTTATTTTGAGTATCTCTTAAGAATGGTTCCGCACAAAATGTTCCAAATAAATGTATGTAATATTATGTAACACATAAATACCTTATAATAAATGAGTATTATATAAAATGCACAAAAAACACAGTATATTATAAAATACACAAAAGTATAATAAAGCGTCGGTGGCGCAGTGGATAAGGCGCGGATTCTCAATTCCGGGTTCGAATCCAGCTGTGTACCTATGAGTTGTTTTTCAGTTCAAGTACATTATCCGATTGCTTAACGGTGAAGGAAAACATCGTGAGGAAAACTGCATGTCTTGAACAGGCATGTGGAGTCTACCAATCCTGACTGGTCCCGCGTGGTAACCCATACACTCTCTGTAGGAGAGTAGGCCTGAGCCCCTGCAGTGGAGACATATATTGGCTGTTGATGATGAAGTATTATAAATGCAGCAATGTTTGTATCGGCAGTTAAACTATTAATAACGAGAACAGTCCGCTCAGTCACTTAACTTGCTATGAAATGTTTTATACACACAAATTCGAATGACAGGTTTCTTTGAATGTACATTATACTTTCTTTCCACACTTTTGTTCGTATTCGCAGCTCATCGCGAGCTGTTTTATTTACAAAAAGGTTATTGAATTGTTGCATTTTGTATTTCCTCGAGTGTGTCTATCAATGTTCTAATTTTGGAACCGCTTTTTCTATAATCACTTATTATTTGATGATAATAAAAGTTTTTAAAATTGGTTTAAAACTTTTTTCTACCTACATTATCTACCCGCCCTTACATGATATAACTCGGCTTTTACGCGTCGCATCAAGACAAAACATGTTCCAGATTTTACGTTTCATCTCCAGAAATATGACTGTGAGCTGCTGGCTTACCATTCAACGGCACATAAAGGGCAGATGTTCGTACGACCGTATCGTTATCGTCTTAAAATGTATTTTGTTATATCATCATCAGCCAGGAAACATCTACTGCTGGACATAGGCCTCCTTGAAAGTATGCCACAATGACCGGTTTCGAGACACGTCTAGACAAACGTAGTATAGGACGTCCCTCGGCTAAGTAGAAAGACGTTACGCAAGGTGAGCAGAAGACCGAATTCAGTGTCGCACTCTGGGACAGGCCTATGTCCAGCAGTGTACTGCCACTTGCTGTACATCTTGATGATGATGACGGCCCGGTGCACGTTTCCTGGTATGTGGTCGCCACTCGAGAACTTCTACTCCCCATCGTTGCTATGTAGCTACGGATAAATCGCTACATTACTTTATTGTTTGCCATTCCCTTGACTCCCACATCGGGCCGCCATGTCAGGCATTGTAGGGCGGGCGGGAGCGCCGCAGCCGAAACTCTTTTAATATCGCATCATCAGTGTCATTAGTATGCCTTGGAGAAACACCCTACACGCGCGCCGGCCGTGATGGATTCACGGTTGGAGTGGAACAGAGGTCGCGCATTCGATTCCCAGCAATCATCGGTTTGATGGTGCATTTTATAAGTCCTTCTAGATAGCTTCGAGTACAGTCGTGATAACATTCAGTTAACCGACACCGAATTTTTAAAAGTGTAATGGGTTTGCACTTGGCTTATATCTCACTAAGTGGTAAGTGACGGTAAGGCGTCCGCACCCATAAACTGCAATCTAATATGGCGCTGGATCTGCTGCCTTTTATACCGTTACACCAGCGGAACACACAAAGATTCTTTTTACATTGCTGTTCAACGGAAAACTTAAGTGATATGGCACTGAGAATAGAACCACGGGATGGTGAGTGTGAGGGGTTAGGCCACGGAGGCGGTTAAAATAAAAGACTTATTCTATAGTCGCTTTTATCCCTGTCTTCTTATATATAAACTTCTTACGTCTTTTTCATATATCCTACTTCATTATCTGCCGTATAAACTGTGTGCCCCCAGATCTACCGATTCTGTTCGGTTTTAGGCTGAACTGGAACCGGCTATAATGTCATACAAAATGTGCCGATCGTGACACATTGGTCTACTTGCACCAGCGTCCCCGGAGAACGTGCTGGCTGGTCAGAAACAGGCGCGAATTACATACAAACTACATATAACTGAGAGAGAGAGATTTGCATGAGCACGCCTGCAGTTGTGCTCTACTAACACAGCGAAAGTAAAATGTAAACTAGTGCGTTTCTCGGCAAGCGATAGCTTACGACTGAGCGCAAATCTAGAAAGCCTGGTAACTGGTAACTGTGGCTCGATCAATCCGTATTTTTTTCTTCAGAACAGAACAGAATCAGTAGGTGTGACGGGGCCCTTAAGCGAAGCTAGGCGTACAGGACACACATACAGAAAACAAAGAAAACACTTTTGCCCTGCCATCCCCCCGCTGCGGTCGAGCGCTACGAGTATATTTGAAATTGAACAATAAATCGTTGCCCTGCAAAAGGAGCATGCAATGAAACTTCTATTATTTATCCACAAAATAACTATCACAAAAGCGTAGGGTACACAAAGGCCCCAATATTCACTTACCGCTCACAACACGCGTGACATCCATAAATAACCCGGCACATTGTACAAACATGCAAACTATTTCACTGAAGCGGGTCCCGAACCATTATTGAAAAAATGCGGGTCGAGTGAAAAAAACTGTGGGTAGATTGAAAAAACAACAACAACGGCGGGTAAAACGAAAAAAAAAGTTCGGGTAAAATGAAAACAAACGGCGGGACGGCAGTCGCGTGGAAAATTGAAAAAATACCCGCAACCGGTGAGGTTGGCGATACTGATTGATAGAGGCGAGCTTGGCTTCCTTCACACGGCTTACGGTGATGGGGGAAGTCTGTCTATGTTAAGTTGACTACGCTAACGCCAAATCTTGCTTTTTCAGAGATAAACACATTGATAGCGATAATATTATTATTTATTTCAACTTATTACTAGCTTTGGACCGCGACTGCGCCTGAGTAAATTTCAGCAATCATTCCACGTGGACACATGTCATGTATCTGTAACGTGCATGTCAGGTTGCGCAAGAGAGAGATACAAGATACTGTACGACTTTTGAGAAAAGACGCTAGTAATGTTTGCTGTCACAGTGTGGTAGCACACATTTTTTTCTTCAAAAACAATTTGTTACGTAAACTGTGATTTGAATGCAATAAGATTGCATCCAGTTGGTCGTTGAAAATATGGTAATATTGTATCACTGGCTGCGGAAATGAGACAGCTGCATGTGGTTACACGCCCGTATAGGGTGCTGTGTTTACGGTAGCTACTAGCTGCGTTTTCGATTTTACCCTTAGACTGATTGTTTGACGGATGTAGGCGCCATTCTTCATCACTTATATGCACATGGTTATTTCGCAGTATAGTCAAGTTAACTTAGTCATACTTTAGCAATGTATATCATATTCTCCTCAAGTTATAAGACAATATGACCTTTTAGATCGAAGCGCTTCCACACAGCAACGTTTTGGCTAGCCAGCGCGGATGGGTGATAAAGCTTCCATACTACGGCCTTATTGTCACTTGTCATTAGGTAAGATGAAGGCCAAGCGCGAACTAATTGTGTAGAAACGTCGACGATGACCTCCAAAGTCCTAAAACAATTTGAACTTTCGTCTTTTGTTAATTTTGAATGGTGACATGATCTTATAAACTTTTTGATTTATCCTCGGTCCTTTTTGTTGAAAAGTTCTATTATGATTCACAACACAAAACAGAGTTCAATAAACGCCATATTTATCACAAAAATCTCAGCTAATTACAAACAAAATGTACGAAGCAAAAAATCTAATCCAACTTTGTAAAGAATTTTCTAACAAAGAGCTTTTGAGAACTCCTTTGTGGGAGCACAAACCTCTTCCGAGCCGTTCATTCGTTCATTTCTTTCGTTCGTTGATTCGTTCGTTTGCGGATATCGGGCGCCGTTCGGGACCGTTCTTTGTGCACAAGGCTTGTTCCAGCGAGCTATTTAAGACGTGAACTATTGGAAGTAGGCAAATATTTTAGACTGGAGTTGGAGAGAAACGCGATAGTCTGTCAAAAATCCTGAACTTGAGTTCTGTAACTTGGATTGGATTTAATTAACGAAGCCTTCTACTCCTGTAAATTGATTAATGAAAAAGTTAGTTAAAAGTTAGATATTTAAAATATCACGAAAATTCATGTTATTTACTATAAGGTGATTTATTTCGAATGGCACCTAACAACCCGTCGCATGGGTATCCGCCTCGGTTAGATGAAGATACGTTTAGTATTACCTTGTCAGTTCAGATGTGCTCTGTAATTCGGAATTTCTCCTAAGTCAGATCTAAATATTGAAGTTGCGTAGTTCTAGTAGTCTGTCTAGTCCCAACTGTGCCTTGGTCTGTGTTTAAATAGTTCGAATATCTGCCAAGTCAACTTTCAGTTCCTTCATCCAGCTTCTGCCGAATATTGGATCAACGGCTTGGTTTATTAAATACAGTTTACCGTGAAAGGTTTGGTTTTTGTACTTGCATTTTACGTATGGAGTGGATGCAGGTGGCTCGGGACAGGTCGATGTGGCATACCATGAAGGAGGTCTATGTCCAGCTGTGGACCTTTCCTAGCTGATAATGATGACAGCGTGAGGCAACGAGTTCAACAATCTGTCTGCATGGACCGTAAATAAAAATAAAAAAAGTTACAAAAAAAAAATGAAGTCCAAGTGCATAGTCTCTTATTTTTCTTTAGTTAAATGATTTTCGATTTCAAAAATGGAATAGCTTTAATCTAATGCCCGACAGCACAAACTGTAAACGTCAGCGTTCAGAATACAAACTACGCATTACGAGGGTACGCTGCCACCTTCGCTAACAATAAATTGTGAATTTTTCAGGTCCAGCCCGGACCGGATAAACGGACACCCTTCCGTCCGTCGATCGCCACAGATAATGTATAGGTTTGCATTATGATAATGTGCTGGTTTCCATCTTCTTTGAAGGTGTTTCCTTAGGCAAGCGTCGGATGTCGGGTATACAGTGTTTTATATAGGGTCTCGTTTTTCTGAATGATTTTCTGGTCGCGAGACTTACCCGGAGCGAAAGATTTTGTGACGATAGCAAATATATGAAAATTATTTGTATAGGGAAGCATATCATCATTATAAAGATTGCTCTGAGTAGGCGAAATATTTCCAATAACCTATATGTACTTAATATATTCATCTTGGATTTTTGTGACGTCATTATAAATAGCCTGTAACCAGCGGAAGAGTACGACGCTTCCAATGGTTTAAAACCACCTCAATTATCCAATTATGATGAGTAGTTCAGGAGATGTCAGGGACCAGGTGGACATACATTCCCTCCTGGCTTCGCCGTAGTCGGACAACAATTTGCACCATCTGTCAGTATGTATTGTCTAATGTCAAATAACTTATGCTATGGAACATCTGAAATAAATTATTTGAATGTGAATAATTACTGGAAACAGTATATCGCCTCTCGTAGTCGTTTTTTACGACAAAGAACGTCTCATATAGTAAATACCTGACAGCTTAATAATTTAATCAATCTATGAAATATCAACAACACCATCTAAAATGTCAACAAACATGATTGATAATTGCAGCAAAAACGTCCATAACGCTCGAAATATTTGTAAGATTACCGTCACATCAGACGCGGCGCTAGACTAGATGTGCCTTGAACTGTACCTCAGTGCAACGGCCAGACGAGGTGTCTACATTCAGCGCCCCCCGCGCCCGCGCCCGCGCCCCAACCACCTGCCCCCAGACACCAATAAACCACTGACTTGCTGATTCTAGAGTGACAGCGTTGGGCGGCGCTTGGGCGGGCGCGGGCGCGGGCGCTGGTGAGGGCCTGTGATATGCCCGCGACTAACATCTGCATGGATTGCAGATCATCTGTAGGAATTATTTGTGAGATCTGGATACTTAGTTTTCCCTATACAAAATATCTTGTCGTTCTGTATCTCTGTTAAGACGTAAAGAAATGAGACAGACAAACGGACCTTCAGGTTTATAATGTCAATTTGATATCTTCTCTAGACCTTTAGATTTTATGTCTCATACAATCATGTAAATATCTTTGTATATCGGCAGTATATCGAATAAAATGTAAATTGCACTGTTCCCTCGATGTCATTACGAAGTCACATAAACGAAACTCTTTTGAATTGAATCAGTTCTATATTCCACAGCTCTAGTCGTTGGTTTCCGCTCATAGCTCAGTATCCGAACTGTATTTTTTTCTCTTTTGATATCCGCTCAGGATCCGTCGACAGTGAAATGGCAGCCAGGTGCCATGAAACGAAAATTGACTGCATTTTCATCTTATTTAAAGAACTGAGTGTTTCGAAATGAAATAGGTTTTCATTTTTAACATAGCACTTAATTTGCGAGAATGATTGATTGATGTGATCTTTATAATATGATCACCAATTGATTCCTGGAAAATCCAACGTGGGGATCTTATTATCTTGAGGATTTTGGATGTCGTCATTTATTATACCACCAGGGGAGATGAAGGCCAAGTGTGAGCGTCTTAATTAAAATCTACAAACACATTTCCTGTCGTCATGAATCCCTCATTTCAATGTTGTTAATTAAGGGCATTAATTATCAGGAATCTCCCTTTGACTGTGCGTTAAGTGAACTCTTGAATGAATGAATTAATTAATTGTATTCTTCTGAATAGTCTTGTCCCGGTGCCTCCATGCATGAGACTGACAAGTGCCAAGGGCGTGTCGGGTTCAGATAAAGTCAGATTAGGATTTTACCACTGTAGTGTTGTGAAAGGTGTCTAGAATTCTTTTTGTGGCCTCTAGGATCAGTTTAAAGAAAATTTAGCATAGATTATTCAGTAGATTAATATTGACTGACTACATAATTCGAAAGTTATATACACAAGTGAAAAGGGCCTCGATTCCTATACCATAAACAGGCGGATTGACGGACAAGCAAACTACCACATTTACCGCAATAAAAAATTTCTATTTCTATTTCAAAAATGTGACAGGTCCACCATTTAAAATTTTCCTTTGTAGCGGAACCCTAAAAACCATTTCACTCGAAACGACATTGTTAAAAGCGACGCAATAACTTATCTCAAACTTATACACAAAGTAAGCAGTATCCAATACCCAGTTTCATGTCGCGATGACGTCATCCCAGTTGGCACCGCGCACCATACCTGAACAAACATGTTTGCTCGGGGAAGTGGCAGCCAGCCACCAGCCCCCAGCCCCCCCTGCTGTCTTGCTTACGAGTATTTTATGTGGACTCGACATGTCGCTGGGTTGCCAAGAACATAAAAGCTTTACTATTGTAGCTAGTGTACATAGAATCATAAAAACCCGGCCACACAATAACTGAAGAACTCCGTTCTATTCTTCAATTCTTTGGAAATACCTAAAGTGCCAGAGGGTTTAATAGTTTTTTGGTTGTTTTCAACACGTGTATTTATGACCCAAACAACCTGCAGGAGAGTAGGCTTGAGCTCCTGCAGTGAGGACATGTATAGGCATTATACAGGCTGATGACGATGATATGTGAATGGGTATTTTAAAAATCTCACGAAATCGCCAAATCGCGACATTGTGAACTTTTTCGCCAGGGGTGGTGGTTTCACAGTCTTACTTGTCCCTACAAATCTGTACGAATAATATAAGAAGGCAGAGATTGTAGTTTGACGTGTCAGGGAATTCTGATAAAAATAAATATAATTTTTGAACATGTGCTGCCAGATTCTGTCTTTCATAAGGATTATTTATAACTTGGTAGTTTGCAAAACACCAGGTGAGGTTGTGATCAAATTTTGATTTAAAAATTCTGTCTGTCACAGATTAATTGAATAATTTACGTTATTTGTATCTCGTTAACACATTGCAGCGTTACCCACAAACGAGCGGGTTTGTGTAACCGAGGAACGACGGCTGTGAACACAGACGAGCGGTAATAAGCAGTTAAAATATTCATTAAAGGACGATCTCGTGTAACGAGACCCGAGTTCGATTAACGAGAGATAGATTGGAAAACCGACCACCATTGATGTGATGTGCCTGCTAATATCGACGCGGAAGGTATTCTAACATACATTATGGCAACGTTTCGTACGAAAACAGTTATTTAAAGCTTTAGACGGCCTCCGTGGCGCAGCAGGTCTCAGGTTCGATTCCCGGTGGAGACATGGTCAAACATGACTTTGTGAGATTTCCCCCGGTTTCGTTAGGATATTTCAGGCTGAAACACCTGATTGTCTGAACAGTAAGATGATTCCGTGCTTCGTTCGTCGCGTTAATCCGTTGTCACCGGTTACTATCTGCGACAGGTAGTAGCTACATGAGCCGTGTCAGAGGAGTATGGCGGCTCAGCAACTCTGAGACTAGGTCAAAAATATGAGAACAGTATTTTGGAACATACGACAGCGTCAAACCTGATATCGCCGATAGTTTCTGACGTAGGATCGTGGAATAACATCAGATGCTCTACGATGTATATCTCTCTAGATCGGTGGAGCCCTTTGCCAAATTACAAATTGATATTTAGGTATAATTATGGCGTCGTTACCCCAACTAATACGCTGACAATTCAAATGTGTAAGTCATCACTAACCTGAGAGCCAGGTCCCGTTGAAGGGCTCGTACTTGAGGGACATGAGTGTGTGTAGGGTTGGCCGCCTCCCCCTCACCCTGCCCCCGTCTCCCGCCGGCGTCAGGAGGGCTATACTGAACACGATCAGCCCGAGCACGGCGGCGATCACCAGCAGCGCTATAAGTATCCCGCGCCAGTTCCGCTGAGTGGGCGTCGACGCTGCTAGCTCCTGGAAACAAATGGAAATCGGCATCAGTACAGTGTACATATCGACACAAGCAACGAGGTTTCCATCATCATCAACATCATATATACGTCCCCACTGCAGGGGCTCAGTCCTACTCTCCTACAGACAGTGTATGGGACATAGTACACCACGCGGGACCAGTGCGGATTGGTAGACTTCACACACACCTTTTGCATTTCTTTTCAGGAGTGTGCAGGTTTCTTCGCTATGTTTTCTTTCACCCAAAAGCCAAAAAATTCCAAATACTAAATTAAAAACTCATTTTTCGATTATTCAAGGACTGACACTCTACCCAACTGAGCTACCATGTCCTCCGGGGTTTCGATGGGGTTCTGTAACTGCCTCCGAGGACAAGTGACTCCACAGGTCTTTGGTACTCAGTATTTAAACATCGATTTCGGTACAGTTGGACACGAGTTTCTTTAGCCTGCTCACAGAGTACGGGGTCGATACTCCAGGAGCCTATTTTCCTCAACACCCATTCCTCAAACATAAGCCAGCTCTAATGACGCGAGCTCCGAGCCTAGCGGAGATATACCAGCCTAGCCTGGTCTGGAATTCTCAATGAGGCCTTCTACATCGGTGCTAATTACAGAAATGATGATACGTATTATACCTAGCACGGGTGTTTTTCCTATTTGGGAAGATATAGTCTCGCACCGGTCTTAGTCTATTGTCAAGTGCAATTTGTAGTCATATTGTCAAACCGTAATAAAATAAAATAAATAAGATAAATATGGTTAACTGGGTGTTTGCCAGCAAGAGTAACAACGAGTCGATATAAATTAACTCATGTGGAGATATTACCTGGTTTAAAAAAGAATACGCGATGAGTCGTAATAACTCTCTTATTCGTACGCTGTGTGTGTAGCAGATGTCAGCATTGGTAGTTACGGAATGAGAAGATGAAGGATGAAGAAATTATGAAGGGGGTGAGGTAATGAATGGAATGAGAGATAAAGAGGTTACAAACAAACTTACTTTTCCAGTCATCAGTGTTATACTGTGTGTGAAATATACTCGTAAGAACAATACACAGCGTTGAAATGTGTTACCGAGGTTGTTGCAAACAATGAATTTAATTTATTCTTATAACTCCGATACAAATGATGCCAGATGTAGTCCGCGAATCTGGGATCTTCTTCTTCTTTCGTGTAAAGGTGATCAGCGTTTGGTCTTGTCAAATTCTACCTACATAGTGCCTTGCGACCTTTATACCTCGGGGATCGGGGGATATATCTGGGATAAAATAACGAATAAAACAATATTTTTCAAGTTTATAGTTCTTTGCCTAGACATCCATCACTTACGAAATGCAGACTTTGAAACCCGATATTCGAATTGGAAACCACGCCACTTCGGGGGTAAAGTATATACTCGTACAGTTACAACAATGATTTGTCGGTAAAAAGCAATTTCATTTAAAATTCGTTTCTCATTCACTAACTTACATATTTCGTGAATGAAACGTGGTTTAACCAATACTCGTATGTTTTGAGCACTGGATATTTTGACAACCCTGGGAGTTTAGGCCATTGGGTGTGTTGGTAACTGGACGCTCTGACTAATTAGGCTTTTTGAAAATTATACGATTCGTCAATTGATCGGTTTGGCAACCGGGCGTGTTGTTCACTGACTAAATGGGAATTCGAAGTTTCCGCAATTGGACACTTTGACAACTTGTGGTTGCGTTCACTGGACTTGATAATTGGGCGTTCCGGAATTTTGATGTTTAGACCAATAGACATTTTGGTAACTGGGTATTGTATCCTTGATATTTGGATATATTGACACTTGTACCAACATCCCCTGCAGGGGAGTCAAATGACTAATTTCCCCGTTAATCAACCTGCTACCAATTGCGAGGAAGCGTTACGCAAACACCAAATATAGAAAACCCTGCGTTGTCAAAGTCACAACAGCTGAAGTTTTTGCTCCGACGCGAACTCAGAATAATATCGCACATTTCTTACAGCAAAACCAGCAAAAGATAAAGTTCTTGTCGGTATTTCGACAGGAACAAGAAAATGTCTGGGTTTTTGCGACAGGATATGATGGATGGTCTCATGCCGAGCGGGTTTGTTTTGGCGCGAAGAAAATGATTGAATTGATGGGAGATGTATTATTATTTAATTTTCCTTTCTCGTTTCCCACCGCTTCAACTATTCCCACACACAAAAATCAAGTCATTATGAATCTTTGTTACGACGTGAAATAAGAACAAACACACCAATTCAATTTCGCGTTTATAATATTAGTTAGGATGGATATCTCAAGGGTGGCCTCATTTGAATTTGAAAGAGGCTATGTTGGTAAGACCACGTGGTCGGTTTCAAGGTTACATTGTTTTGTAGCTGTCCCTCTCCGAGCCCTATCCTACCCGAGCGCGTACGGTGAGACAGCATACATTATGCGATGTTATCCACCCGTTATTTGGATGTTTCGTAGTCCAGGGATCATTTGAAGGATACAGTATATTATGTAACCATTTTTTAAATACAGTATACTAATGAATTTTCAGATGTCGGTGGTTTTTCCAAATTGTTCTAAATTGATTCATACTCTTGTAAATCAGGTTCAAAGTTGGGGCTTTTTACTACCGAAAAATACAATATCTTTATTATCTACAATAATTTAAACGAAAATCTGACTCACCACCGACACAGATATTTGTTTCTAGATTGTGTCTTGAAAATTTCATAGATTTTCATAGCTTAATACTCAAAATACGAATGGACTACGTTTGTATGGGCGCTTTGACAACAGCATACCCTCTTAAGCAATCGGATAATGTACTTGAATTAAAAAACAACTCATAGGTACACGGCTGGATTCGAGCCCGGAACCCTCAGATTGAGAGTCCGCGCCTTATCAATTGCGCCACCGACGCTTCAGGCCACGGGCGGTATGCATTCCTCTGTAACTAAGTCAATAGCACGGCTTAGAGTCATCTTTCTGTACATTGCGTCCCCGTGACATATGATACGAATGCCATGGGTTCTCCTCATGACTCAGATCACACCGTAGACTATTGTTAGACCCCGCCCCCCTTCCACACACTCTCCCCCTAGCCTCCCCCAGGGAGGGAAGATCAATAGCTGTCTGCTTTCTAAATAAATATGTCGAGGCTTGCACACTAATATGTGGGTCATTAAATTAATAAATTGTGTTAAGTCTGAATAAACTAGATCATCTATCAAAGCATTATCTTTAATAATTGCATAGTTTTAGTAAATGCTAGCCAGTGACAGATTTATGCTACAGTGAGTTGTTGTTACCACTTAGCGATTCATTGCTACTACCAATCGATATGAAATTTGGCATACCAGTAGCTTAGGTCACGGGCATTTACTTCTTATCTCCAAACATTTAGTGGTTGTTGAGGGATAGAAGACACACGCAGTTTATAAATGGCTATGAATTTTTGGTATGTGGCCATACACCGCAACCTTAAATTTTTAAATCAAAAAACTTGATCGAAAGACAACTCACAACACAAGTTAGCCCTAAGTATGTAAAAGATAGTAACTTATTCCCCCTCAGTCCGCTTTATCTAAGAATCCAAGTTTGACACATGTTGGGGCTCAGTTCACAACTTACAACTTGACGCTTCCGTGACATATTGGTAAAGTTGTGGCCCAAGTTTGTCTGTGACGTACAAGTCGCCAAGTTTTGATGGAGGCCTGCCTTTTATGATATCACATTTTGGAGCCGGGACGCGCATTGTAAGAGAACAAAACATGGCTTCGATATTTTACCAGCGTATCCCGTAAAGGATAACAGTAAAAATCCTTCATATTTAACCGACTTCAACTTTATACCCTAATAAGACATAACTAATATATGTACTAACTCAATGATTACAGGAATTTCTTCTAGAATGAAAAAATGAAAATGAAAATGAAAAATATATTTATTCCATAAACTTAAAATTATCCTGTTATACTTTACGCTGGAGCTTCCTGATAAGTATATAAATACCTGTAGTAGGAAGCCCCGCTCCTCCACATTAGACATCGATTATATATTTAAATTTATGAAAATTATATATATATATTACTGTACATATTTTTAACTAAGTAGTAGGTATACAATATTAGTTATCTAGTTTTAATAATTAGGTGTGAAGAAGTGTGTGTGTGTGTGTGTGTGTGTGTGTGTGTGTGTGTGTGTGTGTGTGTGTGTGTGTGTGTGTGTGTGTGTGTGTGTGTGTGTGTGTGTGTGTGTGTGTGTGTGTGTGTGTGTGTGTGTGTGTGTGTGTGTGTGTGTGTGTGTGTGTGTGTGTGTGTGTGTGTGTGTGTGTGTGTGTGTGTGTGTGTGTGTGTGTGTGTGTGTGTGTGTGTGTGTGTGTGTGTGTGTGTGTGTGTGTGTGTGTGT